>CM067170.1:92644439-92801939 GCA_034093135.1 Erigeron breviscapus | reverse complement strand
ACTTTTTTCGTTAAATAAATCAATTTCTTGTGAAACTTGCATATTAGCCAAAAGCCACAGACAAACCTATAAACCTCATAATACTAGAGTTCAAGCTCCTTTTTCATTAATTCATTCAGATGTGTGGGGTCCGGCTCCGGTTCTTGGTGGTCAAGGTTTCCGATATTATGTGATATTTGTTGATGACTGCACCAGGATGACTTGGATTTATTTTTTTAAAAATAAATCTGAAGTATATGATAGGTTCACTGTTTTTTATGCTATGATTCAAACTCAATTTCAACAGTCTATCAAAATTGTAAGGTCAGATAATGGTGGGGAATATGTCAACTCACAAATGAACCTATTTTTTCAATCCAAAGGGATAATCCACCAAACCACATGTCCACATACCCCAGAACAAAATGGTGTTGCTGAACGAAAAAATAGACTCTTATTGGAAATGACTAGAGCTCTAGTAATTGAATCCTGTGTTCCAAAACATTTTTGGCCAGAAGCTCTAGCCACTGCCACTTATTTAATCAACCGACTTCCAACAAAAATTCTCAATATGAAAACCCCACTTAAAACCCTTACTGAATATCACACACTTCCATCAGCACTCACTCTTCCGCCTAAAGTGTTTGGATGTACTGTGTTTGTCCATGTTCCAAAGTTATATCGTGATAAACTTGATCCATGTGCTGAAAAATGTGTTTTTGTGGGGTATGGGGTAACTCAAAAGGGATATAGGTGCTATAATCCAAAGACTGGTCGTATGTTCACCACCATGAACTGTGATTTTCTGGAAACCAAGTATTTCTATTCCCCGCCACACAGTGGTCAGGGGGAGGAACAATGTGACACACTGAGTTGGCTGGGATACACTCCAGAAGAAAGTGGATACACCCCACCCACTCCAGAAGAAAGTTTTTCCACAATACCTAGTACCACACTTGATCCAGAAATGTCTCCAGAAGAACAGTTCCCTCCAGATCAATCTCCTCAAAGTGCCACAGAAAATATGAGTCCTAACCTGATATCTGAGGTAAGTAATTCTTCACCTGATGAAACTACCATACCAGATACCATACCAGATTTCCCTAATGAAAATGTGCAGGAAAGTGAAGAACATATGGGTTCTGAACAGATGAGTTCTGAGATTCCAGCACGATATGTGCTTCCAGCAAGATCTAACAGAGGGATTCCTGCAAAGCGATATTCCCCAGAAAAGTTTTCTAGAAGCTCTAAATATCCGATGGCCAATATGGCCAGGGAGAGTCTGTCCAAAGAAGCAAAAGCATTTGCAGCAAAGTTATATTCAGAAGAGCTTCCATCAGGAGTTGAGCATGCTTTGAAATTAAAGAGGTGGAAGAATGCTATGGATAGTGAAATGGAGGCCCTTATTAAAAATGATACGTGGGAGAAATGTATTCTACCAACGGGAAAGGAGCCGGTAGGTTGCAGATGGATATATACCATCAAGTATAAGCCAAATGGGGATGTAGAAAGATACAAAGCAAGACTTGTAGCTAAAGGATATACTCAGACATATGGCATTGACTACTCAGAAACCTTTTCCCCAGTTGCAAAGTTAGATACAATAAGGGTCCTTTTTCTCAATAGCCGCAAATCAGGGTTGGTCTCTTCATCAGTTTGACGTGAAGAATGCCTTTTTGCACGGAGAATTGAAAGAAGAAGTGTATATGGAAGCTCCTCCAGGATTTTCTCGTGAATTTAAACACGGGGAAGTCTGTAAATTGAAAAAATCCTTATATGGATTAAAGCAGTCACCTAGAGCTTGGTTTGGAAGATTCACTCTTGCTATGAAGAAGTATGGATATCATCAAAGTAATTCAGATCACACATTATTCCTTCGTCATAGAGGGAATCTAGTGACATGTCTCATAATTTATGTTGATGACATGATTATCACAGGAAATGATGAAAAGGAAATTGAACAACTGAAATCAGCTTTGTTTGCAGAATTTGAAATGAAAGACTTGGGAGATCTAAAGTATTTCCTTGGAATAGAAGTCTCAAGGTTAGATCGTGGAATCTTCATTTGTCAGAAAAAGTATGTACTGGATCTTCTAGCTGAAACAGGAATGATGGACTGTAAGCCAGCTGACACACCTATGGTCGTTAACCAAAAGTTGTTTGTAAAAACAGAAGCTAAGGCAACTGATAAAGATAGATATCAAAGGTTGGTAGGTAAACTCATTTATTTGGCTCATACCCGTCCAGATATAGCATATGTTGTTGGAGTGGTAAGTCAGTTTATGCACCAACCTCAGGAAGATCATATGAATGCAGTTCTGCGAATTATCAGGTATCTTAAAGGAACTTCAGGGCATGGGGTGTTGTTTAAAGCTAATGGTCATCTCAAGATTCAGTTATATACAGATGCAGATTGGGCAGGAGATAAAGGTAATCGAAGATCTACTTCAGGATATTTCTCGTTGGTAGGTGGTAACTTGGTTACATGGAAAAGTAAAAAACAGAAAGTTGTTTCCTTGTCAAGTGCTGAAGCTGAGTTTAGAGGTATAGCTAGAGGACTAGCAGAAGCTTTGTGGTTGAAAAAGCTGGTGTCTGAAATAGGTTTTGCCCCCAAAGAAAGCATTCGAATCATGTGTTATAATGAAGCTGCTATCTAGATCTCAGAAAACCCAGTTCAACATGATAGAACCAAGCATGTGGAGATTGATCGTCATTTCATAAAAGAAAAGTTGGAAAGTGGAATTATCAAGTTATCGTTTGTAAAGTCTGAAGACCAGCTGGCTGATATTCTAACTAAAGCAGTAGGAACATCTATGTTTCATAAGTGTCTAAGCAAGTTGAATTTTGGTAATCCCGATATTCAACTTGATGGGGAGTGTTAGAATATGTGGGATCAGAATCATTTCATCACCTCCCGGGTATACAAGATCAAAGGCCTCAGATGATGTGTCGGTCCAAGAAGGGTCCAGGAAGGGTCCAAGCCCATAAATTAGAAGTCGGTCATGTTGACCTAATTAGGGTTAATACTAGTATAAATACAGGCCGTTGTAATCACTTTTTGGATATCAATAAAATTATAATCTCATCTCTTTCATTTAACACGTTATGTTGTCTTAGTTTTTTTGTGCCATCTCCAATTATATTCATGTGATAGTTGGATAGTAATGAAAAATATCTTGTTAATTATAGCCTTTTAACACAATCTTTTTGAATTTTGAATGGAGTGACTAGTCATTTTATTATCAAACGGTTTAGGTCTTTGTTAGAAGATCGAGAACAATATCATGTGAAACATAAAGAGAGAAAAAAAGAAAACGCTTTCATAACAGGTGATGGTGTTGGATTCTCACATGCCAAAACAATAGAAAACATGTCTTAAATCTATTTTGATTCTATGAATTATCAAAGAGAAGAAATTGATACACGCCAATATCTCTTCTTCACATAAAATCATTCGTCAAAACACCATCAAAAAGAAAGTCTATAAATTTTATACTAATATAAAATGCATGAATATAAATAAAAAAACATCTACAAAAAACTATGGGACGTTCGTGAACAAATATTCAAAAGTTAACGAGCATAAATGAACGAACGAGAGCTAAATTGATAATAAACGAATAGTCAAATAAAGAGTTTGTTTAGAGTCCTGTACCTTGGATGTGCTTGGTTTAAAATAAGAAATGAGAAGGCTATCAATTTTCATACAAGATCTGAAACTCTCATTGTAATACAAGTACTATAAGGTTCCTAACGCCGTCATGCTGCAGGCAGACTTACCTGGTTTATGTTTCATATGGCGGTCGACTTGATCCTTTTTATTTAGTCGGTCAAAGATCAGGCGCCACAACTAAAAAGAACATACTCCACTTTGGGAGTACAAGAATTTGATAGGAACTGTCAGTTCTCTATCAAATACATCCAATTTCATCAATTATTCGCATGCCTCCACCTGCTTACAACAGATTCCGGGTCCAGGAATATAAACAAAAGTCCACATTGATGTACAAAAAATGTTTTATTAATATACCATACCCTACAATACAATATAATACAATACAAAAATCATTTTTATAAAACTAAAAATGAAGATCATTCACTTCATAAGTCCATAACAATGACACACCAAATGCAAGAGCTGTGTTATACCAACTAGGCAACTTTTAGGCTTTTAGCTATCAGAATGATTTAGGACCGAATTAAGTGAAGCATGACCTTAAATAAGATGACGATTAGTTGATGCACACATTTTGATTTACAGTCTTACAGGCATCCAGCCTGTCCACCGTAAATCTCACACTTACAAACGACCCACGATAACAGGTGTTTCATACAAGATGCGAGTAGCTACTGCCTCTTAATTTCAAGATTAATGCCTCTTTAAGCTTTTGATCAATCTGCTAACTAATAGTGAATCAATTTTAATGTTGCATGAGATCTCAGGTTCAGTCCTAAATTCCCAATAAGGTCTATTAGTCCCTTTAAAGTCAAAGCTCACAACTACAGACCACTGGCACAAAGGCCTAAAATTGGCACATATCATTTGGAGGTGACACTTTACTTCAACTTCGTGAACTAGTTATGTCAAAAACACTAGAAACCAATGGGGTGACGACTATCCAAAATAAAGAAGGATGACAGCATGATTTTGATAAACACACGATCACACATACATACATATATGTATACACTATTTGAATGACATGTGTGGTATCTCATTCAACCGGACTAACATCTAAGGTTTAACATACTGCACCATTTGCAATTTTGCATATACGGGTAAAACAATTAAGTATAATAACTAATGCACGAAAAACACACTTGTCGAACCTATATGAACGAGGCAACAAGCTTATATAAACAGAACCTTCGTCAAAGACTACTCGTTCTGTGGAAGATCCTAAAAGCTTTTTTCACCGAGTTAGTGGCTAGCGGTCTGTGTTGCATAAAGTAGAAATACATCTAACACAAATCATAAAACAAATACACATCATATATACACGCATTACTGTTAAATTTATCCAATCCTTGCTTGATAATTGTGCTTCTTCTTATTCTCTATGTTGAGCTTATTTGCAGGTGTTGATTATTTAGCATTTTGGACTTAGCTTGGATAAAGTTGTAGCACCCTGGGTAGAAAGTGTAAGATAATAAAGACTGAAGACAAATGTGGATTGCTGCTGCAAAACAAGAATTACTCAAGCCTATTTTAAGAAGACCCAATATGTTGGGGGACTACTTATGTAAATTATTAGACATCTAGCCCTAAAACCTAGGTCTATATATACCTAGTCTTATCATTCTATTTCTCATTCCTTCTGGCAGCCGTTATTTATGTTTTCTCTTTCATCTTTTCGAACGTTGTAATCTGGCTGTCTAGATTGAATCAACTTCTTTTATGTTGTCTTATTTTCCAAGTATTTGTAATAAATTATTTTAGGTAAAAAACCTTTTATTTGAATCTGAAATCATTTGGGAGAAATCTGTTCTTATTTTCTCATCATTGTTCAAAGTATGAATTGGTTTATCAAAGTTTTCATGGTATCAGAGCTTAGGCTCTCAACTATCTAATCTCAATCGATCGATTTTCTCTTCTCAACCCTTTTTAGGGTTTGGGATTCCATTGATTGAGAATATTAATTTTTTTCTGTTCTTATTTTCTTAGATCCTTTCTTTCTAGAATTGATCTTGAATCTTGGTTGTTATTACTGCGTATTTCTAGTGATACAAGGTTGAAGAAATACTCGAGTCCTTGTGTTATCTAAGGATAACCATTGAAGAATCATATTGTCCCGTTTATTATAAGAATATATTCATTGTCCCTGTCCCTAATATTGGTTAATGGAATTACTGTTGGCGACCCCACTGTAAGTTATCTCTTCCTACCCTCCTCTGTAGCAAATAACCTTGTATTTGAAGGGCTTCAAGTGCAAGGAGTTTGGCCTATAGGTTGGGACCCTTTTTTTTGCGTACTCTGCTTGTGTTATTAGTTTAGTTTTGTTCTGCTGTTGTTTGAAGTTTGTTGAGCTGGAATGATTATTTTCTGATTATTGGTTATTGTGTTGTTATTTTCTGCAATCTTTATCTGCCTGTTCTGTTTGTGCTTACTTGTGGTTAAGTAATGAATGCTAATGAACCACCACTTGGTGGTGGTGGTCCTGGACCAAATATTGTTAATCTAAATGCTGAGGATATTAATAATGAAGATATATTCAATGATATTGAACCAACTCAAATAAGTAAATTAGACTTTGGAGACCCTCTATACTTGCATGCTAGTGACACTTGTGGCACACCTTTGATTAATTTCAAACTAAAAGGAACTGAAAATTATAAAGTGTGGGCATGTGCCATGATTTTAGCTCTTGAAACTAAGAATAAGGTTGGTTTCATTGATGGTTCTGTTGTTAAAATTGTAACTGATGACATCTTGTCCAAACAATGGGACAGATGCAACTCTGTTGTTCTGTCCTGGATCTTAGGATCTCTTAGTGAAGAAGTCTACTTGGGTCAAATCTTTTCTAAAGAAGCTAATATTGTCGGGGAAGAACTAAAAGAAACCTATGATAAAGTTGATGGGTCAATCATTTTTAATCTACATCATAGCATCAATTCTCTTGTTCAAAATGGTACTCCTGTCTCTGAATATTATCACAAACTGAACTCTCTTTGGAAACAATATGATGCTATGGTACATTTACCAACTTGTGTTTGCAATGCTGCTAATGAACTCAAAAGTCATACTCAAATTATGAAATTGATGCAATTTCTCATGGGCCTAGATGATGAATATATTCCTGTTAGGAGTAACATCTTGACCAGAGATCCTCTCCCAAATGTGAAGACTGCCTTTGCCATTATATCTAGGGAAGAATCACACGGGGAAGCACCATTACAGACCTTAAAAACAAACCACAATCTTCTGTCTTTGCTGCAAAAATGTTTGATAACAAAAAATCCTTTAATAAGTCTCCAAATTACAGGGGACCTAATCCTGATCATAAGTCTACTAAATGTCTTAAAATTGGACATACTATTGACAAGTGTTTTGAAATCTATGGATATCCACCTAGTTACAATAATGTTAACCCTAGGAGAAATAC
Organism: Erigeron breviscapus; assembly: GCA_034093135.1. Taxonomy (NCBI): domain Eukaryota; kingdom Viridiplantae; phylum Streptophyta; class Magnoliopsida; order Asterales; family Asteraceae; genus Erigeron; species Erigeron breviscapus. The sequence goes on along the minus strand of CM067170.1, from coordinate 92,794,857 downwards.
AATGAGTCAAAACAATCAAAGGTTCTCTAGCAATCAAAACAGGTTCACTAATGATCAATCTGGAACTAGAAGGTTCACCAATAACAACATTGTGTCTGACTCTCCTCAAACTCCAAGCTCTTCTTCTCCTTCTACCTCTGTGACTCTAACCTCTGATCAGATCACTCAACTCTTGTCTCTTTTGAATGAAAGGAATGGCACTCACAAGCCTCAAGCCAATATGGCAGGTATAATCTATAATTCAAACAAGTTTTTTAATCAAAACTTCAGCAGATTCTTTTGTGCTAACATTAAGTTAAAATGGGATAAGAACCTTGGCTGGATCATAGATTCAGGTGCTAACCAGCACATGACTTGTTGTGACAAATTACTTATAAACCCTGTTGATGTTACTGATCTGAATCTAAAAGTTGGACATCCTAATGGGACAGAAGCCCAAATTAGGAAAATTGGAAACTTGAGAATTTCTGATAGCATTATTTTGTTTGATGTATTATATGTGCCAGAATATTGTGTTAATCTCTTATCTGTTCAAAAACTTGCTAAGGACAGCAAACTGTTCCTTGGATTTGATGACAAAAAATGTTATATTCAGGACTTGAGTGTAAGGAAAACTCTGGGGACTGGTAGTGAAAATGGGGGCCTTTACCTGTTTGACACTGATAGGAAAGGTAAGAATGTTGTTGTATGCAATAACTCTTTTGGATATGGAATTTCACCTAGTCTTTGGCACAATAGATTAGGACACCCCTCTGACCAGGTTCTGAAGGTGTTGCACCTTGAAAATGAACCTTCTGGACCTTGTGAAGTCTGTTTAAAGGCTAAGCACATTAGAGAACCATTCCCTCTTAGTGACCACACCAGTACTGCCCTGGGAGATCTGGTTCATCTTGATCTCTGGGGGCCATACAAGGTTACCAGCAGGGAAGGATATAGATTCTTCCTGACCATAGTGGATGACTTTACCAGAGCTGTTTGGGTTTACATGTTAAAAACCAAAGATGAAACCTTTGAGAACTTAAACAACTTTTACAATCTGCTCAAAACTCAATTTAACAAAACTGTTAAAGTGTTCAGAAGTGACAATGGCTCTGAGTTTATCAACCATAGGGTTGACACATTTATGAAACAGAATGGTATTGTGCACCAAACCACTTGTGCCTACACACCACAACAAAATGGTGTGGTTGAAAGGAAACATAGGCACCTATTAAATGTTGCTAGGTCCCTAATGTTTCAGGGGGGAATTCCCCTTAATATGTGGTCTGATTGTGTCCTAACTACTACTTACTTGATCAACAGGCTTCCCTCTTCTGTGCTTGGTGGTTCTTCTCCTTTTGAAATTTTTTTTCATAATAAACCAAATCTGTCTCATCTTAGGGTATTTGGATGCTTATGTTATGCTAGAGTGCTTAATAACCTTGATAAGTTTTCTTCTAGGTCTGAAAAATGTATTCTTGTTGGCTACTCAAATGAAAAAAAGGGATACAAACTTTTCAGCCTAGAAAATAAAACCATTATCTATTCAAGGGATGTTAAATTCTTTGAAGAAATAATTCCTCTCAAAACAAATAAAATTTCTGAAAATAAACACAAAGAGATTAATACTCTCAACTTTTTTGACACTTGGTATTCTGAAAATCCAAATGCCCACAGTCCCTATGATGAAGAGACAGGATTCTCTGAAGGTGATGGCAGCCCTGCCACCTCACCAAATGGAACTCCAAGATCCTTTGGTGAAGGAGGCATACTTGCAACACCCTCAAATGAGATTAATCATAACTCTGAGGGCACTTCTTCTCCTATGTCTACCCCAAGCACTGTTGAAACCACCCTGCCTGTCAATAACCCTCCTCTTAGAAGGTCATCTAGGCAACCAAACCTTTCTGTCAAGTTAAAAGACTTCATGCTTGATGGCAAGGTTAAGTATGGCCTCAACAAAGTTGTCAATTACTCTAAATTAAGTAAAGAAAATTTCTGTTTTTCCTCTTCTTTAAATAAAAGTACTGAACCATCCACATATAATGAGGCATCTAGAGATAAGAATTGGACCGATGCTATGAATCAAGAGATGGAAGCACTTATTAGAAATAACACCTGGGTTCTCACTGATCTTCCTCAAGGAAGACAACCCATTGGGTGCAAATGGATATATAAAATAAAATATAAGTCTAATGGGCAAATAGAAAGGTACAAGGCCAGACTTGTGGCTAAGGGGTATAACCAAAGACCTGGCTTAGACTATGATGAGACCTTCTCCCCTGTGGTTAAGATGGTCACCATTAGGTGTCTTTTGACTCTTGCTACCCAAAATAAATGGCCTCTTTGTCAACTAGATATTAACAATGCTTTTCTCTATGGCAATATTACTGAGGATGTCTATATGACACCTCCTGAAGGATATATTGATAAAGGTGAAACCAAAGTTTGCAAGCTTGTCAAGTCCCTTTATGGACTCAAACAAGCCCCTAGAAAGTGGCATGAAAAACTGTCAAACACTCTCACTGAAAATGGCTTTGTACAAAGTCAAAATGACCATTCTCTCTATACCAAATCTGCCCTTCTTTTTTCTTGGCTATTCTGGTCTATGTGGATGATATCATCCTATCTGGAAGTAATCAAAATGAAATTGACAAGGTCAAAAGTTTTTTAGAATCAAAATTTTTAATAAAAGACCTTGGAAAACTTAAATATTTTCTTGGAATAGAGGTTCTTGACACAGAAAATGGGATTTGTTTAAACCAAAGGAAATATTGCTTGGAACTGTTGGATGAGTTTGGATTGCTAGGTTGCAAACCCTCACCAACACCCTTAGAGCAGAATCTCACCATTTCTGTTAAAGAAACTCAAGAGGATAAACTGTTAGATAACCTCACTGAGTATCAGAAACTCATTGGGAAACTGATATATCTGACCATTACCAGGCCAGATATTTCCTTTGTTGTTCAATGCTTAAGTCAGTTCATGCACTCTCCTTTACAGTCTCACTTAAGGTGGGCATTGAGAATCTTGAGATACCTAAAGGGTGCCCCTGGACTTGGGATTCATATACAAAGAAGTGAGAACTTGAATCTCAAAGCCTTTGTAGACTCTGACTGGGGGAGATGCCTTGCATCCAGAAGGTCTGTCACAGGATTCTGTATTTACTTGGGAAATTCTCTAATTTCATGGAGAAGTAAAAAGCAAAACACTGTCTCCAGATCCTCCACAGAGGCTGAGTACAGAGCTATGGCCTCTGTCACATGTGAAATATTGTGGATTATGAAGATCATGGAAGATTTACAGATAAAAGTTAATCTGCCCATTGATCTTCATTGTGATAACAAGTCTGCTATCTTGATTGCCCAGAACCCTGTTCACCATGAAAGGACCAAACATATTGAAATAGATATACATTTGGTAAGAGAAAAGGTGACTGCAGGGATCATAAACCTTGTCAAAGTTGAATCTGCAAATCAGAATGCAAATATTTTCACAAAGGGGTTGGGTATAAATCAACATGAATATCTTTTAAGAAAACTGGAAATGATCAACTTATTTCATGCAAGGGATTAAGGGGGGATGTTAAATTTATCCAATCCTTGCTTGATAATTGTGCTTCTTCTTATTCTCTATGTTGAGCTTATTTGCAGGTGTTGATTATTTAGCATTTTGGACTTAGCTCGGATAAAGTTGTAGCACCCTGGGTAGAAAGTGTAAGATAATAAAGACTGAAGACAAATGTGGATTGCTGCTGCAAAACAAGAATTACTCAAGCCTATTTTAAGAAGACCCAATATGTTGGGGGACTACTTATGTAAATTATTAGACATCTAGCCCTAAAACCTAGGTCTATATATACCTAGTCTTATCATTCTATTTCTCATTCCTTCTGGCAGCCGTTATTTATGTTTTCTCTTTCATCTTTTCGAACGTTGTAATCTGGCTGTCTAGATTGAATCAACTTCTTTTATGTTGTCTTATTTTCCAAGTATTTGTAATAAATTATTTTAGGTAAAAAACCTTTTATTTGAATCTGAAATCATTTGGGAGAAATCTGTTCTTATTTTCTCATCATTGTTCAAAGTATGAATTGGTTTATCAAAGTTTTCAATTACATTTTGACCCCTTGTTTTCCCCGTCTGTCTTCCTGAATAAATGGCTCAAATTCAATATCCACAAGAACTAGTTTTAATATAAATATATAATACTATACCATATAGCCACAATACTATTGCTCGTTCGAAAACCATTACAAAAATTAGATCTTTACAGTTTACACTACATTATAAAAATACAAATTAGCAGCAACCTGGTATGTGACCCGGATAATGAAGCAGCATTGGCTGCTAGCACTAACCTGATTAACTAGAAATAGCAGCCTTGGGTATCATAGGAGGCACTCCATGATGTGTAGCAAGCAATAACTCGTTCATTCGAGCAATCTGATACAATAAACACCGAATTCTCTGCACACCCAAAAAAAAAAAAAGTTTCACTTGATAATCCAACATACTCATTCAGCTAGGCATTTCATCAAACACTTGGTATGCAAGCAACAAAAAATGAAATGAAACTAAAAAAAAAAAAAAAAAAACATTACCCCACCTCATCTTTCTCCTTAATAACACCAAGCAGCTCATCAACACTCTCTCTCCGTCGCCGTCGCCTTCGTCGTAAATACAACAACACCATCAAAATCGGAAACCCAAATGACCAAAATACCCTTCTTTTCACAACACAAAACTTGGAAATATTCCCAACAATGGCAGGTAACTTAAATTGGAACAAAACCCACCAATGATTTAGTTCAAAAACCGATGCCGGTACCGGTTTAACATCAGTTTTCGTTTTCGAATCAAACGGCACCGTTTTGGGTTTGACTTTTTTATCTTGAAGTTGGTGGTGGTGGTCAAAGGTAAGGTTTTCATGATTGTTGGGTGGGAATATAAGTGGGTTAACCGGCAGCGGCGGCGGCGTTGACGACCAGGTATGAAGTGGGGTTGGATCAGAAGATGCAGAAGAGAGTAAGATTGGAGATTGAGTTGGGAAAGAAGAAGGAAGGTGGATTGCTTCCCATGAAATGAATGTGGTGGTGTTTGGATATGGAGATATGATTTCTGGTTTTGTTATTGGTTGTTGTTCATCTTTTTTATCATGTTCAGCCATTGTTGAAAGATGCTGATAGAAGAAGTGTGTATACCTGCCACTGACTGAGCTGTATATGCTCTCTGTTTGTAATCTATTGTTTGTGTTTGGGGCGTATTGGTAATTTCATAATAAGTCCCCATAAAAATTTAAAGATGTATTTAGAATGAGATGAAATTTATATGTTTCATTTAGTCCACCATTTTTTTCTTTCTATATCTATATCTATTGACCTTTTTTTATAAAAAAAAAACTTTCTACTTTTGAAAAATCCAAAAATACCCTTCTCTTTTATTCACTAATTTAAACATTAACCTAATATACCTATAATACCCTTAATGAAATAATTTACAATATAGATCTCTCAACCTTAAAATAACTACACTACCACCTTTAACATCAATTACTTTTACATTCATCACAATCGTCGCCCCCCCGTCCCCACTCCCCCCACCACCGTCACCACCACCACCTCCGCCATCACTACCGCACCGCCGCCGCATTGCGCGACATAAGTCTAGTTCTTACAAATTAACTTGAGAAAGTTTCGACTCGAGAGGATCTTAATCTATTTTTGATTATGATTGTAACTAGGGATGGCATATAGAACCGTATCCGATAGGAAAATCTGAAACCCGACATCTTTGGGTCGGTTTTGAGTCCGGGTATGCAGGTCTAGGGCCGGATATGAGGATTTTTTTTTTTGACGGGTCCAGGTCCGGGGATGGTCTTATATAAAAATCCGATACCCGCCATGTATGTAACATCCCAAAACTTAAACGTATATGTTGACTAACGTCGTTAGGTCAAATTATAAGTCCGTGATACGTTTGTGTGGAAATATGTGTTTATATGTTTATGTGCCCTATATGTGAGATTTAATTATCTTTAATGAGTGACAATAAAGTAGATTTAATGATGTGTAAAAGGCCTTTGTAGTGTGCGAAAGTGCTTTAGTGTGTTATATGTATCCCCAATAGGTGTTTTAAGCGAAATAAAGTCAATATGAAGTCCAGGGACCAATTTTGCCAACGTTGGAAAGTTAAAAACGGGTTAAGAAAGGGATTAGACTAATCTAGGTTAATTTGGCAGCCTCTAATCTAATTAGAAACATACACACAACCTCTCTAATTCCCAAATTAAATTCTTAAGCAAATCTTCAAGGTTTTTGGTTAATCATTCGAGTGTTTTTGTAATTGGATTGGATCGGTCACTTGTTGTTCAGGTAATCAACGATCTACTACGTATATTTCAGATTCAAAGGTGATAATTAAAGGATTCAAATCTGATTTTAAAAGGGTTTTTGTTTAATTAGGGTTCATGTTGTGTCTTTGGCTAATTAATGATCTAAACGGTGTCAAACGAGTTTGTAATCGATATGAATGATCAAAATATGTTTAACAATGTCAAAATCATGTTTTGGGTGAAGCCCAAGTCGTTTGTTTCTGGAAAAATCGAAGAACAAAGTCGTTTTATGAATTCTGGTCGAAACTGAGTCTTAAATTTGTTTTTTGATGACAACAGCTTCCGAACGAATTTGAAGTTCGTTCTAAGCTTCCTAAGTTCGTTTGGAACACTCTAAATTCGTTTGAAGATGAGCCTAAGTTCGTTTGAACCCAAACTAAGTTCGTTTGAAGCCTTTAAAATTCGTTTGAACCCTAAGGTGTCTAAATTCGTTTAAAGTGAATGTCTATGTGGTTTTGAAACTTAAATTCGTTGAGTTAAACCCTAACTTCGTTCAACAAACGAAGTTAAAGTTCGTTTATGGTCTACTAAATTCGTTTGAAGTGTCCTAAGTTCGTTCAGTGAGTCTAAGTTCGTAAGAACAAACCTAAGTTCGTTTTAAAGTTTGTTTGTGTCCCAAGTGACTTATATTTTGTATATTAATGTATCTTAGGTGTCGGGGATTATTGTTAAGCACTTTTAGCCTTTCATTACGCGCGCACACTCCCAACAGGTAAGATACACTACTTTTGTCACGCTGAGGGTGCAACAAAGAATGGTTCGTAAACTATAACCTCCATAACAGTAATGTATAACTCATAGGTGGTTGGGTTGATATGGGAGGTACTCGGGGATTAATGATGACGATGTTTATGCCTAAAATGTTTCCCCGTACATGTGGTTACGATATGAAATGTTATGATGAACGGTGGTTAATGATATGTTGTAATGTTGTTATGTGCATGTATTTGTGGCTTGTTCATCTAGAACACTAGACCTTTTTAGGTTGCCATGACACGTGCACGTTTTAAGGGCCCTAACGTGAAAAGATGATAGTATGGATTAGTTTAGGTTAAAGGTGGAAATCTAAACTAAATATGATAAATGCTCGAGCTAATTAGATGTTAAGTGTTATGCATAACCTGTGCCTTACGGTGGTAATAGGTACATCGTGCCTTACGGTGGTAATAGGTACATCGTGCCTGACGGTGGTAATAGGTACGTATGAATGGTGCCTGACGGTGGTAATAGGTACGTCATGCCTGACGGTGGTTATAGGTATGTTAAAATGGTTGCTTGGGTGGTTCCTTGCAACAAGTCATATGTGGCGAGTAGTTTCGGGTGGCCTGATGACCCACCTAATGTCATGAACATAGCGTGCTACTCATGGATCGACATTGTCTTTCCTTAAAAACGGTAACTTCGGTTACAACTTAACGAGGTGAATCAAAGTGATCAAATTGGTTAGGCACGCTTAGGGTCATGAACTCTATGCTTATATGTGATGTGGATATGTGATGTGGATATGTTATACGGTGGTATGAATGCCTAATTAAAATGATGTAATGCTTTAGTGACGATTGGATGAAATGTGATGTGGATATGTGATGTGGATATGTGATGTGGATATGTGATGTGGATATGTGATGTGGATATGTGATGTGGATATGTGATGTGGATATGTGATGTGGATATGTGATGTGGATATGTGATGTGGATATGTGATGTGGATATGTGATGTGGATATGTGATGTGGATATGTGATGTGGATATGTGATGTGGATATGTGATGTGGATATGTGATGTGGATATGTGATGTGGATATGTGATGTGGATATGTGATGTGGATATGTGATGTGGATATGTGATGTGGATATGTGATGTGGATATGTGATGTGGATATGTGATGTGGATATGTGATGTGGATATGTGATGTGGATATGTGATGTGGATATGTGATGTGGATATGTGATGTGGATATGTGATGTGGATATGTGATGTGGATATGTGATGTGGATATGTGATGTGGATATGTGATGTGGATATGTGATGTGGATATGTGATGTGGATATGTGATGTGGATATGTGATGTGGATATGTGATGTGGATATGTGATGTGGATATGTGATGTGGATATGTGATGTGGATATGTGATGTGGATATGTGATGTGGATATGTGATGTGGATATGTGATGTGGATATGTGATGTGGATATGTGATGTGGATATGTGATGTGGATATGTGATGTGGATATGTGATGTGGATATGTGATGTGGATATGTGATGTGGATATGTGATGTGGATATGTGATGTGGATATGTGATGTGGATATGTGATGTGGATATGTGATGTGGATATGTGATGTGGATATGTGATGTGGATATGTGATGTGGATATGTGATGTGGATATGTGATGTGGATATGTGATGTGGATATGTGATGTGGATATGTGATGTGGATATGTGATGTGGATATGTGATGTGGATATGTGATGTGGATATGTGATGTGGATATGTGATGTGGATATGTGATGTGGATATGTGATGTGGATATGTGATGTGGATATGTGATGTGGATATGTGATGTGGATATGTGATGTGGATATGTGATGTGGATATGTGATGTGGATATGTGATGTGGATATGTGATGTGGATATGTGATGTGGATATGTGATGTGGATATGTGATGTGGATATGTGATGTGGATATGTGATGTGGATATGTGATGTGGATATGTGATGTGGATATGTGATGTGGATATGTGATGTGGATATGTGATGTGGATATGTGATGTGGATATGTGATGTGGATATGTGATGTGGATATGTGATGTGGATATGTGATGTGGATATGTGATGTGGATATGTGATGTGGATATGTGATGTGGATATGTGATGTGGATATGTGATGTGGATATGTGATGTGGATATGTGATGTGGATATGTGATGTGGATATGTGATGTGGATATGTGATGTGGATATGTGATGTGGATATGTGATGTGGATATGTGATGTGGATATGTGATGTGGATATGTGATGTGGATATGTGATGTGGATATGTGATGTGGATATGTGATGTGGATATGTGATGTGGATATGTGATGTGGATATGTGATGTGGATATGTGATGTGGATATGTGATGTGGATATGTGATGTGGATATGTGATGTGGATATGTGATGTGGATATGTGATGTGGATATGTGATGTGGATATGTGATGTGGATATGTGATGTGGATATGTGATGTGGATATGTGATGTGGATATGTGATGTGGATATGTGATGTGGATATGTGATGTGGATATGTGATGTGGATATGTGATGTGGATATGTGATGTGGATATGTGATGTGGATATGTGATGTGGATATGTGATGTGGATATGTGATGTGGATATGTGATGTGGATATGTGATGTGGATATGTGATGTGGATATGTGATGTGGATATGTGATGTGGATATGTGATGTGGATATGTGATGTGGATATGTGATGTGGATATGTGATGTGGATATGTGATGTGGATATGTGATGTGGATATGTGATATATGTAGTTTGATCATACAATTTCGTGTCTTTTTAAAATCGCTTGCTAGACCTCATATACTTCGTAAAACCTCAAAAGCTTCTGACTTGTTTGTATGTCAAATTTCTTATTTTTTCACACTAGTAAATCATCACTAACTTATTTTTAAACGCACCCAGAAACACGAACTACACAAATGTATACATTATATGCTATTTCCAATTATTTTAAAAAGTATGAAATTCTAATTTAACAAGTTAAAAAGAAATTACATAAATATTTATAGTAAGTAAAGAGGTTTAAAAAATAATAATGATAACGAATCCCCGATTACCGTGGGGAAACCCGTTACCCAACGTTAGTAAGTAAACGGGGACCCGTCGGGTTGGGCCGGGTTTGAGGAGATTTTTAATCAGGTCCGGGATTAGCTAAACCCATACCATACCCAGCCCGATGTCATCCCTAATTGTAACCGGTATACCTTATTAACCATTGTCAAGGTACTCTAGTGGTCGGTTGTTTTTGATATTTTCCTAAGAGTTCTCAAATTCTAACCCATTTAGATAAATATTTTGGAAGTGGTTGGGAAAAAGATGAAATTTATCACTTGAATACTCTTATTAGGCTGGATACATTAAAGTAATAATCTTGTAATAATCTCACCCATTCGACATAACCTTTAACAATGATAACTTTATTTCAGTTATATAACTAGTATTTTTACCCGGGCGTTGCCCCAGGAGAAAAACAAAACTCTAGTGACAAAAGCTAAAAACATTAAGCCGAAAAACGAAATTTGCGTGGCAAAAGTTAATAAACAAAAGTTGTGGTCAAAAGTAAATAAAATGAAATTTTGGTAACAAAATTTAGAAACCAAAAGTTATGTGGTAAAGGACTTAAAAAACACAAAGTTATGTGGAAAAAATTAGAGAAGTTAAGAAACTTAAACTTGAAAACAAAGTTTGTGTGGCGAAAGTTTAAAAAACAAAAGTTATTTGACAAAAAGTAAAAGGGGAAATGTAATAAAAAAAAGTTTTAGTGGCGAAATTTTAAAAAACAAAAGTTATGTGACGAAAAGTAAAAGGGGAAATGTAAATAAAAAAAAAGTTTTCGTGGCGAAAGTTTAAAAGGTAAAAGTTATGTGGTAAAAATAAGAAAGAAATAAACTTTTGATGGGAAAAGCTTTATGTGACAAAAAAAACTAAAGCAAAACTTTGGTGGCAAAGTTAAAAAATGTAAACTTCAAAACAAATTCCGTTAAATACCCTTTTGTAACTACCGTTAGTTAGCCAAACAATACCTAACGGTTGTTAAGTCCGTCACCTAATGATCGTTAAGTCCATTATTTATATTGGATGCTTTAAAGGGTTGTACCTTATGCTAAAGGGGGTGTACTTTTAGCTACAGTAACATCCCCTCACATTCCAACTTTACTTTTTAGTATATATATATAACAAGTATATATATAACGTAAAGGTACTACACGAACGATAAAAACGAATGTAAGAAAATGATGGTCATTTAGTTGTAGCTGAAACAGTAAACGAACAGTAAAAAACGTTATATACCAAATTTGAAGAAATAATAAAAACTAAATGTTTAAAGGTAAAACCATAAAATTTGTAAAAATGGTTTGATAGAAACATGAGAACCCAAAACTTTGGTGTAAAAAATTGAAAACTAAAACTTTAATGGTGGCAAAAGATAAAATATAGAAACTTTAGGGGAAATATTGAATAAAAGCAAAGTCAAAAGGTATTGTAATGAAAAGATAAAAACTTAAGGAGTAAAAGTGAATATTGTTAAAAGTAAATAAGTATTGTACTTTATGCATTAAAACTTGTAAATTCCAAGTTGGTGGCAAAAGATAAGATATAAAAACTTTAGGGGAAATATTGAATAAAAGCAAAGTCAAAAGGTATTGTAATGAAAAGATAAAAACTTAAGGAGTAAAAGTGAATATTGTTAAAAGTAAAGAAGTATTGTACTTTATGCATTAAAACTTGTAAATTTCAAGTTGGTTTTTAGTATTATATATAATTTATTTATATCCTTCCTCCTTCACAAATATATTTAATCAAGAATAATAAGAACTAATGCATGAAAGTATGTTAAATTTATAATCTTATTCTTGTTTATTATCTTATTGTATGATTAGAATGTGCAGGTCTTAAAGTGAAGAAACTTATGCATCAAGGACTAAAAGTGTTAAAGACACTAAAGATGAGACAAGGACCAGAAGTTAAGACGGTGATAAAGTTCAAGGACTAAAGGTGGAAAGAGAGAATTGTTGCCCAGTATATAAACTGGTTGTGGAACCCTAATTTGATACTTTACACATTCATATTTTCCTGTATATTTTTCTCATATATTTTCTCTCTATTATTCGTTCAATCTAAATTGAGATTTAGATATATTTGTAATAGAACACTCAATAATATAGTTGAGTGAATCGATACTAATTAGTAGAATCGATTATTGAGATTGTGAGATTCAATTGAGATTGATTTCTTCTATTGTTTGTGAGATTAATTGAGATTAATCTTAGATTTTAGATTTTTGTTCATGGTATCAGAGCGGAGATCGTGATTAATCGAATTAAAACATTCTTAATAATATAATTTTTAGGGTTTCAGAGTTGGATTTCGTCGAGGTTTGAGTTTTGTGTTTAGATCTGGTTAATTTAAACGGCGTATGATCATTTGATCACCGTTTGATTGTCTAGATCTAATTGCGGCTGGAAAACCCTAATTTTTTGAAAAAATTAGGGTTAGGGTTTCAGATCTGGTTTTCTTTTGATTGCTTCTGCTTTCTGCTATTCATCGACTAAGTGAATCGATCGAATAGTAGAGTTGTTTCGCTGCTTAATTCATCTGATAGCACTGTTTGTCTTCTCTTTCCCTTTCTTGTTATTGTTTATTTCTGTTTTGTTTTTTACAAAAAGTTTTTTATCTTATCTCATTCAAAACAATTGTGTTAAACTTGACCTACCTCCGTGAGAGGCAAGGAATCCTGTCCCTGACACTTTTGGGAGATAAGATCTATTTTCAAAAATTATATATATATTTCTTTAATTTTTTGTGCTTTTCTTTTATTATTATTTCTGTTTAAGTGGTTTATTAAGATAAATTGCTTGATTATTGTTGTTATTTGAGATTAACTACTATTTATATTCTTGATTTTGTGAATTAATTGTTCAAAATGGATGATGATAATGCGAATGGTTATGGAATGTATAGTTATGAGTCTAATAATGATTCTGATGATAGTGTAACTCAGATTAGTAAACTTGATCTTAGCAGTCCTTTACATTTGCATCCTAATGATTCTAGTACTTTGTCAATTGTTTCTATTAAATTGAAAGGTACTGAAAACTATAAGGTCTGGAGTTGTGCTATGATTTTGGCTTTAGAGGCTAGAAATAAAATTGGTTTTATTGATGGATCATGTAGAAGATCTAATGTTGATGAGGTTTTAGGAAAACAATGGGATAGATGTAATGTTGTTGTTCTGTCTTGAATTTTGAATTCTATTGCTGAAGAACTTTATTTAGGTCAAATTTTTTCTAGAAAAGCTTCTCTTGTGTGGAAAGAACTAAAAGAGACCTATGATAAAGTGGATGGTTCTGTTACCTTTAACCTGCATCATAAAATCAATTCTTTGTGCCAAAATGGTGTGCCTATTGCTGATTATTATCATAACTTGAATGCTTTGTGGAAACAATTTGATGCTTTAGTTCAATTACCTAGGTGTACTTGCCATGCTGCACAAGAATTTTCTAAACATAATCAGTTAATGAGGTTAATGCAGTTTTTAATGGGTCTTGATGATGTTTATATGCCAATCAGAAGTGCTATTTTAACTAAAGAACCTTTACCTGATGTGAAAACTGCTTATTCTATAATATCTAGAGAAGAATCACACAGAGGTGTTGTTTCTAATGGATCTTCAAAGGCTCAAATTTCTGTGTTTAATTCAAAAGTGTTTGGAAAAAGTTCTGGTTCTTTTCAAAGAAACAATAAAATGAACTCTTCAAATAAAACCAGTGTTACTTGTGAGCACTGTGGATTTAATGGTCATACAATTGATAAGTGTTTTAAACTTATTGGATATCCTGCTGATTTTGGAAAAAATAAGAGAAATTTCAACTTTAATTCAAATCAAAAAAAGGTTTCTAATCATACTTCTACTACACCTCCTAGTGGTTCTGCCTCTACTTCTTCTTCTACTGCTTCAGTTGTTAACTTGTCAGATGATCAGTTACTTAGGATTGCAAATGTAACACTCGTCGTTTAAAAATATGGATTTCCAAAAACTTTTCACCTAACGGTGTTAAAGTATGCGGAAAAACATTTCAAAAGTTCAAACCATAAAATCTAGTTTGATTTGCTCATAAAAGGTGGTGTTACTCATCACATCATAGAAATAGAATAAATGGAAATCCTACGGTTACCCAACACAAAACAACCGTACACAAGTCGTATCAAAACATAAATGTCATAAAGAAACAAATGTATAGAATGAGCAGCGTCTATGGGTGACTAAAGCATCTTCATATAATCTACCCATCTCGCTCTTTATTCACCATCAAACTTCATCTAGCTTGCTAAACCTGAGGGGACAACACATTTCAAGGAAACAAGTGTTAGCTAACGAATTAGCTAAGTAAGATAACACTAAGTTAATAAAACGATTGTCCAATTAAAACTTGGTAAAGCAGCTTTTCATATTAAAGGCACATATTACAAATCATCAACATCATATCATATCATCAACATCATATCATATAAGGATTAATCATCCTAAATGTGCCTATCCATCGTTTCGTCATTTCATCACATCACATATCGTCATATAAGGTGTGACTTACGTCACGCATATCATATAGGTGTAAGTTTGTGTGTAGGCGGTCATAAGACCTAATGGGAACCTCACACCCGACTAGACGGATGAGCCATAAGGCGGTCCATCAAGTGTCGTTAAGGAATGGCAAGCCACTCCAGGAGTAGTCCGTATGTTCAAGACATTGGTGGGTAATCACTCCACCCGGAGATACTTCGAACCACATAATTACGTTGCAAGGAGCCACCCAAGCAACAACATATACGCACCCACCCGGCTAAGGTGAATACGGTTAAGCTTAACACTTCATCATATATACGAGCTCGATTTCATCACATATAGTTTAGGTGACAAAGTTACCTAAACATAACATATAATCGTCTTTTACGTTTGGGCCCTTAAACGTGCACGTGACATGGCAACTTATAAAGTCTAGTGAACTAGGTGACCAAGCCACACATTCATGCATATCATAATCAACATATACTAGCATCACATTTCATTACATTGCATATCATTTCATAACATAACTTTACATAGCATATCAAGGGAAATGCATTTCAGGTCTCATAAGTCAAATACATATCCCATATAACCTCCCAAACAACCCGAATACCCTTAAGTATACAAGATGAGAATAGAGAAGTTATATTCATAAAACCATGCTTTTGTTGAATCCCTCAGCGTGTCAAAGTAGTGTATCTTACCTCAAAGTAGCACGCAATAAAGGATAGCTAAGTTACCGAATAAAGCAACAACTCTCGTCTACCTACGATTAGTAAACGGCCATTAATACGCTAGTCATTAAGACCATAATCTGGAATTACATAACTAAGAACACACTCCAAGTTTCAGGAGTAAGCTATGTGTCAAAACGAGGTTACGGTTCAAAACAATTTCATTTTCTGAAAACTAATGAGTTGCGCCGCAGCTCAAGCACTTCGTTGCGCCGCAACTTATCTCTCTGGAAACCAGTTGCGCCGCAGCTGGCCCCAATTCTGCACTAACAAAATCGATTATGCCATCAAATCGAACCCAACCCTCTCCAGACCAAAAACTCAGTTTCAAAACATCCAAATCCTTCATATTAAGGCCTTACCAAACCATATCAACCTTTAGGAAAATCATACATGCCTTAATTCATCAAAACCATCACTAATTACACACTAATTGATTCCCTAATGCCCAATTATACTTCCTAATGACTCTTATAATCAAAAGGATCAGAAATCGATAAAATTATAGCTTCTATACCTGCAACTCACAATGGGAACGAGAAAAGCTAGATTAAACACTTCTGAAACGCACTTTTGATCGCCTTTTTGCTCAAGAATTGATTAGGGATGAAAGGGGGTGGGTTAGGGCTTGAGAGGAAACTAATAGATCTGATAATGACACTCAAATGACTCCTCATGAGACCCTAAACCCGTTTTTGAGTTTCACCCTATGTCAAATTTGGTCCCTAGGCTTCCATATAGCTCAATACTAGTCAAAAACTCCTCTAAGGACCATATACTACCTAAATACTTCGTTAATCACTCCTAAAAGGCATATAATTACTTCGTAAACATATTTTCATATCATACATTAAGATTTTCAAGTCTCACATATAAAACACATAAACCACATATAAGCATTAAATATAAAATAGACTTAACGACACGTTATGTTGACTTAACGGCACAAGTCAACTGTTAAATAAAAAGTTCGGGATGTTACAGCAAATCTGCTTAAGGATGGTTCTGCTAATGAAAACAGTGTGAATGCCAATATGGCAGGTGTGTTATATAACAATAGTAGAATTTTTAATGATAATTTTGATAATTTTTTTTGTTCTACTAGTAATATGTCACAAATGTCTAATTCTAAAGACTGGATTTCTGATTCTGGAGCTAATCATCATATTACTTTTGATTCTTCTTCTCTTCTTGATGTTCTGGATATTTCAAAACTTAAAATAAAAGTAGGACATCCAAATGGAACTGTTGCATATATTCAGAAAATAGGACATTTAAAGTTAAATCATTACTTAACTTTGTTTGATGTATTAGTTGTTCCATAATATTGTGTTAATCTTTTATCTGTTCATAAAGTGGCTAGAGATAGCAGTATGTTGTTCTTGTTTGATGTGTATAAGTGTTATGTTTTGCATCAGGATTTGACTGTTATGAGAATTCTAGGGACTGGTAGACAGTCTGGTGGCTTGTATTATATGAAAGATTGTTCTAAAGGTATTAATTGTTCTTATACTTGCAATGTGTCAAAACTTGTGTGGCATAACAGGTTAGGTCACCCTGCTGATGTGGTTTTAAAAAAATTGCAAACAAACTTAAAATTTAAAAATGAAAATTTGAATGTTTGTGATATTTGTTTTCAAGCTAAACAAACTAGAGATCCTTTTCCTTTAAGTGATCATAAATCTGTGAATCTGGGTGAACTTGTTCATCTAGATGTTTGGGGCCATATAAAGTGACTGCTAGGGGGGGCTTTAGATTTTTTCTTACTATTGTGGATGACTACACAAGAGCAGTATGGATTTATTTACTGAAATCTAAAGAAGAGGTTCTTGAAAATGTTGTTGTCTTCTTTAATATTTTAAAAAATCAGTTTGAAAAAACCATTAAGACTTTGAGAAGTGATAATGGTACTGAGTTTGTTAATCAATCTTTTACTTCATTTGTTGAAACAAATGGAATTATACATCAAACCTCTTGTGTACATAGTCCACAGCAGAATGGCATAGTAGAAAGGAAACATAGGCATCTCCTTAATGTGGCTAGATCCCTTATGTTTCAGGGGGGAATTCCTCTAAATCTCTGGACTGATTGTGTTTTAACTGCTTGCTATCTTATTAACAGATTGCCTTCTTCTGTGCTTAATGGAAAGTCTCCTTTTGAGTTGGTGTTTAATAAAGTTCCTATTCTCTCACACTTAAGATCTTTTGGATGTCTCTGTTTTTCAAAAAAAATTAAATAATCCTGATAAGTTTTCAAAAAGAGCTTATAAATGTGTTTTATTAGGTCATTCTAATACAAAAAAGGATATAAACTTTTAAACATCGAAGATTATAGTATTTTTTATTCAAGAGATGTTAAGTTTTTTGAAAATATCTTTCCCTTAAAAGAAAAGAAATTAAACAAAACCTCCAGTACTCATTTGAATACTGATAATGATATAAACCAATTAAATTTTTTGATTCAATAGAGTATCATCCAATTCCCAATGATGAGGTGAGAGGTGAGGATGGTGATGGCAGTAGACATCTTCACTCTGGCAGTACTCCTTTGAGTTCTACCAGTGAAGATGATTCTACAGCAACACATGATGAAAGTAATAATTCTGAGGGAAATAGCAGTAGCAATACTGAAATTGGAGAGTACTCTAGTGATGATAATCCTGTTTTTGATAATAATGAACCTGGTCTTAATCAACAACCTGTTTTTAATGAACAAAATGTTAGAAGGTCTAATAGAGATTCACACTTTCCTAATAAATACAAGGATTTTATTGTTGATAGTAAAGTCAAGTATGGTCTTGAAAAAGTTGTTAATTATTCTAGACTTGACTTTGATAATTTCTGCTTTGTTTCTGAGTTAAATAAGAATCATGAGCCTCATACTTATAAACTTGCATGTAAAAATGATAAATGGATTGAGGCTATGAATAAAGAAATGGAGGCTCTTTATAGGAATAACACTTGGGAATTATGTGATTTACCTAAAGGAAGAGAACCTATAGGCTGTAAATGGGTGTACAAAATCAAATACAAATCAAATGGTGAGATAGAAAGGTATAAAGCTAGGCTTGTTGCTAAAGGGTATAGCCAAAGAGAAGGTGTAGACTTTGATGAGACCTTTTCACCTGTTGTAAAGATTGTAACTGTTAGGTGTTTACTTACTCTAGCTGTTCAGAAAAATTGGTCATTATATCAATTAGATATTAATAATGCATTCTTGTATGGTGATTTAAATGAGACTGTTTATATGAAATTACCTGAAGGATATTTTGATCAAAGTGAAACTAGGGTTTGTAAGCTTAAAAAGTCTTTGTATGGTCTTAAGCAAGCTCCTAGACAATGGAATGCTAAACTCACTGATGCATTGTGTGAGAATGGCTTTGTTCAAAGCTTGAGTGATTATTCCTTGTTTACTAAAACTGTTGGTGATTTATTTATAGCTTTACTTGTCTATGTGGATGATATAATTATCACTGGCAATAATGAAAAGGAAATTGATAATTTCAAAAATTATTTACAAACAAAGTTTCTTATAAAAGATCTTGGAAAGTTGAAATACTTTCTGGGAATTGAAGTTTTAAACACTGAGAAAGGTTTGTGTTTAAACCAAAGGAAATATTGTCTTGATTTGCTTTCTGAATTTGGATTGCTTGCAAGCAAACCTATTAACACTCCTCTTGATCCTAATGTTAATATTACCATTGAGGAGTCTGTTAATGATCATGTTCTAAAAGATGTTGGCAATTACCAAAAACTCATTGGTAAATTGATATACTTGACTCATACTAGACCTGACATCTCTTATTCTGTGCAATGTTTGAGTCAATTTATGCATAAACCTCTCACTTCTCATTTGAAAATGGCAATTAGAATTCTGAGATATTTGAAAGGTAATCCAGGTAGAGGTATTCTTATTTCTAAGACTTCTGAAATTACTTTAGAAGCCTTTGTTGATGCTGATTGGGCTAAGTGTGGTGTTAACAGAAAATCTGTTACTGGTTTCTGTTTATTCTTGTGTAATTCACTTATTTCTTGGAAAAGTAAGAAACAACCAACTATTTCAAAATCATCCACAGAATCTGAGTATAGAGCAATGGCTGCTGTTACTTGTGAAATTGTTTGGGTTTTAAAAATTCTTAAGGATTTACATATTGACAATGTACTTCCTGTTAGTGTATTCTGTGATAACAAATCTGCAATTAAAATTGCAGTCAATCCTGTTTTTCATGAGAGAACAAAACATTTGGAAATTGACCTTCATTTTGTAAGGGAGAAACAACTGGCTGGGGTTATTCAAACTAAGAAAATAGATTCTGCAGTTCAAGTTGCAGATATCTTTACTAAAGGATTGGACAAATTTACTCACAATACTTTTTGTTCCTTGTTGAAACTCACTGACTTGTTTCAAGAATAAGATTAAGGGGGGATGTTAAATTTATAATCTTATTCTTGTTTATTATCTTATTGTATGATTAGAATGTGCAGGTCTTAAAGTGAAGAAACTTATGCATCAAGGACTAAAAGTGTTAAAGACACTAAAGATGAGACAAGGACCAGAAGTTAAGACGGTGATAAAGTTCAAGGACTAAAGGTGGAAAGAGAGAATTGTTGCCCAGTATATAAACTGGTTGTGGAACCCTAATTTGATACTTTACACATTCATATTTTCCTGTATATTTTTCTCATATATTTTCTCTCTATTATTCGTTCAATCTAAATTGAGATTTAGATATATTTGTAATAGAACACTCAATAATATAGTTGAGTGAATCGATACTAATTAGTAGAATCGATTATTGAGATTGTGAGATTCAATTGAGATTGATTTCTTCTATTATTTGTAAAATTAATCTTAGATTTTAGATTTTAGTTCAAAGTATAACAATTCTACATTTTTTTTAGCGGCGAGTTAGTTGGTTAGTGGTTCGAACCCTAGTAGTGACATCTAAGCCGACAGTATGCTAGTGATTGGAACCCAAAGGCACCCCTGGAGACCAAGGGTGCGATAACACGGTCCGTACGCGTCCGAAGAGGTAAATGCTTGAAACCATGAGGAATTGAGATTCGATCCCCGGTCTCCAAGCCAACATCCTCTCCCCCAAAACCTTAAGACCAAGTGGTTTAAGAATCCTACATATTTTGCTATTTTGTGTATCTTACAAATTTTGTGAAACTTTTGGTTTTTATATTTTTATCAAACAACCTTTCTATATTTACGGTTTTACCTTTAAATGTTTGATTTTGATGATTTTCATTCGTTTTGTTATATATAACATTTTTTTATATAAAATAATTTTTATTATCATTACGTATTACGTTCATTTAATCTTTAAAGCAAGATACTATATTACATCACTATCATTATAGTGTTATTATATGCATAACTTTTCTCCCCCATCATAGTACAACTTTGTATGCATGAATTACAAGACCTTTGCATTACACTAATACTACTATATATTGTTTGCATCTAAAACTTTGCCGTGTATAGATCGTTTTCAGCGGCAAAACACGAGTACAACGACTAGTTTATACTAAAAGAGAAATACAATAACATTAATTAAAAAAGTCTTTTGCATATTAGTTATCGAACTATATCTTATAGTTAAACTAACTTACTCAGGTGAGTTGACCATTGGTTTTTACCTTAAGATCAGAGCCGGCCCAATAGTAGTATTGGGTTAGGCACAAGCCTAAGGCCCACCTACTATTAAGGCCCCCATAATTATAAGACATTATTAAGCTAAGAGTATATATACTGATTTTCTTTAGTTAGTTTTATACGAGTACTTAGGTTTCTTTTCCTAGAAGTATTCAACAAAACACCGCTTCAATATCTGTACCGTTTCAACCATATCCTTTTTTTTTTGAAAATTTAAGTTCATTAATCTCCTAGAAATTTGAAGTCTCTACGGCTTATAATCACATGGCACACGAACTTGAAATGAGAAGGAGGATTTGTATTAATTGTCCAAGCTGATATTTACTTGAAATAGTGCAAAATAATATGCATGTCTATGACTTATCAAGTACACCATCTGATCTAAGAGTTATCTTTGTAGTTTTTATTATCTCTTTACCCACAATAACACATAAGTGAATATGTGGATACAACATATCCTTCACAATTGGTAGCAAGTCACATTAAATTGGATAAAAACTCTATAACTATTTGACATGAAACTAGCAGAATGCAGCACATTAGATACCATTTTTTTTTCTTTCTTTCCTTAATTTAGTTTCGTATGCTAATTAACTAGGCCCCTAAATTTGATCTCGCTTAAGGCCCCGAAAAAGCTCGAGCCGGCACTGCTTAAGATGGATTGTGGAGAGTTTTACCCTCTAAGGTCTCGTGTTCGAGCTTGGCATGGTAGAGATTTCTGTCTCATGGGTTTAAATGGATATGTTCGGCGAAACGGCTATTTAGCACAAACCCTACTAAGATAAAGGCATATTAAACCTCTCAATATTCGTTAATAAAAATCACACCTTTAACAAAATAAAAAAACTACAATATATCTAATGGCAATAATCAGTTAAAAGTTTTGATTAATTAAAGTATCGGAAAATAGAGTAATACTCGTAATTAAGTACAAACAATATAGGATATGTGTTGTTTAACGTAACAATGACTTTTAGTTCCATTGGTTTGAGGTGAAATGAAAAGGTTTATCTGACATAAGTTTCTATCCGAACATTTAGATTCTGATCCTTTGGGGACACATTACAGCGATAGATTTTGAAGTAGTGAAAACTGAGATCCAAACTCAATTTGAATTATTAATACGAGAGAAAGTATCCGTGCGTTGCGGCGGTGAGATGGTGGGGGTGAAAGGTCATAGAGTGTGATAGGTCATAGGAGGTGATAGGTCATAGAGTGTGATAGCCAAATGCTTTAGTCGTACAGGCTCCACTCCCGGATTTAAAATTCGTCGAAAGTATATCGAATGACCTCTCTAATGAAAGAGCATGAAATTTTAAGAACACTCATATAATTTTTATAATTTATCGATGTACGGTTTTTGAGATAAAAGATTTTGAATGAATTAGAGGAATAAAATGATTTATGGAAGAGAGAGAAAAAAATGAGTGGTTGAGATTTGAGGAGAGAGATGAAAATGAAAGTTGAAAGTTGAAAGTTCATTGATGTATGGTACATCATGTATATGTATACATTGTTGATGTTGAAATTACATTATCATGTGTATATTGTTGAAATTGAAAGTTGAAAGTTGATACCTTATTTGTTTTATAATATAGTACGAGAGAAAGTACCCGCGCGTTGCGGCGGTGAGATGGTGGGGGTGATAGGAGCCAAATGCCTTAGCCGTATGGGCTTCGCCCTCAGATTTAAAAATTCGTCGAAAGTATATCGAATGACCTCTCTAATGAAAGAGCATGAAATTTTAAGAACACTCATATAATTTTTATAATTTATCGATGTACGGTTTTTGAGATAAAAGATTTTGAATGAATTAGAGGAATAAAATGATTTATGGAAGAGAGAGAAAAAAATGAGTGGTTGAGATTTGAGGAGAGAAATGAAAATGTTGGAAAGTTGGAAAGTTGGAAAAAATTGACGGGAACAAATGATTTATAATATAGTAGAGATAGATATACATTAATGTAAGTAAATATACCATTGATTTGAATAAATATTAATGTAAGTAAATGTACCATTGGTTTGAAATGAGATGGATGGTTTCCCTTCAAAACAGCGTTAGATTTTTCTTTTTTAACAAGAAAAAAAGTGTTTGTGAAAACATAGCCGCCCAAGAAATACTTTTATTTTTTTAATAAATAAATGGAAAGGCCGGCACCTCAATGGCTCAATATCCACACCACTTGTTATATTGAGCTTTACCGCGTACCACGTAACCCTTTCACTCGCTTGGGCGGCGGCTTTTGCCACCCCAGTCAAACCCCTCATATCAATCTATATCTACATTACATTACATTATAAAACATTCAACATTCAGTGTTCTCAATTTTTTTCAACTAATTTGTTGATAATACCAAAATGTAATTCATTATTTCAAATCTCCATTTGAAATATCTATAATATCTACATGAAATACCTATAATACTTTTAATGAACTTAATTTATAACATCTACACCTAACTATTAATAACCACACTGTTATTGCTGCAACTACCGTCACTACTGCCACCGCCACCTGTCACCGCCACATCACGTAGACATGTGACTAGTATGAAATAATATATGTATAAGCAACTTAAACTTCGATATCAACACACATTACAAGTTTAACTCTGACCTCCCATTGAGGACTAATCTTGAATTCTTGCCGAGTGTTTAACCAAATAAAAATGATGTTAAGAGAATGTCTTTAAAGACATTCTCTTAACATCATTTTTATTTGGTTAAACACTCGGCAAGAATTCAAGATTAGTCCTCAATGGGAGGTCAGAGTTAAACTTGTAATGTGTGTTGATATCGAAGTTTAAGTTGCTTAATTAAATTAATAAGTGTATTTATAAAAGTAGTAATGATATTGAGATTCCAAGTTTAATTTAAAATTAAGGAAATCCCAATTTATTTATTATGGTTTTGCTAAATGCAGCTTTAAAAGCTGTAATTAAGATGTATTAAATAAATGTACACTTATCATAAGATTCAGGGGGTGAACTCTTAATATAAAAGATACAATTTATTTAAGCAAGTTAACATTTTCTTAATATTTCAAGATGAAGAGCTCCAATGAGTACTTTGAATGTTGGAAATGTTAAATGCAACTCTTAGAACTGTATTTGACGTGTATAAAAATATTATAATTTTCATATAAAAAATTAACCCCTAAATTTTATAATAAATATATAACTATTTAATGCACATTAACAATAATCTTTAAGGTTTTGTTTAACAAAACCTTTCGATGTTTATGATAATTTTGTAGATGGAGAGCTATTGTATATACTAATCCAAAGCAAAACAACATTTCTTTCACAATATCCGCTTTACATGAATACTCCCTATCCTTTACCCAAACAAAAACACTGAAAGTTACCAAGTTAGGAACAACTCACTACGAAATGTTCATGTTTGAATTACGATATCGGCCCGCTTTGGCCAAGTTAGATGATCAACTATGTTGGGCTATTAAAGATAAACTATATCGTCCCACGAATTGCAATTGAACATAATCAAAATCTATATCTACATTACATTACATTATAAAACATTCAACATTCAGTGTTCTCAATTTTTTTCAACTAATTTGTTGATAATACCAAAATGTAATTCATTATTTCAAATCTCCATTTGAAATATCTATAATATCTACATGAAATACCTATAATACTTTTAATGAACTTAATTTATAACATCTACACCTAACTATTAATAACCACACTGTTATTGCTGCAACTACCGTCACTACTGCCACCGCCACCTGTCACCGCCACATCACGTAGACATGTGACTAGTATGAAATAATATATGTATAAGCAACTTAAACTTCGATATCAACACACATTACAAGTTTAACTCTGACCTCCCATTGAGGACTAATCTTGAATTCTTGCCGAGTGTTTAACCAAATAAAAATGATGTTAAGAGAATGTCTTTGTTATTCTCTTGTTGTTTTGTGATGTTCGTGATTTTAGCGTCATCTATCATTTTGTGGGATTATGAATTACTTAAGACTATAATATTTCAGGTTAAACTTTAATACTAGTAAAGAAAGCGCAAAATAACTAGAGATAGTAAAATTTGAAAGGTTATGTTCGTTAGGTGATGTTTTTTCACCAAACGACACAATCTCAATGATTCATCATTAAAACATGCAACCAATTGTGCATATACATTTTGACAACGGAAAATGATTAATCCTTTTAATTAAATAGCCTAAAAACTCTTCTAATTATAAGATGATTACAAGTGACAAAAATCAAGAGATAAGATTAGTAAATAGAATTAGTGGAATACACATGTCACAATCTTATGGTTTTAAGAAGATTTTTAGGCTAATTTTTAGGAGGATTTATCATTTCCCTGCAAAAATTTTCAAGATCAAAAGGTACCACCTTTTACACTAAGTGTTCTTACAATCTTATCTCACATATACATACGATAATATACATACATACTCTTTGTTTTTAATTAGATGTTTGTATGTGACTTAAAGTTTTATACGGTTATTTCTAAAAATCCTATTTATTAACATGTATACTCTATTAACAAAGGTAATTTACAATTTAACTAACATGTTACAACAAACAAGAAACTCAATTTAAATTTTTCGTAAAATGACAATACGTTTCCAATGAAACAAACTTTATTTCAAACCGTATTTTTCTTCTGCCTTTTATATGTTTTTTCTTTCCTTTTTCTTACGGTGTTTTACATGAAGTCATGAACTAAAAGACACAATTGTGTTAGGTTTATTTATTGGATGAGGATTCTCTACATTTACTCCAACTTCACCTATGAAGTTGGAGTAAATTCAACCATTGGATTAAATCCAATGGTCAAGATTAAAACATCAACTTTTAATCTTGACCATTGGATTTAATCCAATGGTTGAATTTACTCCAACTTCACCTATGAAGTTGGAGTAAATGTAGAGAATCTCAATCCTTTATTTATTTCTATAATAATATAACTCACGTCATTGTCATCTCCCTCAATTTTGACTCCTTCCCTATTTGTACCTAATCTATCATTCTACTAGCTAATCAACCCGGATAATTACCCGGACATGATTAGAAAATTAGAAATTTAAACCTTCTATAACTGATAATACTTATAGGCATTGCTATTATTATTATTTATTAATGAATAGATAGAATAGTTTCAATAGACCAAAATGCTACATCGTTTAGGATCAAATACAAACCTTTTGATACACATTATAAAATCAAAACAAAAGGCATACTTCCATAAACGAAATCACCATCATCAACTAAAAATCAGTTGACAAAAAAAGATAAATAATAACAAAAAGTGTAGGTTACATATTGTTCATGCATACTTTAAGCAAATGACATGATATTTCAATGAAGGAATGCATCACGATCTAACTAACAAAACATCATCACATTTCCAAATGAATAGAATACAAACGTAATTTAGTACCTCGTTATACACACCAGAATGCCACTATTGATGCAAAATTTGCATATCTTTCTTGTTTCGTTTGCTAGCCCATAATCACAAGACCCATCTGAGCAGCAACAATGAAGATGGACCAAAACGTACTGGTCTCTTTTGCATTAGAGTACAAAGTAGAGCTTGTTTCTTCAACCATGCTTGATAGGGCAAGCCTGATCATAAATCAGGTGAACCTAAAGCCGAGTCAGAAGATCCTACAGACTCTACCAACACTCTGTCTTCATCATCTATATTCGACTCTCCCATGATTGGCTCATTATGAAACAAATGAAACTTTGCTAATTGTATATGCTTTGCTCTTTTCCTGCCAAATTAGACACGACAAGGTTGTGCTATCTGCAAAGTCGACGTCACTAATTATTGTCAATCTTTTACCATTTTCGTCAAAAACGGAATCCCATGGAAATAATATGCTAATTTCCCAATATTCCAATTGGTGTCATCTTTACCAAAAAAATTTCTCCTTCCTCTTTAGTAGATACCAGAACACCACCTTCTCTTCTCTGTTCACCAAGAGTCTATGTGCTTTTAGTTTCCATGGTAGATTCTCATAGTCACTTGGCGGAAAGACAAAGATACACGGTTAATCTGCATTGAGAGAAAATAATACATAAACATTAACAAATACTTTCGAAAGAGAAGCATGTTACCATCATTAACAAACGCTGGCGTATATTTCATTGCACAAGACCCCCTAATTATGTTACTGAAACAAATATTTTAACTTAGAAATAGTGAAATACTACAATATTTGTAACTGTTATATTAAACTCTTTGTAATTAAAAGATAACGACATAACTCGTTTCTAAAAAAAGAAGAGTTTTAGCTCCTTACCCAAACTAAAGTAAAGTATGCACGAGGTTAATTTCATGAAAACGCATTTTATCATTGTCTTGTACCTAACCTATATCAGTTAGTATAAATAAAAAAAATACAAACTTGAAGCTATTGTTTGTCAAGACTGCAAGTACTCAACTATTTTGGGAGAGCCCGATGTAGAATCCTTGCAATTTATCTGCTAAAGAGCAAGCCTACTCGTCCTGCCAAAAAAAAAACTCACGCACTTTAAATATATAGTAGCCGTTACCCAGAGGATACATGCTAGCTGCTAACGGGTCAATTAAATAATGAAAATGGTTTAATCTTTTCAAAAACATGTAACCTCCAGAGTACAACACCCAATATAATATGCATACTTTAGTAAAAGAATTCTTACCTGGAGCATGAGGTTGCCATGAAATCAATCTGCATATATTACTATATACAACTAACAGTTTATGTAAGTCCCTACCGTTGAATGGATCGTAAATAAGACGTGATTCGTTATGTCAAGAGTGCGGAATCCTCTTGAGATAACTAGATTGCTACTGCCTTTCGTCGATTAACCAGTAATTAACCAACCTAAGGTCACACACGAAGTGCTAGTTCGTGTTGGAGGTCACACGAGCAACAATTCGACTTCTAAGTTCTTAATTCGTTGCGAAACGCTTAAAATTACATGTATTTATACTACTAGGGTTTGTGTTCGTGTGGGCTTGGGCTTCACACGAAGTGAATCGAGCCCGATCCATCAAAATGCTCCTGCCCTCGCGCTGATGTCAGCACGAAGACATTATAACGTGCTGATGACGTCAGCACGAGGTGCGTCCTCTTGGATCCTTTATTTTGCATTTACATAACGTTCAGCCATCGTTTAAGTATTCTATGACACTTATAAACCTTGGCTCTACATTCTTGTATCTGCAAAACAATTATATAACACACAAACATAACATGATCTTATATTAAAGTTCAAACGTAATCATTAAATACAAACGTAAGTCCTAATGACTTATTATTTAAACGATTACACAGATATTCCTAAGAACAAAAACGTTAATCAAATCTACGTTGCTACTGTCACACAAATCTGCATCTACAGACTCCCCCTTGACATTAGCGACTAGATTTCTTTAACAAGTTCTTTAATCTTGAACTTCAAACTCGACCATCAAACAAAAGTCTTATGCTATTTGCATGAGTTTTCTCGACTAAACAAAAACCAAGAATATTCTGATAGCGTCTAACTTCTGTTCTCCAAAATCTAACTGCTGAACAAGGTGTCTCAATCAGTCTTCTTTGATCACCTCTTGATAACAAATAGCTTAATTCTATGATCATAGAACCAACTCTGTATCACTGAGAAATACGTAGGTGCGTCCTTGTCTGAGATGAACTCCCAAAACATCGACGGTTTATTAAATCACCCATTGGCATACCAGTACGTCCTCTATAAACTGGAACCCATCTATTTATACAAAACTGAGGGTCTTGCTCTGCCGGAGGTATAATAAAATTTCTAATATTAAACTCTCGCGTAGCATTTATCTTCCAGCCTAGATCAACAATATATTCATGTTCTTCATGCACTATCTTTGCAAACACTTTGAATCTTAACTTTGCAGCATTTCTTGGATCATCTGGACTTTCTCTGATCGGATTAAGTCTGAAATGTTCCTCTTCAGCTATTGGTTCAACCAGAATGTCTCTATCTTCATTAAAGACACGATTGAAATCATAAGGTTCTTCCATCAACCTTTGTCTATCAGCTTCAGAAACAAATTCTCCTTCTTCCAGATCTTCATCAATGATACTATCAATGTCATCATCAATATCGTCCAATGCACCTATTTGAAGCTTATCTGCAATTTAACATATTCAAACATACAAAGATAAAAGAACATAAAATATAAGTCAAGACATAAAAAAATAAGTATAAATACATAAAACATGATAAAATAAATAATATTATATCATAAATATAATGTAACGATTACATCAATATTTATCTTATAACCTTTATCTATTTTAACCAACAAAAATTATTAACATTAAGGTTGATAATCTGAGTCTTCAGGATCATCAGAACTAGAACCAGAGACAAACGGTAAACGATTTAAAATCATTTAATTCCTTAAAAGGCATTGTAAAGTCGCGTGTTAAAGTGACTTTACATAACCACCTTTATGTACCTTTTAATACTTAAATAATAAGATAAGGCTTATTATCCGGGTAAAGGTACATAAAGTATACAAGTCAATTCCTCGTAATCAGTGTAAAGCTTTGTAAGAGCTTTCCACTGATGGTCTCCAGTTTGTAACTGACTAGAATGCCAACTGGGCTTCGCTGCCATTGCCTTCTTTTCTCTTGATAACAAATAGCTTAATTCTATGATCATAGAACCAACTCTGTATCACTGAGAAATACGTAGGTGCGTCCTTGTCTGAGATGAACTCCCAAAACATCGACGGTTTATTAAATCACCCATTGGCATACCAGTACGTCCTCTATAAACTGGAACCCATCTATTTATACAAAACTGAGGGTCTTGCTCTGCCGGAGGTATAATAAAATTTCTAATATTAAACTCTCGCGTAGCATTTATCTTCCAGCCTAGATCAACAATATATTCATGTTCTTCATGCACTATCTTTGCAAACACTTTGAATCTTAACTTTGCAGCATTTCTTGGATCATCTGGACTTTCTCTGATCGGATTAAGTCTGAAATGTTCCTCTTCAGCTATTGGTTCAACCAGAATGTCTCTATCTTCATTAAAGACACGATTGAAATCATAAGGTTCTTCCATCAACCTTTGTCTATCAGCTTCAGAAACAAATTCTCCTTCTTCCAGATCTTCATCAATGATACTATCAATGTCATCATCAATATCGTCCAATGCACCTATTTGAAGCTTATCTGCAATTTAACATATTCAAACATACAAAGATAAAAGAACCATCTCCTTCCTAAGTCTATCAAATCAGATTCACTAAAACTTTGGAAATGTCTTGCACTGATGGACATATACTGGCAACCTTCTTTTCTCTTGATAACAAATAGCTTAATTCTATGATCATAGAACCAACTCTGTATCACTGAGAAATACGTAGGTGCGTCCTTGTCTGAGATGAACTCCCAAAACATCGACGGTTTATTAAATCCACCCATTGGCATACCAGTACGTCCTCTATAAACTGGAACCCATCTATTTATACAAAACTGAGGGTCTTGCTCTGCCGGAGGTATAATAAAATTTCTAATATTAAACTCTCGCGTAGCATTTATCTTCCAGCCTAGATCAACAATATATTCATGTTCTTCATGCACTATCTTTGCAAACACTTTGAATCTTAACTTTGCAGCATTTCTTGGATCATCTGGACTTTCTCTGATCGGATTAAGTCTGAAATGTTCCTCTTCAGCTATTGGTTCAACCAGAATGTCTCTATCTTCATTAAAGACACGATTGAAATCATAAGGTTCTTCCATCAACCTTTGTCTATCAGCTTCAGAAACAAATTCTCCTTCTTCCAGATCTTCATCAATGATACTATCAATGTCATCATCAATATCGTCCAATGCACCTATTTGAAGCTTATCTGCAATTTAACATATTCAAACATACAAAGATAAAAGAACATAAAATATAAGTCAAGACATAAAAAAATAAGTATAAATACATAAAACATGATAAAATAAATAATATTATATCATAAATATAATGTAACGATTACATCAATATTTATCTTATAACCTTTATCTATTTTAACCAACAAAAATTATTAACATTAAGGTTGATAATCTGAGTCTTCAGGATCATCAGAACTAGAACCAGAGACAAACGGTAAACGATTTAAAATCATTAATCGTTTTCTCTCTTTCCTATGACGATCTGTATCTGACCATTGATCACTATCAAGATCAATATTGGCCTGATCAACCTCAAAGTTATGACTTTCCCATACTTTAGCTTCTGCCTCAACTCGAATATGAGGATCATTTCCAAATTTCTCTGCAATCTCCCATTCTATTCTATCTTCTTATGATCTCACACTCCGTGGATTATGATAATCAGGACGTTTACTAGAATTAGAGTTACCTGAATTGGAATCTTCATCATCTGACGAGTTATCTGAATCTTCAGGATCTGCATCTGGAGCAGCAGCCATCACAGCTTTTCCTTTCTGAGTCCCAGATGTACTAGCACTAGATGTACCAGCATTCTCTGACTCTCTCTGTCTTGGTGACTCCCCCTGAACATCTGCAGTCTCTGAATTAATCATAGCATCAGCATCAGTATCTTGTCCTTGACCTTGATTCTCTGTCTCACCATCTTTTGGTTGGCTTCGATTTGGATCTTGAGCTGGATCTTGATCATCTTGATCATCATCTCTTTGCTTCTTAGCTAGCTCATCATCCTTACAACCATCTTTATCTCCCCCTTGAGACAAGAATCGGTCAATTTTATCACCAAGAGAATGAACAAGTGCTGTCATAATGTCCATCTCTTCCTGATGTTTTGCAGCTTGGAGGTTCAACTGTTTCTCCAACGCTGTGACTCGCATCTCTAATAACTTCTTCTCCGAAACAATACGACTCAGCTGAACTTGTACTGGCAAAGCTGAATCTGAAGTAGAAGCAATGTGCGATGTAGAAGCAGGCGGTGGCATCGTAGTCTCAAATGAAGGCATACGAATATGAAAAGTTCCTGATGGAGGCATCTGCGGTCTTTGCAAAGGCAATAACAGACGATCCATAGCTGTAGCAACAGGAACTAACGCCTGAATAGGAGTAGAACGAGGCCTAGGAGCAGGAACTATCGGCTCTGGCTCCTGACTAACTGACGACTCTGGAGCTCTAGTAGTCGTAACAGTTGTAGCCTCAGTGACAACTCTAGCATGAGAACCATCTAAACGAATCATGAACTTGGTTCTCGGCCTTTTCTCTCCAACAGATATACCAACTGAAGTAGTAGACACCGAAACTGGAACTTCAGTAACAGAGGCTCTTAAGGCAGCAACTGATGGTGTATCAACTGATCCGGGTGTATGAGACATCTCCATAGCAGAATGATACTCAACAAACTCCCTATCAATCTCTGACTGAGGTCGCTGAAGGGCTTGAATCTTCTCAACAGCGTCAATCCCTTTCCCTTGTCTTCTTCTTCGCTTCAGTGGCCTATCTTCATTTTCATTTTCAGTTTCTGAACCATCATCAGCATTAACAGCAACAATATATGGTTCAGAAGGACCAACAACATCTACTGGAGCAGAGGTAGCATTAGAAACCCCAGTAGTCGGCATCACAAGATTTGCCGGATCATCAATATCCTCCTCTAGAGCTTCCATCTCCGAATCATCTTCCGGAACATCAGTAAACAAAGGAACATCATTCAATCCCTCAAACTGATCAACTTGCTCTTCTTGAGGATCATCTTGTCCGTGAGCATCATTAGCAGCAGCAGCAACAGGTTCATCATCTTCCCAACCTTCTCTTGGAGCTACATAATCAGGATTAATCAAGTGCCCGAACAGTGGTGGATTATCAACATCAGCCGGAACACCATTACCCCTTAAATGTTTCATCATATCATCAAACACTCGATGTGTAAGACGACCCAAATTAAATGTAGGACCATCAAAAGATAAATCAGCTGCTCTATGCCGAATGATTATCATAACAAACCTTGGAAATAAAAAGAATTTCTTTTCGTTTCCAAAAGCTCTCAACTGCCTAACAAAACTGTCATAAATGTACTGAGAAAAGCTGTAAGGCTTGTTCAATACAAGTGCAACCAACTGTGAAGCAGTCTGTATATTCATTTGATCATGACCTGCACTCCGATGACTTATGGATCTCAACAAGTAGTAGGCAAGCAATCTCCATTTGCCTCTAATGCGATTCTTAGGATATGGATGCTTGATCTCGTTCACATACCCCATACGTCTAATAGCACCGTCAACAAAGCTTTCTCCAAACTCTGTAGGACCTTGCTCCATTTCGACGCTTCCTAAGTCCAAAATAGTCCTTAAGTCTCCAGCAGTAAACTCAATGTTACGTCCTTGAACCGTAGTGCGAATCAAAGTATGATCACCAACTTGCACTAATCTTGCAGAGTTCCAGAACTGAGTAAGAAGACTTATGACTAATGGAGGATTCTCGGTCAATGCAAAACGAATACGTGATCTTGCCAGATACTGTAAGACACCGTGAAATTCCGCTGTGCATCCTTGCTGAGTAATGCTAATATCAATAGCAGCATTATGCTCCTTAACAAAAACACGAGCAGCAGCACCTTGTCTCGCCATACCTGCACAAATCAAAAAGAAAAACGAAAAGAAAACAAAAAGAAAATTAAAAAAATAAAAATAAAAAAAAAAAAAAAAAAAAAAAAAAAAAAAAAAAAAAAAAAAAAAAAAAAAAAAAAAAAAAAAAAAAAAAAAAAAAAAAAAAAAAAAAAAAAAAAAAAAAAAAAAAAAAAAAAAAAAAAAAAAAAAAAAAAAAAAAAAAAAAAAAAAAAAAAAAAAAAAAAAAAAAAAAAAAAAAAAAAAAAAAAAAAAAAAAAAAAAAAAAAAAAAAAAAAAAAAAAAAAAAAAAAAAAAAAAAAAAAAAAAAAAAAAAAAAAAAAAAAAAAAAAAAAAAAAAAAAAAAAAAAAAAAAAAAAAAAAAAAAAAAAAAAAAAAAAAAAAAAAAAAAAAAAAAAAAAAAAAAAAAAAAAAAAAAAAAAAAAAAAAAAAAAAAAAAAAAAAAAAAAAAAAAAAAAAAAAAAAAAAAAAAAAAAAAAAAAAAAAAAAAAAAAAAAAAAAAAAAAAAAAAAAAAAAAAAAAAAAAAAAAAAAAAAAAAAAAAAAAAAAAAAAAAAAAAAAAAAAAAAAAAAAAAAAAAAAAAAAAAAAAAAAAAAAAAAAAAAAAAAAAAAAAAAAAAAAAAAAAAAAAAAAAAAAAAAAAAAAAAAAAAAAAAAAAAAAAAAAAAAAAAAAAAAAAAAAAAAAAAAAAAAAAAAAAAAAAAAAAAAAAAAAAAAAAAAAAAAAAAAAAAAAAAAAAAAAAAAAAAAAAAAAAAAAAAAAAAAAAAAAAAAAAAAAAAAAAAAAAAAAAAAAAAAAAAAAAAAAAAAAAAAAAAAAAAAAAAAAAAAAAAAAAAAAAAAAAAAAAAAAAAAAAAAAAAAAAAAAAAAAAAAAAAAAAAAAAAAAAAAAAAAAAAAAAAAAAAAAAAAAAAAAAAAAAAAAAAAAAAAAAAAAAAAAAAAAAAAAAAAAAAAAAAAAAAAAAAAAAAAAAAAAAAAAAAAAAAAAAAAAAAAAAAAAAAAAAAAAAAAAAAAAAAAAAAAAAAAAAAAAAAAAAAAAAAAAAAAAAAAAAAAAAAAAAAAAAAAAAAAAAAAAAAAAAAAAAAAAAAAAAAAAAAAAAAAAAAAAAAAAAAAAAAAAAAAAAAAAAAAAAAAAAAAAAAAAAAAAAAAAAAAAAAAAAAAAAAAAAAAAAAAAAAAAAAAAAAAAAAAAAAAAAAAAAAAATATGATACAAGATTAAAATCAATGTTATGTATCATCTTGGACTTGTCTTTTAAGAATGTTATGCCCAGAAAAACAAATTAGATCAAAATCTTATGAACGCGAAGAGGTTCATGAACTTCGTGTTCTTCATCGTCTTCGTGTGAATAGTGACCGTAACATTAAATCCTCAATTAATCTTGATTCAATACATGTAAATGTGAACTTTAGTTAGATTGAAGGTGTAATAACATCACTTAATCCAATTTTAAGTCCAATTTCAGTTTAAATCATCAGAAATTAAAGATTCAATATTCAATTCGTCCTTGTTACTGTTCACGCGAAGGGAAATTCAAAATTTGGGCATTATAACGACTTAAATCCAATGATTTTCAAAGTCAAAGTATCAATAAACTATCCTAGATCATAATATTACCAACAACTCTGGATGTTTATCACGAAAAAGGAGATAAAATCGATCGAAAAGGAACGGATGAACAGTTCGCGCGAAGAGAGAAGTTCGTGTGGTTAATTTTAGGGTTAATTTTCGATTAAAGTAAAAAAATTAAAGTTAAACCCATATTTATATCCACTTGAACTTGGGCTGGGCCGAATACCCTCTTCGTGAGCTTCATGCTGACGTCAGCGCGAGCACTGATGACGTCAGCACGTACGAGCTTAAATTTTAAACACGAACGAGCTGCACACTTCAAATTTCGTCAATTTTTCCAGAAAATTCAACAAGGAAAAATTACAAAATTTCCAGAAAACATAAACCTGTAGATACTCGTTACCTGAAACTTGTATCTGCTCGAATATGTAATCTAACCAAACATCATCCGTACTAACTCATGTCATCAAAATAATGTATAAACTTAATCTTACATTATAATCTTGACATAAAATCGATCATTTCTTCATTGATGTTTAACTTTTAACAAAAGCAAACTTACATTGAAATACATTCAATGTATAATGCTTACAAAGTCATCAAATTATCATACCAACAACCTATCACATTTAAGTCTTAGGTTGTGATTTTGATAATACAAATCTAAAATGATTTACATGAATACCAATGTTTCACGTAAATGTGTTTTCCCAGAAATTATATTACATGATGCATTCCGCACTTTAGTAATCAAAGAGATCACGATTTAATCGGTCCAAAACCGCACTTTCGTAATGGAAATGAAATTTGATATCTGTAACCTGCACACTTAACAAACTTCATCAATGCATCAAAAACAACAATATAATATAAGCATGCAAAAACAATCAAAATCTTAACCTAGTGATCAAAATAAGATCTAAGGCAAGTCACATCTTTGTCAAGCATACTTATCAACCAAAAACAATTGAAATACTATATATTTGGGATTTCAATTTTCAAAACAAAATCATTTTCTAATTTCAAACAACTCATGTCTATATTAGAAAATCCATCAAATAAACATATATATCATAAGCAACAAGACTCACATAATCCACAAAGGATCATATAACTTCTTATGGAATCGTCAAATGCTTATTAAATCTCTCGTGCAATAAGAACTAGTTTGACACTACAAACTGACACAAAACTAAAACGTTAGAACAAAAATAAAATAAAAAAAATAAAATAAAATAAAATAAAATTAAACACTTTAAATCTACACTACATTATTTATATACAAGAAATTCTAAGTTTCTGCTGATTAGATCAGATTAGCAATTACATAAGCCTGCGGGTGAGAAATAATTCTCTTATTATTAGTTATGAACAATGATTCAACCACGATTACCGGTATGTTTGTCCTCTTAAACACTCGGTACTTCCAGTTTCCTTTGGGTTGTGGCACTTTCGTATTACTTGAGCCAAGGACAGTCACCATGTAACCTAGTAAGTTACTCATGCCACAATTTTAGTTTGCGAACTTATGTGACCCATATTCAGATACACTCTCACAATCGACACATGCACTAAAATTTAGACATTTGGTGAGTAAGGTAAGAAAGTCTTTAAGAATCAAGTCAGCGGTGACAGGTCGGTGATTCCTCACACGCAAAGCGACTTAACTTGACTCACGTACGGAAATATACTCAACATTGCATAATGCCAAGTACTTGCATATTTGTGACATTTATTTTAAGCACTTATGAAAACCCGTGACTTTCGATGAGACCCGTGTAGCGAACTTTCTGACAACCTATCCCAAGTTGGAAGCTTTAGGTAGGCTAGGTATACAAAGACACCCCGAGGACTTACTTGTTCGAATCTCAAAGGCCACATTAGCTTCATATTTTCAACAAATTTATAGTTTTATTAGATATTTGCATATCTTGTCACAAATATACATCCAAAAAAAAAAAAAAAAACAATACATACACATATATGTACCCGAGACCTTCTTTTTAAAGACCAAATATACATAATAACAATGCAAGATCTTTCATAAGATTTAAAGGACTTGTCTCTTTTAAGAACAAGCATTCTCAGCCATATATCTGAATACGTTTCCCACAAGAACATTGTATACATTTAAGTTCAGATTGAAGGAAACCTTGGTACTTTGTGTCTACCGATACATCCTAAATTGTAATCACTGAACTAAGCAGTTATATTATGATTAAGCAGACTTAAAAGCTAAAGTATCCTCACTTCTAATCATCTGAATGCATCAACTTAAATCTCTATCTTATTTATTTATTTTGTTTTTCTCATTTTTCAGCTTTTTATATTTTTATGACACTAATTATATACAAACTTAAACTAGACACTCTTTTTGTATTTTTATGACTCTAGCTATTTACAAACTTAAACTAGACACTCTTTTTGTATTTATATGACAGCTAATTATATACAAACTTAAACTAGACACTCTTTTTGTATTTTTTTTTTTCTATGACACTAATTATATACAAACTTAAACTAGACACTCTTTTTGTATTTATATGACAGCTAATTATATACAAACTTAAACTAGACACTCTTTTTGTATTTTTTTTTTTCTATGACACTAATTATATACAAACTTAAACTAGACACTCTTTTTGTATTTATATGACAGCTAATTATATACAAACTTAAACTAGACACTCTTTTTGTATTTTTTTTTTTCTATGACACTAATTATATACAAACTTAAACTAGACACTCTTTTTGTATTTATATGACAGCTAATTATATACAAACTTAAACTAGACACTCTTTTTGTATTTTTTTTTTTCTATGACACTAATTATATACAAACTTAAACTAGACACTCTTTTTGTATTTATATGACAGCTAATTATATACAAACTTAAACTAGACACTCTTTTTGTATTTTTTTTTTTCTATGACACTAATTATATACAAACTTAAACTAGACACTCTTTTTGTATTTATATGACAGCTAATTATATACAAACTTAAACTAGACACTCTTTTTGTATTTTTTTTTTTCTATGACACTAATTATATACAAACTTAAACTAGACACTCTTTTTGTATTTATATGACAGCTAATTATATACAAACTTAAACTAGACACTCTTTTTGTATTTTTTTTTTTCTATGACACTAATTATATACAAACTTAAACTAGACACTCTTTTTGTATTTATATGACAGCTAATTATATACAAACTTAAACTAGACACTCTTTTTGTATTTTTTTTTTTCTATGACACTAATTATATACAAACTTAAACTAGACACTCTTTTTGTATTTATATGACAGCTAATTATATACAAACTTAAACTAGACACTCTTTTTGTATTTTTTTTTTTCTATGACACTAATTATATACAAACTTAAACTAGACACTCTTTTTGTATTTATATGACAGCTAATTATATACAAACTTAAACTAGACACTCTTTTTGTATTTTTTTTTTTCTATGACACTAATTATATACAAACTTAAACTAGACACTCTTTTTGTATTTATATGACAGCTAATTATATACAAACTTAAACTAGACACTCTTTTTGTATTTTTTTTTTTCTATGACACTAATTATATACAAACTTAAACTAGACACTCTTTTTGTATTTATATGACAGCTAATTATATACAAACTTAAACTAGACACTCTTTTTGTATTTTTTTTTTTCTATGACACTAATTATATACAAACTTAAACTAGACACTCTTTTTGTATTTATATGACAGCTAATTATATACAAACTTAAACTAGACACTCTTTTTGTATTTTTTTTTTTCTATGACACTAATTATATACAAACTTAAACTAGACACTCTTTTTGTATTTATATGACAGCTAATTATATACAAACTTAAACTAGACACTCTTTTTGTATTTTTTTTTTTCTATGACACTAATTATATACAAACTTAAACTAGACACTCTTTTTGTATTTATATGACAGCTAATTATATACAAACTTAAACTAGACACTCTTTTTGTATTTTTTTTTTTCTATGACACTAATTATATACAAACTTAAACTAGACACTCTTTTTGTATTTATATGACAGCTAATTATATACAAACTTAAACTAGACACTCTTTTTGTATTTTTTTTTTTCTATGACACTAATTATATACAAACTTAAACTAGACACTCTTTTTGTATTTATATGACAGCTAATTATATACAAACTTAAACTAGACACTCTTTTTGTATTTTTTTTTTTCTATGACACTAATTATATACAAACTTAAACTAGACACTCTTTTTGTATTTATATGACAGCTAATTATATACAAACTTAAACTAGACACTCTTTTTGTATTTTTTTTTTTCTATGACACTAATTATATACAAACTTAAACTAGACACTCTTTTTGTATTTATATGACAGCTAATTATATACAAACTTAAACTAGACACTCTTTTTGTATTTTTTTTTTTCTATGACACTAATTATATACAAACTTAAACTAGACACTCTTTTTGTATTTTTTTTTTTCTATGACACTAATTATATACAAACTTAAACTAGACACTCTTTTTGTATTTTTTTGGGCACAGTCACGTAAGAAATGATGTCGAATATCAATATGCTTGGTGACTTTATGCATGACAGGGTTATTAGTAATGTCTATAGCTGACTTATTGTCTATTCTAATAGGAGTATCAAGAAAATCCATACCGTAGTCACGTAGTTGTTGCTGAATCCACAATACCTGGGAACAACAGCTACCAGCAGCCATATACTCTGCCTCACATGAAGACTGAGCAACTGATGTCTGCTTCTTACACTGCCACGATACAAGTCTCCCTCCTAAGAACTGACATCCTCCAGTTGTAGACTTCCTGTCGTTGTTACAACCGCCAAAGTCCGAATCAGTATATGCAACAAACTCAAACGATCCTCCCATAGGATACCATAGACCAAGCCCTTGGTTTCCTTTCAAGTAACGTAGGATACGCTTTGCTGCAGCTAAATGTGACTCTTTCGGACTAGCTTGGAATCTAGCGCAAAGACAAACAGCGAACATAATATCCGATCGCGAAGCTGTCAGATACATCAATGAGCCAATGATAGCACGATAATAAGTTGCATCAACAGGCATATCTTTAGGATCAAGAACCCCTAAACCATGATTTAGCTGAATAGGAGTACCATATGTCTTGGATTCTAACATTTGAAACCTCTCCAAGATGTCATCAACATACTTAGACTGGTGAATGAAAAATCCATCTTTCCTCTGATCAACCTGCAGTCCGAGGAAGAATTGTAGTTCCCCCATAGCACTCATTTCAAACTGCTTTTTCATGCTCATTTCAAATTCTTTGCACATCTTTACATTAGATGAACCAAAAATGATATCATCAACATAAACTTGTACAATCAAATAATCTTGCTTCCGCCATTTGATAAACAATGTGCTGTCTATCGATCCTCTTGTAAAGCCATTTGTCAACAAATGTGTCGACAACTTTTCATACCACACTCTGGGTGCTTGATGCAATCCATAAAGAGCCTTATCAAGTCGATATGCTCGTCTTGGATAATTAGGATCTTCAAACCCTGGTGGTTGAAAAAACATACACTTCCTCTTTAACTTCACCATACAAGAAGGCACTCTTAACGTCTAACTGATACACCTTTATACCTTTAAAGCTTGCATAGGCTAAAAATAACCTTATAGCTTCAATCCGGGCAACTGGCGCAAAAGTTTCGTTATAATCATATCCTTCTCGTTGTGCAAACCCCTGAACAACTAAACGTGCCTTATTCCTTGTAACGATCCCTTTGTCATCTCGCTTGCATTTGAATACCCAACGAGTTCCAATCGGTTCTTTACCTCTAGGCACATCTACTAACTCCCATACTCCAAGTTTCTCGAATTGAGCTAATTCCTCTTGCATAGCTGCAACCCAAAAAGGATCTTGAAGTGCAGCCTTAACATTCTTAGGTTCTTCTTGTGAAATGAAACAGGAATACAAACACTCAGTTATTCGTCCTGAATCCTTTACTTCACAAAATAAACTAGTCATCTCCTTATTTAACTGATTTCTAGTTCGAACATGCTCTGAAGCATCACCAAGAATATTTTCTACAGGATGAGCCTTATTTATTCGATATTGAGGAACCGAATCAACATTTAGACTTATCTCCTAAATTTGAACGAATTTGAAATTCTGGAGAACTAAAATCATCTTCCGATTCTTCAGAAATAGGATCATCATCTGGCAATGGAATCCTTAAAGGAGTAGTTGGAGTAGTGTTCTCAGGTTCATTAACATCAATATCTGATGTCTCATCATTGTTCTTACTACTTTCGCCAACAACAGTAGTAGACTGAACTTTGGTTGGAGTAGTATCAACATTTTGAACAGGAGGAGATGTAGGAGTATAGTCCATATGATCTCTTAAAATGACCACTTCATCAACTTTGTCAGGACCTGAATAAGAAGCAGGACTGTGTAACAAACTAAACACACTATCATAATCGAAATTCTTGCCAGTTCCAGAATGAATAGCAGGTTTATGACTGACAATCTTGACATTAGTACCTAAGTCAACTTTGCCTGTCTGTTGATTGTAAACCCTTCGAATTGAAGTACCCGCTTTATAACCCATGAAAAATCCCTCTTCAACCTTTGGATCAAACTTTGACTGAGGAAGATATTTCAAGAAGGTACACGGAACACCAAATGGTTCAACATTCTGTAAATTTGGTTTCTTCTTATGTAGAAGCTCATAACAAGTCTTATTATGACGCTTAACTACCAAAACCCGATTTAAAATATGACATGCTGTATTCACTGCTTCTGCCCAAAACATAGTAGGAAGCCCTGAATCAGCAAGCATTGTTCTGGCTGTTTCGATTAGAGTCCTATTCTTTCTTTCAGCAACTCCATTTTGTTGTGGTTCATACGGTGCACTGAATTGATGTTGGATTCCCTTGGACATACAGAAGACTTCCAACGTTTTATTCTTGAATTCAGTTCCGTTATCACTCCTGATTCTCTTAACACGCACTCCATAAATATTTTCAGTTTCGACAAAGAAATTTATCAAAATCTGTGGAGTTTCATCTTTCGATTGAAGAAAGAATACCCATGAGAATCTCGAGTAGTCATCAGTAACCACCAAACAATAATACATCCCACCTATACTTCTTACATTCACAGGACCAAACAAGTCCATGTGAAGTAATTCAAATGGGTTGGCAATAGAATTTTCAATCTTCGGTTTATGTGAAGACTTCTGCTGTTTACCTTTCAGACAAGGTACACATTTATCTTCCATCTCAAACCTTTTCAATGGAACACCTTCAACCAAACCATGTTTGACAATATCATTCATCTTTCGGAAATGAATATGTCCCATTCTTCTATGCCATAACAAAGATTCAGATTCATTTGCTTTTGTTAATAAGCAAATTGGCTCCTTCGAATCATCAACACCTAACATAAGGCCATAGATGTCTTTCTTCCTAGGAGCTTTCAATAAGATCCAGTCTTCAGGAATAACATACCCCGGTTTCAAAATAAGTGCTTCCTTCTCAGTAAAATGGACATGATTCCCTCTGTCACAAATCTGAGAAACACTCATGAGATTATGAGATAGTTGTTCCACATAATTGACTTTCTCCAATGTAATTTTCCCATTGACAACATCACCTTGGCCTGAGATATTGCCGCCCTTGGGACCAGCGAAACTAACATAAGAACCATTAATATCTACATAGTTGGACAACAATTTCTTGTCCCCTGTCATGTGCCGAGAGCATCCACTGTCAACATACCAAAGACTGATAGGCTTCCTTGGTTCTCCCTGCACAATGAACACAAATTAATGTTAATTTCTGAGGGGTACCCAAACCTTTTGAGGTTTAGGTTTGCCGAATTCATCTCTCAAAATTAATTCGGTCCAATATCCATCGCTCTCAGTTGGAGCCTTGGATGTAGATGGTGTCATCGATTTTCTTTTCGATGGTGAAATGAAACGGGTCTTAGGAGGAGAATTCTTAGGTGAATGTGGACCATATCTAGGAGAAGTTTCTAATCGATCATAGAACTTGGAAGCATTTCCATTTCTACGAGGAGGTGACCGATTCTGTTGAACTTGCTTATTCCTAGGTGAATTGCTCCTATGAGGTGTATGAGATCGACTCGGACTTCCACCTTCATGAATACAATTTGTATCATTTTGTGAATGTCCCTGTCGTTTGGGAGTCTTAGATCGATCTTCTCTAGGTGAGATACTCCTAGATTGAGGTGATACAATCCTCAACTTTTGAGATGGTTTTCTATGTTCATTAACCTGACTAGAACTATTAGAACAACCATAAGATATGGATCTAAGAAGTTTGACATAGTTCTGTGCATTTATATCATTTGGATGCCGCTTAGCGTAATCCTCATAATATTTCCTTTTATATGCACTCATAGACTGGCTAGAGCTAACTTGATCAACTATTCTACCTTTCCCATTAATCTTATGAGATCCAAACGCATCCTTAGACTTGGCTGAAGATTCATTCTTAGGATCCTTGGACATCTTAAGTGGACACTTACTAGCTATATGACCCTTATCATGACAAGTATAACATAATTTATCCTGTT
Source organism: Erigeron breviscapus (assembly GCA_034093135.1). NCBI lineage: Eukaryota > Viridiplantae > Streptophyta > Magnoliopsida > Asterales > Asteraceae > Erigeron > Erigeron breviscapus. The sequence continues at coordinate 92,750,949 of CM067170.1, read as the reverse complement.
TTCTTTTAGGGTGATCATATGCTATTTCAGGGACTGGTATTCCATAAGCCTTCATTTCAGCAATTTCATCTAGTGTTTTAATTGCTTCTTTCATGGTCTTTACAGGCTTTCGTGGAGCAAAATGTCTATTCTTATATGGAATTTGTTCTTCTAACCATTCTTCTTTATTTTCTACACACCAAACTTTATCAATTTTAGATTTAGGTTGAATCTTAGTTATAGATACTTCTCTGTCAAAGAATACTGTATCACAATCTTTCAGAGTATAGTATACAACTTCATCAGGATCAAAATCTAATTCAGTCTCTATCTCTTTTTGGTGATCTTTTTGTAGAAATAAATCAGAATCTTTAGACAATTTACTTTCCTTCTTAAGAATATCATTTTGAGTGTTTAAGTTAGCTACAATTTCACTTAGATTAGACACCTCAAGTTTCATTTCAGACACCATTTTACAAACATTTACAATTGAAAGCAAAGAACATGATACCTTCTGATCTGCAGCCTTGCAGTCTGCCATGTATGCAACAAAATCTTCAGTTGTCATACCTTCAGGTATCACAAATTCTTTCATCTGGTCTTCAATGCTCTTCTCGACAACGTCATCAACTAGTTTCGATGACTCAGTATTTTCTTCAGTAGCTTTAACAGCTGTCATAGGTTCACTCTCAGATCTCACTATCTCAGCAACTTTCTTCATATTCTGCTTAACTATCTCAGATGCTCTCTCTTCACTAGTGTATACAACATAATCAATTGTTTCAGCAACTTCATTTGCAACATGCGCATAGTCATCATAAATTTCAACTAAAAATGCATGATTTGAAGTATCTTCAGATTGTGTATCCCACTGATAAGTACCATCTGGATTTTGAACAACAACATCCTTGGACTCCAGAAGCTGAGGAGAACCTTGCTGTTGAGGAGTAGCAGGAAAAGTAATCATTGCTTGAGTTTTCTGGTAATTGGGTGGAGTAATACCGCCTTGATTGTAGTTTTGTCTACCAGCAACGGTATTATCAGTCCTCTTTGGACGTTGACACTCTCTTGCAAAGTGACCATATCCATCGCAAGGCCATAGTAAGAGTTGAAAGAGCCTTTCCTTCCACGACGTATTTCTTCTTTTCGTCGTCTGGCATATCAGTATAAGTATATCTACCAATTACGCCATTTTTCTCGTAAGTCGGCCAATCAAAACCTTGAGTTATCACCACCCACATATCAATATCATTTAGACGAACATAATCTTCAAATCGTCTTTTCCACATCCAATAATTCTCCATACGGAAAAGCTTCGGAGGTGTATTTCCACGACCAACCTCATGATCGTGCATGATAAGTTGATTGATAAGTGTGGCATTAGGAGAGTTTCCGGCAGCAGGTACAGTAGACATTTTTTTTTTAAGTTTCGTAAAACGAAAATTTAACAAAAAAAGTTACTGTAGCAATTCAATTCGTGCAGACGTGGCACGAAGTAAGTCGCACGAAGAAGCTGAATTCGTGTATACGGGGCACGAAGTCACACGAGAAGCATGTGACACGAAGTAATCCACACAAAGGACACTTGTCACGTATCTGAGCACGAAGATCACCTCGTGCTGACGTAAGCACGAGGTCGCGCGAAGACGATAACGAATTCAATAAAAAACTTGAAATTCGAATTGATTTTTTAATCAATAGCAAATCAAACGATCTTACACCTTCTGGTAATCAACCTTAGGGCTCTGATACCACTTGTAAGTCCCTACCGTTGAATGGATCGTAAATAAGACGTGATTCGTTATGTCAAGAGTGCGGAATCCTCTTGAGATAACTAGATTGCTACTGCCTTTCGTCGATTAACCAGTAATTAACCAACCTAAGGTCACACACGAAGTGCTAGTTCGTGTTGGAGGTCACACGAGCAACAATTCGACTTCTAAGTTCTTAATTCGTTGCGAAACGCTTAAAATTACATGTATTTATACTACTAGGGTTTGTGTTCGTGTGGGCTTGGGCTTCACACGAAGTGAATCGAGCCCGATCCATCAAAATGCTCCTGCCCTCGCGCTGACGTCAGCACGAAGACATTATAACGTGCTGATGACGTCAGCACGAGGTGCGTCCTCTTGGATCCTTTATTTTGCATTTACATAACGTTCAGCCATCGTTTAAGTATTCTATGACACTTATAAACCTTGGCTCTACATTCTTGTACCTGCAAAACAATTATATAACACACAAACATAACATGATCTTATATTAAAGTTCAAACGTAATCATTAAATACAAACGTAAGTCCTAATGACTTATTATTTAAATGATTACACAGATATTCCTTAGAACAAAAACGTTAATCAAATCTACGTTGCTACTGTCACACAAATCTGCATCTACAGTTTATGGGTGAGTTGCCATTCAATTACTTACATTTGCAGTTGCGTCCTTCACCTCTACCGATTCTTCACCAGCCCATTCCTCTAAATATCTTGATGATTCATCTTCCAATTCATTTAGTATCATTTTAAGGCTTTCTGGGCCCAATAGATATAGTACATATTTTTTATAAGCTTATACACGTATCCATGCAAAGATCCTACATTGTCTTCCAAATATCGCAGTGAAACTATCTGGATACCAGCTTAAAAAAAATTGTCCTTGTTTCTGGAAAAGTATAACCATAGTAGCCTAAACATGCAAAGATCCTACAGCCTTTCTATCCCTCTTATTTAGGAAATAGATAACGATACCGCTCATCATGAAGTAGCATAAGCTACCATGCTTGGAATACCCAAGAAACACATGCACTACTAAAGTTTCGAATTCCACCTGCCATTCTATCGCCAAAAGATATCACCCAATATCAAGAGAAACAATAACCTTCATACCCCCAACATGAAGAGCAAGAATAACCTTCATATGTTACACACTAAAAATAGTAACACAAAGTTGCTCCATTCGTTCCACTGCGTGCATTAGATAACTTATAGTAGATACGAATTCATGAATGGAGATCAGCACTAACGCCCTCAATAAAGCTAAAGCATAAAAAAGATTTCAAACTCCATATCAAACATCATTAATCAATGTGTACTATGAGAAGACACCCAAAGACAATGTTATCGAGTTAACATCCATATAGAGGCAGTTCATCCATAACCTACACCGTCTTTTAATATTATTACCGTAAAAAGACATTTTATCAAACACTTTGTATACACTTGATGAAACACCTTTACAAAATCATATAGCTTGTATAAAAACACAATTTTTTCAAGCCGATACCTTTTATTCATTTGTCATTGTAATATATAGGAAAGAAAAGTTAACCTTATTATTATGGTTATAAAACAAATCACACAGTAATTAAATCTCAAGTATGTAAATGAAATTAATCTTCAAAAAGATAAAATATGGACTAAGATAATAAGGATACATACAGTGATTAAGTATTTAACTTTGAAAAAATTGGAGTTTTATGAGTCATCGATTAAGTAAAGACATCATTCAGAAGTGAGACCTCATATAGAAAGCAAAACAGCATATACAAATAAATAATCGTCATCTAATTGTTAATTTAAAATCCATTTAAAATCTAGGATTCTGAAAAGTTGCCATTGAACCAAAGAATCTGATAGAGATGCCTTCAATCATGTAAGAACCGTACGTCCATACCCCTTTGATATTCATCGGCCCAAATAAAAATTGGCTGATTAAATTCGAGATGAAAATGTTTAACCAACTCTTTTATTTGTAAAAATCGGAACAAAAATTATTGTAAAAATCAAAATCAGAAAAACAAACAACCAAATCTCTCTGTGATCTCCAGGTGAATGATGATGTTTAGTAGTTTATAGTATAGTAAATGGTAAACTCGAATTTTCAGAAGCCAAGGTTGGTATATGTTTACATTTGACGGAGAGGTTTAGTGAAGCAAAGGGATATACTGCCACTTGCCATTTTTTTAAAGAATTTTTATTTTGGGATCCTCTTTTATCAAAGAGAAAGATTCAATGAAGGAATGCATCACGATCTAACTTGAAGACCACCATTGAATTATCATCGACTTGTACCCATCCACTAAATTAATTCCAATTTCCTAAAGTTTCAAATGCACACCAAGTACTTATGGGGAAACGTGGGATGATCTACATACAAAATATAAAGTTTCTTTGAAAGGAAGAGATGCAAACTAACAAAACATCATCACATTTCCAAATGAATAGAATACAAACGTAATTTAGTACCTCGTTATACACACCAGAATGCCACTATTGATGCAAAATTTGCATATCTTTCTTGTTTCGTTTGCTAGCCCATAATCACAAGACCCATCTGAGCAGCAACAATGAAGATGGACCAAAACGTACTGGTCTCTTTTGCATTAGAGTACAAAGTAGAGCTTGTTTCTTCAACCATGCATGATAGGGCAAGCCTGATCATAAATCAGGTGAACCTAAAGCCGAGTCAGAAGATCCTACAGACTCTACCAACACTCTATCTTCATCATCTATATTCGACTCTCCTATGATTGGCTCATTATGAAACAAATGAAACTTTGCTAATTGTATATGCTTTGCTCTTTTCCTGCCAAATTAGTCACGACAAGGTTGTGCTATCTGCAAAGTCGACGTCACTAATTATTGTCAATCTTGTACCATTTTTCGTCAAAAACGGAATCCCATGGAAATAATACGCTAATTTCCCAATATTCCAATTGGTGTCATCTTTACCATAAATTTTTCTCCTTCCTCTTTAGTAGAGACCAGAACACCACTTTCTCTTCTCTGTTCACCAAGAGTCTCTATGCTTTTAGTTTCCATGGTAGATTCTCATAGTCACTTGGCGGAAAGACAAAGATACACGGTTAATCTGCATTGAGAGAAAATAATACATAAACATTAACAAATACTTTCGAAAGAGAAGCATGTTACCATCATTAACAAACGCTGGCGTATATTTCATTGCACAAGACCCCCTAATTATGTTACTGAAACAAATATTTTAACTTAGAAATAGTGAAATACTACAATATTTGTAACTGTTATATTAAACTCTTTGTAATTAAAAGATAACGACATAACTCGTTTCTAAAAAAAGAAGAGTTTTAGCTCCTTACCCAAACTAAAGTAAAGTATGCACGAGGTTAATTTCATGAAAACGCATTTTATCATTGTCTTGTACCTAACCTATATCAGTTAGTATAAATAAAAAAAATACAAACTTGAAGCTATTGTTTGTCAAGACTGCAAGTACTCAACTATTTTGGGAGAGCCCGATGTAGAATCCTTGCAATTTATCTGCTAAAGAGCAAGCCTACTCGTCCTGCCAAAAAAAAAACTCACGCACTTTAAATATATAGTAGCCGTTACCCAGAGGATACATGCTAGCTGCTAACGGGTCAATTAAATAATGAAAATGGTTTAATCTTTTCAAAAACATGTAACCTCCAGAGTACAACACCCAATATAATATGCATACTTTAGTAAAAGAATTCTTACCTGGAGCATGAGGTTGCCATGAAATCAATCTGCATATATTACTATATACAACTAACAGTTTATGGGTGAGTTGCCATTCAATTACTTACATTTGCAGTTGCGTCCTTCACCTCTACCGATTCTTCACCAGCCCATTCCTCTAAATATCTTGATGATTCATCTTCCAATTCATTTAGTATCATTTTAAGGCTTTCTGGGCCCAATAGATATAGTACATATTTTTTATAAGCTTATACACGTATCCATGCAAAGATCCTACAGCCTTTCTATCCCTCTTATTTAGGAAATAGATAACCATACCGCTCATCATGAAGTAGCCTAAGCTACCATGCTTGGAATACCCAAGAAACACATGCACTACTAAAGTTTCGAATTCCACCTGCCATTCTATTGCCAAAAGATATCACCCAATATCAAGAGCAAACAATAACCTTCATATGTTACACACTAAAAATAGTAACACAAAGTTGCTCCATTCGTTCCACTGCGTGCATTAGATAACTTATAGTAGATACGAATTCATGAATGGAGATTAGCACTAACGCCCTCAATACATGACATAGCAATAAAGCTAAAGCATAAAAAAGATTTCAAACTCCATATCAAACACCATTAATCAATGTGTACTATGAGAAGACACCCAAAGACAATGCTATCGAGTTAACATCCATATAGAGGCAGTTCATCCATAACCTACACCGTCTTTTAATATTATTACCGTAAAAAGACATTTTATCAAACACTTTGTATACACTTGATGAAACACCTTTACAAAATCATATAGCTTGTATAAAAACACAATTTTTTCAAGCCGATACCTTTTATTCATTTGTCATTGTAATATATAGGAAAGAAAAGTTAACCTTATTATTATGGTTATAAAACAAATCACACAGTAATTAAATCTCAAGTATGTAAATGAACTTAATCTTCAAAAAGATAAAATATGGACTAAGATAATAAGGATACATACAGTGATTAAGTATTTAACTTTGAAAAAATTGGAGTTTTATGAGTCACCGATTAAGTAAAGACATCATTCAGAAGTGAGACCTCATATAGAAAGCAAAACAGCATATACAAATAAATACTCGTCATCTAATTGTTAATTTAAAATCCATTTAAAATCTAGGATTCTGAAAAGTTGCCATTGAACCAAAGAATCTGATAGAGATGCCTTCAATCATGTAAGAACCGTACGTCCATACCCCTTTGATATTCATCGGCCCAAATAAAAATTGGCTGATTAAATTCGAGATGAAAATGTTTAACCAACTCTTTTATTTGTAAAAATCGGAACAAAAATTATTGTAAAAATCAAAATCAGAAAAACAAACAACCAAATCTCTCTGTGATCTCCGGGTGAATGATGATGTTTAGTAGTTTATAGTATAGTAAATGGTAAACTCGAATTTTCAGAAGCCAAGGTTGGTATATGTTTACATTTGACGGAGAGGTTTAGTGAAGCAAAGGGATATACTGTCACTTGTCATTTTTTTAAAGAATTTTTATTTTGGGATCCTCTTTTATCAAAGAGAAAGATAAGATTAAATCATACATAATTCATGTTTTCACTTTCACCTATATCTTTATCAAAATTCTATAGCTAGAAATCAAAGTAGTAGTGATAGTATACATACGATAATATAGTATACATAATAGTGATAGTATACATACGATAATATAGTATACATACGATGCCAAAGGAATAAAACTTATTTAAAAGGAATAATATCTGGAATAAAGTCTATCCAGAGGAATATTATTGATTACAGGAAATCACCCTTTCGAGTTACCAAGGGACACCCTTTCAAATTACCAAGGGACACCCTTTCGAGTCACCAAGAGGCACCCTTTCGAGTTACCAAGAGGCACCCTTTCGAGTTACCAAGGGACACCCTTTCGGGTTACCAAGGGACACCCTTTCGAATCACCAAGAGGCACCTTCTCGAGTCACCAAGGGTCATCATTATCACTATAAATAGTGACTCAGATCATGAAGGAAGAACATAAGAAGTTTTCACATAAAACTCTATATACTCCAATTCTCTCTGAACAACAAAACTCTCTTATCATCATCTAGCAAATATAACTAAAACATATATCATCATCATAGGATCGGATGGCGTAAAACCGTATACATAATACGAGTTACCAGCAGGGAATCGCCAGCCAAATATCCTAATCTTTCTCACACCTTCCCATGCTAGGTGACATGGATTTGTATAACCTTATCCTTCTCACATCTTCCCATGCTAGGTGTCAGGGGACTTATGTACACTTCTTATTGTATAATGATATTAGATTGCATACTCGTAAAACGTATATGTTAATCGACGTATCATCATTTGGCGCCATCCGTGGGACCGAAGTTGTATTTCTCGTTTTAACAAAAAAAGCCAAGAAATCCACATTACTGTCGTGTTAAATAACTATCAAATGGCTGAGAGTAACCCAGGCCAAACACCAACGATCATTGTAACCAACGCTCTTGAAACTCCTAACATTGAGCCCACAGTCACTCTTCATGACATAGGAGAACCTAGCAACCTAGCCTCCCAGTTGGGCTCGAACGAACCTGTAATACAGTTGGTAGTTAGAAACCTTGACCAAATTCACACTCTGTACTCTGAACTTGCTCAAAAGCTAAGAGACATTTCCCCTCGTCCCTTACCTATTGAGGTTAATCCCTTGGTCGTTGAACCATGGAATTCAGGTTCAGACGACATACATCTAGGAAAAGCCAAAGATAACTTCTTTGGGGGCTACAGTTCCCACCAAAGAAAAGCTCGCACCAAACGCAGAATTCTACCACGAGCCTTTCTTATTCAGGGAACCAGAAAGAGACGTTAGAGATTTGGTAGCTTCACCTTTTACAAAACGAATCTGTGACTACAGCATGCCTGACGGTCTGAAGGTTCCGACTAACCTGCGACAATACGATGGAACAACAGATCCCGAAGATCATCTAACTTTTTTCATGGGAACAATGGATGTGCACAAGCTACCAGAGCCAGCGTGGTGTAGATTCTTTCACATCACATTATGCGGAGCGACTCGATATTGGTATGATAACCTCGCACCTGGAAGCATCGATGGCTTCCACCAATTAAGAGACAAATTCAGGGCAAACTTTCTACAACAACGAAGATTCCAAAAAACTCAAGCAGAAATCCTTGGTATAAGACAACGACCAGACGAGTCGCTAAAAGACTACGTAGCTCGATTCATCATGGAAACATTGCACATGGTGGATCGATCTGATGCTATGGTATGTAGAGCTTTCATTAGTGGTTTACGCCATGGAAGACTATTCAAAGACCTCATTTCACAACCACCAACATCCTTAGAAGATTTGTTTACTCAAACCCACAACTTCATACGAGCTGAAGATGCCAATAACGAAAAACGACTTCGTGATCCTTGAATTGCAAGACACAAGATAATAACATATCTAAGAGACAATCATCATTTGTAACCACTCTTAGGGTATTACTATAATTGCCCAAATAAAAAAGAGGGTGAAATTACTTATTGATATGTAAGGGAAACACATCCACAATATAAATTATTACTTAATAAAATATCCCATGGGAATTATTATAATATGTCGACAATGCATGCAAATATCCCGACATTAGAGGGATGAAATATCGTGAAAATACACGAAAGATATGAAAATTATGCACCGATAGTGTATAAACATAAAATATCGTGGAATACACGAAAGATGTATCGACGCGAAAAAAGCAAATTGTACACAGATAGTGTACAAAACGAAAAATGCTGTGAAAAATCGTTATACGCATAAAAGTAAGTTATACACGAATGGTGTATTAACTACATTTCATTAAAGAAGATGAGAAACTTTTTTGCGAGAAAATACCTGGCAATATGAATGCCAAAAAAGTACTAACATGATTCGTTCAATAGCTCAATTCAAAAATTTGCTTTATTCAATAAAGCAAATAATACATATCTATTCTTTCGAGTAAAAGTTACTCTAGGAATTTCCGAGTTACCCATTAATAGTAGTATTAACTATCACTCTTGATCAACTAATGTATGAATTTAGAATTCATATGTCTAAAAAATATATATATTTTTTATACACATGAATTGGGGGACTTGATAGTATACATACGATAACATAGTATACATACGATGCCAAAGGAATAAAACTTATTTAAAAGGAATAATATCTGGAATAAAGTCTATCCAGAGGAATATTATTGATTACAGGAAATCACCATTTCGAGTTACCAAGGGACACCCTTTCAAATCACCAAGTGACACCTTCTCGAGTCACCAAGGGTCATCCTTATCACTATAAATAGTGACTCAGATCATGAAGGAAGAACATAAGAAGTTTTCACATAAAACTCTATATACTCCAATTCTCTCTGAACAACAAAACTCTCTTATCATCATCTAGCAAATATAACTAAAACATATATCATCATCATAGGATCGGATGGCGTAAAACCGTATACATAATACGAGTTACCAGCAGGGAATCGCCACCCAAATATCCTAATCTTTCTCACACCTTCCCATGCTAGGTGACATGGATTTGTATAACCTTATCCTTCTCACATCTTCCCATGCTAGGTGTGAGGGGACTGATGTACACTTCTTATTGTATAATGATATTAGATTGCATACTCGTAAAACGTATATGCTAATCAACGTATCATCAAGTAGTAAGTAAGAAGCATAAATCCCAGTAGTTAGATATTAGTTATAAAACAATAGTTTTAAAAAAACATATTTATGTAACTAAATTTTATAGAAAGTGTCAAAAGTACTAAAAATATAGAGTAAACGGCCCAAATCGTCCTTGTGGTTTACCCTAATAATCAAGTTTCATCCTTAACTATTCGAAATGACACTGGCAGTCCTTTTGAGAAGGATAAGGATCACATACAGTCCTTTATGCAAACAGACGTTTTCTCCAATCTGTTAACTCCCGCATGTGTTTTTCACGTGAGGGTAGTATCGTCCTTTCCGAAGCTAAAGGACCAGTCATGATATTTTTTTATTACTTTTTCTCTTTCTTGAGTTTCTTCCTTCTTTCTTTTTACCATCACCAAACACACACACATATCACACAAATCTCCCTCTCCCACCCTCCCTTACAACTCCGGCCGGCCACCACCACTGCCCTCCATCCGTCGTTGTTGGGTCACCATCCAACCACCGTAATACCACAGCCAGATCTGGTGCCGGCATTGGTGGTGCGTGGGTTCCCAGATCTGCCAAATTTGCATACCTGATGACCACTAAAAATCCGGCCACCGCCACGAAGATATGGCTACCACCACTAACATCGGGCCACCACCATCAAGATCCGACCACCACCACGAAGATATTGCTGCCCCCACCAACATCGGGCCACCACCGGGCCACCACCGGGAAGATATGGCCGCCACCACCAACATCGGGCCACCACCATCAAGATCCGACCACCACGATTAAGATCCGTTGTGGTGGCCGGAAAAATCATGGTTGTGGTATTGTTAAATCTGGTAACAAGATATAAATATGAGTTAATTACAATTTTGGTCCCTGTCGTGGGTTAAAAATTACCGTTTTCATCTCTAGGTTTCATAAATTACCGTTTTAGTCCTAATAAGTTTGCCTCATCAACGGTTTTGGTCCAACTCGCTAACGGACGTTAAATTATCAATCACGTGACCTGCACGTGATGGGTACTTTAGTCTTTCATTATACAAAGTAAAAAAACTTTATCCATCATCATCATCATCTTCAACTCAATCTACATATATCCATATCTATATTATATAAATAATAAAAAAAAAACACGAAATCTGGGTACAAACCACCTAAAACACATCAAAAACTACATCCATCCAAGTTTCAAAACTATCTACATTTAAATTCCACATCTTTTAAAAATATCACAAATCTATAATCATATATCCTTTAAATCATTTTATCTATCAAAAAATATCATGAATCTATAATCAAATGATTGAAGGTTGCGGCAGCGGGATTATATATCTGACCTCGCCACCACCATTACTTCGTCCAACAGATCTGACCATCATCAAGATCCGGCCGTCATCGGGATTATAGAATATCTCCACAGTTTTTGAGATGAGTTTGTTCACGAATTCGGTTTCTTCGATTGCTATTATTTCTAGGTTTGCTTGTATGGGAAGAAAGGTAGAATTTTTTGAGCTTTTGAAATACATAAAGGAAATAAATTTGCTTTTCTGGACTACTTGATGGTTTATTCAAAAGCCGATGTACCATGGCTTCAAATCAACAATAATCATACTTCTAACATTTGTTGGTATTAATATACTTTGTTGTTATGTATATGTAGCAAGATTTAATTACTACTTTTTATTAAGATTTATTGGTATTAATATATTTTGTTGTTGCTGCGTATTTTTGCGGACTTATTGCTTTAAAACCTGGGTTAATACAAAATTATTTCTGATTGTTTTCATATCTTTTTGTATTTATAACATTTTGACGCCCATTTTCAATTTAGATAAATTATACACATAATTATAAAATGAATGGTAGTTGATGATTGAAAGTGTTGAGATATTTGTTGTTGATTTTGGTTTTGAATTAGATTCTCAATAAATTAGTTTGTTGTTGTTGATTTTGAATTATAATTTCAATAGATTTATTTGTTTTTTGTTGTTAATTTTGGATTGCTTGAAAAAGTGAAATAATCTGGTAAAATGAGATGCGAAGCGAAGACAAAAAGTTTGGATTTTAATTACACTTTTGGTCCTTTGTATAGAAAAGACTAAAATACCCATCACATGCAGGTCACGTGATGGGTAATTTAACATCTGTTAGTGATTTGGACCAAAACCGTTGATGCGGCAAGCTTATTTGGACTAAAACGGTAATTTATGAAACCTAGGGATGAAAACGGTAATTTTTAACCCACGACAGGGACCAAAATTGTAATTTACTCTATAAATATATATGTATATATTTTGGTTTTTATTGAATTTTTGAATTGTGATATGATTTTGATCATATAGATATTAGATATACATACATAATTACTGTAATATATATATATATATATATATATATATATATATATAATAGTTAGAGCTCGTTTTTCTTCTTCTTCTTTTTATATCTATGTATATTTGGTAGCTGCTTACAAGTCCTAATTCGATGAGTATTGTACCTCAAAACTTGTTGCATTTAATTAAGTAGTTGATCGATGCATCAATCTGCTTGTTGTAACAGGAAATGGATATTAATTAAAGCTCTATGAAGATGATGCGCCACATGCTCTTCTATTTAGTATGAATTCAATTACTACGGGCCGGGCAAATTAAGAAGATCCGAAGAAATATATATATATCGATACATATATACTGTATATATTTGGGGATGATCTGGGTTTTGGTATATAAAGTAAGAGAGAAATTATCGATATTGGTCCTTTATAGGTAAAAAAGACACATATACCCTCACATGGAAAACACGTGCGGGAGTTAACGGATTAGAGAAAACGTCCGTTTGCATAAAGGACTGTATGTGATCCTTATCCTCCCAAAAGGACGAAACTTGATTATTAGGGTAAACCACAAGGACGATTTGGACCGTTTACTCAAAAATATATAAAATCCTCTCAAAACTGCTAAAAATTATTTATAAGGCCGGTCCCTAAGGGAGTGTTCGACACCTCTTCGACCATCCCTTCGACCACGACTCCATAGGGAGCACCTCGTCGACGGCAGCTTCCTTCAAATGGTTTCGTTCCATCGATGCATGTTGACGAGCGAGGTGGAGCGGGTGTGGGCCTCCTTTAACGTAAACAAAAAAAAAAGTGTGGAAGAGGTGTGGAAGAGTAGTGGAAGAGGGGTTATAGGGAGTGATTGTGGAAGAGGTGGATGAAGAGAGAGAAAAGCTGATGTGGCAGTGTGGAAGAGGTGTGGAAGAGGGGTGGGGTGTTCTAGCTTAGGGAGAGGCCTAAACATATCATTATTCTGGCCAGTGGTCATTAAATAGATGTAGAGAATGTAGAGCTAAACAAGTAAACAGATGTAGACATATACGTATAACTCGAAATTAAATACATACAGTAAGTCAGTGATACATATACATATAGGTAAAAAGTATCTGTGTGTGTATGTAACTTCTGACCAGCTACTATTGTATGAAAGAAACTTTAGTCGGGTTCATTGTATGTAAGTAACCTGTTTAAACTGAATGAATCGTGTAAACAAGCTGATGTGGAGGTCTCTCATTGGGCCATGTATCAGATGCCTGGTGGTGCCACGTTGATTTCTTACACGATTCGTTCAGTTTTAGCAGGTTACTTACATACACCCGACTAAAGTTTCTTTCATACAGTAGTAGCACACAGATACTTTTCCCTATACATAGAATAATATAAACACGTAAATGAATATGGTCCGTATCTGAAATGAATGGATATACAATAAAACAACACGCTGTCTGTCATCCTTCCTTCTTCACTCTTCATTCTTCTTCAACTAGCCACCACCCTCTTTCTCTTTTCATTCTTATTTTTTTTTATCTTTCTATATATCCAGTTTTATTATTTCTTTTCATCCATAAATATACATTTTTGATTGATTTGATTAAAAGTGGGGTTGGTCTCTTGGTTGTAATGTCTACTGAAAATGAACAAGTACCATCCCTTGAAGGAATTCAAGATGTCCAAGATTTTGTTCTGGTCAGTTTTTCTTTTCTTTCATATACATACATTCTTTTTATATCTATAATTTTGAATTGCTTACTGTTGTATTTTAATTTATCAATTATTTTAAAGTATTTATACATAATTTGTGTCTTGGGCTTATATTCGATTATTATTATTATTATATAGTCTCAAGTTGATAAGCTGATAAAAAAGAGCTTATTTTTATGGGTTTTTCGATTGAAGTTTCAAAAAAGCCAATAAGCTTAGCTTATTTTTTCAGCTTATGAGATTGAGCTTCTTACTTATTTCAGCACATAAGCTGAACTTCATAAGCTCGTATTCCGGAAAAATGTGAGATAAGAGGGATGGATATGTTCAATGTAAATTGTTAAATAAGAACTTTTATAACAACAGGACCCAAACCCTGCATGCGGGGTACGGGGAGGTGAGATGTAGACAGTCTTGCTTGTACTTAGGGGGGAGGGAGTACCCCTCGGGTTGAGGTCGGGTTCGCCGAACCCGATCGGCTACACCGCCGCCGTGTTTCGGCTAGGACTCGGCTAAGGCAATTCGGTTACCATTTTGATTATTGAAACCGAGTGTTGGGTTGAAAAAGTCGACCGTTGAGCGTGTGGACCCCCCCACCCCAAACGGCTACTTGCATTTATTTATAAAAAAAAAATACCCCCTTTTTCAACTATAAAACCTCACTACAATATTCACTTCTACCCAATCTTTTACCATCTTCTTCCATACAACTTCATTTTTTTACACCACAACTTCCACACATTTTCGAAATAACTATGGCAAACAAATGACAAATGACCCTTTTTGATGCAAAAATGGCGATGCAAAATCACATGCTTAACGACGCCAGACACAGATCTGAAGTAAACAATGTGATTCAGAGCGTAACAGACAACAAGGCGGCTTACATAGCCGAAATCGAACGAATTGAAGATGTAGGCCGGATTCGTAGTGCCGCCGAAAATGAGTATGTTGTATATCTTCGACAGAAGATCGATTGGCTGGATCAAATTATTTTCCAGCTTACCGCTGCCTCTTCCACATTAACAGCCACGCTAGACCACGCGGAATTCTGGCAAGGCAATGTCGGTGGTGGTCGGCATGTAGATTATCATACTGACCCGGGGGAGGAGTACGCGTCGCCGGGTCTCCTGAACCCCATCGATACATTCATCGCAACGACGACGACAATACTATGGACTCGGACTATTCCGAGTGTTAGTATTATGTAATGTGTTTATTATGTGTTTTCGTATTGATTTTTTTTAGTATTATGTATTGTGTTTTTTTTAAGTTTTAATGGAATTATGTTTTATGTTTATATGGTTTTAATTATATGTATTAAAATTAAATGAAAAAGAAAAAGAAATTGGGTAAGTTTAATGAATTGGGTATGTTATGCCTAGGATTTGGGTAAGAATTGGGTAAATTTGGGTAGTTGTGAGTTGGAGGGTTTTGATTGGAGGATGATTTGGGTAAGTTTAATTGATTGGGTACCATTCCCTCCCCCCTTAGAGGTAGAGAGACTGCTTCCATAAGGACCTCCGGCCAAACGAGGCAAAAAGAGGTTTGTGTAAAGAGTTAAGTAAACATACCTGTCGGCCGTGTATCACCTGGCTTCATATTGAAAGTAGAGAAGAATAGCAAGCATACAACCTAGCACACTTTAGCACAAATCCAACAAATAGGAACTCATTTGAACATGTTAATCATCAACATAAAAACATAATAAACATAACCGCTAAATATGAACTTTTGAGGTTTTTAAATAGAGATTTTGTTGTTGGAAATGTTTCAGGGAGATCAAGACGGTTCGTTAGACACAGGACGGTCTAATCATCTTTGTGATCTAATGAAAAAGGGCAACAAAGCGTTTAGAGATGATCGTTTCGAGGAGGTATGTAATTAGTCTAGTTTTTTTTATTCTATTTTTTAATATTTTTTTTATATATGGACATAATAGTTAGCATTTTTGGCAAATTTCGTTTTTTGATTGTTCACTTTATACACAACATAAGTACTCAATAGATTCTTAGGAAACTTACGATTATTCATAGTTGCTGAATAATGCTTATCAATCAGGCAGTCAATTATTATACGAGAGCTCATAATATCAAACCAGATGATCCGGTCATACTTAGCAACCGATGTGCTGCTTACCTCAGGTGACTTTTTCTATGTGTGTGTGTGTGTATAATCACACATATAGATGACAAAACACTAGGTTCATATCTATGCATCTTATATATTTGAAGAAAGTTGGATGCACACTTCAAAAAATGATTTGAAGTAAAAAAATATCACCTATGCACTATCCCTACACTTTGTATATGAAATTATTCATCCATGATTTTCCCACTTATTTGTATTTTTAAAAATGTGCATCCATTTTTTGATACATATTTGAGATATATGAATGTGAATTTAGTGATTTTGTCTATCATATGCGCGAATACAATGCGGTCTTTATGGAATCTTATATATGGTATGCTATGTTTTGCTTGCTCTAAAGATTTATTTGAATAATGTGAACCAGGATTGTCCAATTCCTGAAACAGAGACCAGCTTCTCTGTCTGAGCGTAGACCTTTGAGCGGGCTTGATCCGACAACCCATGCTAGCGTATATCATCGTTCTTTTTTAAGCTTAGTTATATCATCAGTGTGTTTATTGTAAATTGAAATCACCAGTTTATATTTTGATCTTTTAATTTTGCTTATTCAGCTTGCGTTGAAGGATGCTGAGCAATTGATGAACTTGAAAAATCACTCCATAGTGGCATATATCCTGAAGGCAAATGCACTCATTTTGGTGAGTACTGTCAACTTATTTACTGGTGGTTAGCCTATTTTCATTAGTTGAATATTTCTTTGATAGCTTATGTTCATTTTTGCGCATCTTGACTTTATTTGTCAGTTAGAAAAGTTTGAGGTAGCCCGCGATGTAATTCTTGCAGGTCTTCAAGTTGATGCTTCAAGGTGAATTATTATATTTTTTTTTGGCCTATCGAGGAGTTTCATATACCCTTTAATCTGAATAATTTGTTTTAAAGTTAATGCACTCACTTTTTTTGCATTATTGTGGTTAAACTTTCATAATAATATGCTTTTATGCTTCCCGTATTATGTAGCACTGCTCTAACGAATTTAGAGAGGTTTACAACCCATATATTTGGGAAATGGAACCATAGTCAAACACCGCGTACCGATGACTTTGATTGCACTGTTTGCTTGAAATTACTCTATGAACCAATCACAACTCCTTGTGGGCATACTTTTTGTCGTTCATGCCTCTTCCAGTCAATGGATCGGGGTGAGTTGACTTTCTGTTTTTTTTTTTGAAGTTTTCTTTTTACAGTTTAGCTCACTAATGTTCTTTTTGGACCATTGAATATCTGCTAGGAAACCGATGCCCGTTGTGTCGGACTGTTCTGTTTATCAGTCCTAGAACCTGTGCAATCAGGTGAGTTGATTTCATTTTTATATGGAGATAAGTATGCTATTTTCTAGGGAAAAGAATCTGTATGTGTATGTAACTTGTCTTCAGCTACTATTGTAGGAAATTTGTTTTGGTTCATTGTATGTAAGTTTGTCTCAAAACTGAACGAATTGTGTAAGAAATTGGCCGGATACTAATGTGGCACCATCAAACATCTGATACGTGGCCCAATGAGAGACCGCCACATAAGCATTAAGCAGATTAATTACACGATTCGTTCAGTTTAGCAGGTTACTTACATACAATGAACTAAAACAAAGTTTCTTTCCTACAATAGTAGCCGAAGACAAGTTACATACACACACAGATTCTTTTCCCTATTTTCTAATATCTCTTGAGTTTGATGATTTAGTAACCATAGATCTTAAATCATGTATATCTTTACCATAAATACATTGAATAGGGAGATACCCGGTGCGCACACACACACATATATATATATAGAGAGAGAGAGATTTCCAAAGAAACATTTTGTGAAAAACTTTTGATCTTTAATTTAGTTTCCAATGCTGTGGTACTAGATATGGTAAAATGGGCGGGCCGGTAACTAGTCATAAAGGGTAAGTTTGTGGTAGGGGTCACATTGGATTGACCCAGAACACTTCTCCAAAATTTTAATAAATATTTATTTTGTCAAATATGACTAACAAATTTGTATTAATTGCAATAGTAATCTAATATCTGGAATCAAGTGATTTAGGAAATTTTATGCATCAAAATTACACTTCTACTTTCAACATATTTGACTTGATTCCTTTTTGGCTATTTTTTAATTGACCTGTTGGACCCTGTAGAGATAAAACATAACTTTAATCAACCCATTCATAGGTAGATGGGTCGAAATAGCACTTGATGATGATAATTCTTCATGAACTGAATTCATAGATGTCATGGTTTGGTAGGCACTCAATTACAATTACTTGGTGACACTTGATGCTCACTTAGATCTTTGTAGTACTCAACTGTTTTTTCCCTGTTCTTTTCCCAGTGTGACACTGAAAAATATAATAGAGAGGAATTTTCCAGAGGAATATGCAGAAAGGAAATTGGAGAACAAAAGTTTGACCAATATGGGTCCTGATTTGTTGCCTCTTTTTGTCTTGGATGTAGTCCTACCTTGCCAGAAGTTCCATTTAAATATTTTTGAAGCCCGTTATAGACTTTTGGTTTGTTCAATTTATCCATCCTATCTCCATATACACTTGCTAATAACAAGAGATAGGCTGTTTGAATTATTTCAGGTCGGCAATGATCATCAGATGGTCTTGTGTTACACACGTCTTTATGTCATACAAAAAGAAGAGACAGGCTAACTGTTTAAAGATTTAGATTTGATGATAAAATGTGCTTATAGTTGACCTTTATGCCTAAATGACAGGTGAGAAGAATCATGGAAGGAAACCGGAGAATGGGAATGGTAGATATCTGGACTGTTTTCTCTAACTAATTTATATAGGTGGAAACGGGCGGGGAGAAACAAGTTTGGTTCAAAGCAGATCCTTTCTCTAGGGGTTGAGTTGACAGGCACTTTGTTGTCCAGTTTTCCAACTTTATCAAAAACAATTGGTGTGCCAAAGATTAACATATATATTCCGTTTCAACAATAATCTATATAAACTGATTTAGAAGGTTTTTTGCATTTAAAGTACATTTTGGGCACTTCTCAACCCATTTGATACATTTTTTTACTTCGATGATTTTGCTGTTTGACCCGTTAGGATAAAAAACAAGCCAAACCGACCTATTCGTAAATTAATGGGTCAATATTGCCCACCTTTAACTTTTCGATCGATTAAGGTGGATTGGTAGAGTCACCTCAACAGCTCAAGTCATTTTACTTGACTCTGATCATTCGCTTTGCATGATATAGGTTGCTCTCGACTCTACGACTGGATCTGTGGTTGATTTTGCATGTGAAGTGGAAATTACAGAGTATAATTTCATGATGTTCTGTTACCAGTTATATCGTACACACATAATCCTCGCTAGTTAATTTCTAGTAATTAATAATACTTTTTGAATCATGCAGTTGCGAACCACTTCCAGATGGGCGCTTTTTCTTGGAGGTGAGATTGCACAAATACTTTTGTTTAGTGTTGTAAGTTCGTACAAAAAATGTTACCCGGTCAATCCAGCCCATTTAACCTTACTAGAAAAATGATCTGTTTTAACCTTAAATCTGTTCAAACTAACCCAACCCACTTGAGTCACCTATCTTGTCACCACTTGTATATGCAATATCTGAAAGCTGTATTAAAAGGTGTCATGTATGCTTTTCCCCTTTGTTTTTGAAACTTATCCCCTAAAACATCAAATTCATGCAGGTTGAAAGTCGGCGAAGATGTCGCATCCTTCGGAACTGGGATCAAGATGGGTTAGAATGGCATTGACATTAGCATTATTCTTACTGATGGTCTGTCACAAATATGTCTAGTTAAAAATTGCTTTCTAAGTTTTTTGCATTTATGAAGGTACCGTGTTGCTGAGATTGAATGGGTGCAGGATTCGTCTCCAGCAGAAGGAACAAAAGAAAGATCTGAGGTAAATTATACTTTTGACCTTGACTTATACTTTAGCCTGCTCTTTGTTCACAAATTATTTTGAAGACAGCAATATCAGTAATATCTCTGGACATGGCAATCCAAGGCCACCAGATATAGATTTAAGATATACACAACATTGAAAATAAATTGGTTGCAAGGGTGTCTAGTTGGGTAATTAAGTGAACTATGATAGAAAATACTGGGTTCTTGTATATTCCAAATTTCTTGCTTTGCCTTAAAAGACATCCGTTCCGATTTTAGTGATTCTTGATGCTTGCAGCTGCAAGATATGACGGAAACAGTAGCAGAATTTGCTCGATCATGGATAAAGGCGGCTCAAGAAGCAGCACGAGGAGGTAAGATTATGTATGTTAGATGTGGCAGTTATGACTTATTTACTTATAGATGGGTTGATTTGGTGTGTCTTATCTCTAATCCTGACTTATTTTGACTCGCACATAAAATTACCAGTTTTGACTTGCTTTGCCACTCCCAAAATATGAATCCTATTTTATACATCATTCTGCAGACGTAAACTTTGGCTCCCTCCCTTTGATATTGTTATCCTTCACATCTTTCATTATGCTCATGTTATGCTGCCTTGGCCATTAGTATCACATATCTTGTAAACAAGTATGCTTTATAAGTTTTATCATACTGGAAAGTTAAACCAGGAGCAATAGGTGATCTTTGATTTTAGGAAGAAACAACTTTCTGAATCTGACGAGGAGTTTTCATGCAGATCAAATGAGGCTTACGGAACTGCATAAAGCAGAAGGTCTGATGCCTTCGACAAGGGATCTTGAAAGCTTCAGTTTTTGGGTATGCATAACTAATATGTAGAGGGGGCCAATTTTGGCCCATCTACTTATGAATGGGTTAATTTGGGTCGTTTTCCTAAACGGATCAAAAATGGGAAATCTGAAAGTTTAACTAAAAAGCTACTGTCCCTATGGGCCGAGCAGGTTGGAAATCTCCTAAGTGTATTTTAGATACCTGCTTTGGTACGTGTCTGATTTCATACCGGTTTGGTGTGATCCAAGGCCGTTTATTTCTTTTACTTTGGTTAAACGATGTCATTTTGGTGAAAAGTCAGGTTTACATCACCAGTCCAAAGTTTGAGTCCGGTCCAGGGTACAACTTGGGACCAAAGTAAGTGGTCCGGGCCTTGGTGACCCATATTCTGAAAAAATTTGTTACCGTTGCGGCCTGGTTTCATACCATTGCAAGCCCCTAAACCCTGCATGACCAGTTTAATTTGCCACTGGCATCCAACTTTTTATAAGAATTTTGAAACCAAATTGTATTGTTTAAGCAATTTCCTGTATGCAGCTTGCTACTTTAACAAATCGAAGAGCACAAGAAAGGTTGGATCTCCTTCGCCTTAGGGATACAACAGCGGTACTCAACTTAAACTTTTAACCTTATATACAACTTACAGCGTCGGTTATCATCATAATTCCACAGTTAATGATTAGAGGCGTGACTTTCAAATTATATCAAAACAAGTCTGCTTGAGTTAGAGGTTAGAAATCGGGAATAAAAAAGCAGTTACCCGTATTTGAAACATGCGAGATGGGTCGAAAGTCACCTAAACTAAATCCAGATACTTGCAATATTCCTCGCTGTTTATTTCAAACTAAATAAGCTGTTATAATATAGATTTTGTAATCATATTTTATTTATTTACTATTATTATATGAAAGTGTAAAGTATTCAATAATAAAGTCTTGACTGGTCAACCCAACCCCACCCGTTTGACCCAAACTCATTAGTCATTACGCCCTGTTGCTCAGCCCACCCTTTTTCGATTTTCCACCTCTATTAATATTTTTTTCTCTCACACTAAAACCAAAATGATGAGTGGCAACAATATATGCTCTTTATTTCAGCATTAGCAATTGTAGTGAACGAACAATTTAAGTTTGATCTTCGAATAATTCAAAGGTTACTCAACATTTTCCAGAGTATATCCATCTGATTATGGTTTTGTTCTTCATCTGTTAGCTAACCAAATGTAGTTTCTTGCAGAGGTTAAGGAGGGCATATCATTTCATGAAAGTATAGGAACAAGCTTGTGGATTGCAATGAAAGTAGATATATAATTTACTTAAATTTATTCTTTTGTTGGCCATATAACATTGTATGATACCGTGATATAAGTCCATGAGATGGACAATATACCGATGGCCATGAGAATGGAAAAAATAGAACACAATTCTTTGAAAATATCATTGTATAAATAAAAAGACTGGAATGTATCTACATGTTTATTCCCTTATACAGTAACTTTTGTCAATTAATATTGGCAGCCATTCTTCTTTGATGGCTATGATCCTACTTTGTCCATTTGAAGGTGAATGTAATATGATAAGCCATCTATGGTTTTGTACACTAAATTTGGATATTCTTGTAATTATGAAACGATGTGTCTATAGCTTTGAATAATATTGTATTTTTCTGTATGAAGATGACCTTTTTTTTCCTTGGTTAAAGTTATGAATTATTATTTCAAGTAATTTCACTTAATTTGATATTAGCTAGACTTTTATATGTCTAATTTGAATTGAAAAAGCAAAGCCAATTATCATAAGTAGTAAGTAGATATGAGGTAACTTTAAGATCTCTACTAAATCCAATTTAATGTGGACAAACTTAAATGAACAAGTTAATAAACTAATTATAAAACATACGCAAGCCTAAAATTGTAAACTGATAAAGAACAAAACAAGAAATTGAATCAACTTCAAAACTCAGACCAGACTTCATTATATATCTAGCTTTAGTCGTCTTCATTACTTTGATAACTTTCACTACTCATACCTCCATTATCTTCTACTACATTCACTGCAATCCCATTCTATCATTCTCCATATCTTCTTAACCTTCTTCCCCAATTGCAAGTGCATTGCCCGTTCCATCCTCATCAACCTCGTCCTCCTTTCCTTCTTCCTACTTGTCATGCCTTTCAACTTTAATCACCTATACTCGCGAGCCTTATGTTATCTTCTTCCTTCTTTACCTCTTGAGCGAATGAGCATACGTGTTATCACTCCTGTTCTGTAGGAGTGCGCGGGTTCCAACCTCCAGTATACTCCCCACCTTGGATGTCACTGCTAGGGTTCGAATCGTTAACATCTAACACTTGCCGTTCTATTAAAAAAAACCTACATCCATTGAAATCCCTTTTACCTAATTGTAGAATGATACAAACCCTAATGCGAAAAACAATTTTAAACGCTAGAAGATACAAGTTCTTTTTAGGACCGAAAAGAGAGTTTGTTAGAACATCATACAAAAGTTTAGAACACGAAGGGCCTACACAAATCAAAAACATATGCGAATGGGGGAATTTCTTGATTATTTATAACAAAAGAAGATCCCTGAAGAAAAGAAAAGAGTATTTACAGGTAGCATTATGTACTTTAGAAGATGCCGGTCTCTAGCTGAAGTATCAGAGCAGCACAGAAATCAAGGAATATCAACTGTGGCCCGTTGATCTTTTGGACATCGACTAAATAGCTGTCCTCTGGAGTCTTGTAAAGCTGTTAGATGAAGTTCAAATAAATCTTCATTTAGTTCACAAAAAGTAAATGAGTAGTAAAAGAACCAACAAAGCTATTAAGAATATGAAGATGTTTTACCTGAATTTCAAACTTCACAACACTTTGTGACAGAATATTGTTGGGTACAATAGCAGAATTCATGTAGTGGTTCTCATACAACTGGTGGGATGTGATTGGTTCAGATTGGGGGATGCTATAAACCCATCGACACTTGATGTTATAAAGCCCAATCTTTTTCCAGTTGACATTTAGGTCTCTAAGAACTTCAAGAACTCGCGTCATTATCTCACGAGGATTCGCTGGAATCTTCACAAACAGAGATGAGAAAGTCTTACTCATTATACCAATCAATGAATACATATACAATGAATATTACCAATCTTTGAATTGTAATCTATAAGGAAAACATAAATAATATACTCCAAGTGCTACCAATGTGGTACCAGGGATCGGGCTATTCCCTCCAATCTACACCTTTTGCCAAAAGTCAAACTAGTTGTCTAAGAGATGATGTGGAGTTTAACCTTGTAAGAAAACTCATATCAAATTGGATATAAATAGTCACAAATTTGACCTCAAAAGTGAAATCACATTATGTACTCCCAAAATTTACAACCTAAAATCAGGAGACACCTTTGCTCTCAAGGAGATACAGCTAAGCTTACAAGATCAAATGACCTAATCTTTTAACTTTGAAGCAGGGATTTATATCTAGTAATCTACTACATCCGACAATTGGAAAGGATTTGGTGTTAAGTTTGTGACAGAGGAATAACCAAATTAAGTATGCCAACTCAATTAGTTTGACATCCAAAATCAAAGTCTGACTCTTTTCTAAGATTCTGAAAGTGGATGATTGTGTAACATGTAATCGAGTCTGATCATTAGAATAATTCAGTTCTTAACTTAAATATAGTTTAACATACCTGCATTCCGATGTTCCATTTTCTTTCACCAGGCAAGTTTGGCCTCAATGAGGAATCACGACTAAATCTGTTCGTTGTCTCCTGGTCCGGAACATTGTCTAGATGCATACCCTCCTGCACCAAAATATTTAAAACCTTTTGAACACCAAAATATGAAATCTTAAGCATGCTAGTTTCGGGAAAAAGATAATCATGTCCACCATGAAAAAATTGAACTAACGTATAAAAGTGGTCAAAGGGAATTTTTGACCCATTTACTTATGAATGGGTCAGCTCAGGCTATGCTTGATCTGTAACTGTTCAAATAGGTAATACAAAAACATAAGCTCGAAATGAAACAAGTAGCAAAGGTGTATCAATAAAATGTTTAGACTAAGAGGGATTCTGGTCAACCCAGCCCAACTTGTATAAAAACTGACCTATCATCATCTGAACATGTTGTGACTGGTCACAAGATCACCTGACCCACCCATTTTGTCACACATAAACCAAGTTTTAATGAACAATGGTTTCTAATTCTCAAACTAGTATTACACGTGGTTTTTAGTTTCTAAACAATCAACATACTAGCCAAAACGCAAAACATTTGGTGTTTTGAAAAAGAATAATACTGTAGTAAATAAGACTCTCCATCTATCCATAAAAAATACAACGGCTGTATCCTTGAAGAAATTCATTTTAAATGTACATATTTCCATTGTCCGCAATTGAGTCCAGAGAATTCCTCTGTTCATAATTGTGACCATGCAATATTTTAGCAGTTAACGTACCACGCTCTCTGAAAGTTCAGCTCCAAGATATCCACCACCGACACGAGATTGGTTATCGAACAGCAAATAATATGCAACTGTAGCCTGATATGAACATATTTAAAATATAAAATATAAAACTAGCAACGGGTTTCTATTTTATACAAAATGGTAGCAAGAGAAATGAGATACATCATCTTGTATTCTGCTGTGAAGTGATTGGGTCAGATGGTTTCTTTCAAATCCCATGTTGAGAACTTTTTTAATGATGTCCTCATCAAGCTAGCAAGTACAACAAGAAATAAGTTAGATGACTTAAAGTAGGCCAAACTAAAGCAAACCCATGTCTAATGTCTACACATGTAGCAGAATCCACTCATTTTGATCCAAGTCCATTTTTCCCAATCCATTCATTATGCCACCTCTAGTCTTGACATACCTTTTTTAGATGCTCTGTTGCATCGGGGGCTGGAACAGCTAAGTAGCGTGGAAGCTGACTTTTGAACCAAGGGTGCTGACGGAGGTCAGCAATTGTTATTCTCTTCATTGGATCAACCACAAGCATTCTTGGGATTAAATCACAGGCCCCAGGTGACAAATGACTTGGAAGAGTATAGATTCCTGACTGATAATGAAACAACAAATTAAATATTGAACTCTTTAATTATGGAATGTTCCATGAGAATTGCACCGTGTTTGGATTTGCGTTTGTTACTATCTTATTATAGCGACTTGAAATCATGACAATAACTTTTCAGGGTTTAGAAAAACAGATTCTGCCTTCGATTATCTGATTATTTATGGGTCAACATTACCAGCAATCCAATAGAAAATGGATTTAGCTATTAAGCCATCTTTTTTGACGATAATATCCATTAATATCTATTAATTTTTTAAGTAATCAGTTCAAAATACTGATCCAAACACACCTATTAGATATTCAAAACATCTACGATCAAATATTACAATTTTGATGAAAAAATACACAAAATGCAAGAATATACCTTAATTTTCTTGAAAAGATTGGGAATGTTCTCATCATCAAAAGGAAGAGTTCCACATAGAAGAGCATAAAGGATGACACCACAACTCCACACATTTACCTCAGGGCCTGCGTAAAGTTTACCAGAAACAACCTGCATATCAAGTATCATTATATAGGATCCAACTCTAATATTGCAAATTCTGTTGTATATAAACCATCAAATAGAAGAGAAATAAATTGAAGGAAATACAAAAGCATGGATCACCTCAGGGGCAGCATAATTTGGGCTTCCACAACTTGTTTTAAGGAAATGTCCATCTCTCATTATATTACTCAACCCAAAGTCGACAACCTTCACATTGCCTCTAGAATCCAGCAGAATGTTTTCTGGCTTTAGGTCCCGGTGGACAACCATGTTCCGGTGGCAATATTCTACTCCAGAGATAATCTACTTTATGGAAAATAAAGTAAAAAAATAGATCATATCAACTATAGTGTGTAAATATTGAGCTGGATTAAGAAATATAATAGATGTCAATATTGTTTTCTTCATATCAATGCAGCCAAGATTTCTTCAACTGTTGAAAATCACATGTTATAACGAAAATCTTAGAAATGAAAATAAATGTTGGAAAATAACTAAAACAACAGTCATATTGTTGACTCTAACAAGATCACACTTGTACCTCTGATAATCCCTTCATCCCAAAAAGTCTACTTTTCGATTTTAGTCTCATAAAACACAATCTCGTTTTAACTTTAACAATTTAATATATACCTTTATAAAATAGAAGGTTGAGTAATGAGGCAAAAATGGGTAATTGTGGTACACTTTTATTTTTTATACATCGTTATTAGTTTAAATATGACTAGAAAAGCTATGTTCTTATAATTATGACTGTTAACTTGTTTAATGTGTGACTTAAGAGACTTTACAGATTAAAATACACTTTTAGCGAGCGATTTTCGCTTTATTTCACCAGGTTTCTTTTCAGCCAGTATTTCCCTACATTTGACCCGGTAGTATTCAAACATAACCAAAATTAACCATTTTATATGCTTCCATAATTTGAAAAAACATGAAATTTTCTCATAGACGTCTATAGATTGCTTATAAGTTCTAACCTGTCATTTTTTAGGCTAATATAGAGCTATTTAACTAATATCTCCCATTCTTCAGATAACTTAATGTTTTATCACTGTCAGAAGATGAGAATCATACCTGCTGAAAAAATTTCCGAGCTTCATTTTCATGTAGTCTCCCTTTCTCTACAATATCAAATGGCTCTCCAGATTTTACATACTCCATAACGACATATATATCTAGGGGTGTCTCTATCACCTCATACAGTCTTATGATATGAGGATGCACAAATAGCCTACAAATTTAATTTCTCGTCTCACTGCAGATGTATCACAAAGAGACGAACTATTTCAGATCAAGGATCACAAAAGAAAGTGTATAAAAAAATTTAAATTATACTGTTAAGCAATCTATATGGTTATACCTTTCTCTTCCATCTCAGGGTTCTTAAGTTTTCGCCGGTTAAGAATCTTCACAGCCACTTTGTAGCCAGTAGAGATATGCTCAGCAATTTTAACCTTACCAAAAGAACCATGGCCAAGAGTCTTCCCGAGTTTGTAGTTACGTAATAATGTATCAACGCTACCCATTCCTCTATTTGTTCTCTCCATATTTCTGCCATTAAAGTTTGTCAATGCATGGTCCATAATAATAAATAAATTCTACCCAAAATAGAACTGAAAACCAAGTGTTGTGTCTTAGTCGTGGGTTTTTAAAACATGGCAAAATATACTATAGTGATTAGCAATTTAATCAATAACACAGTTCCTTAAAAAGAAACAAAAAATTACATACTAGAGTACCCTGTAAGCAAATCTCAAAAACATATAAGACCTGAAATAGATATACCTACATAAAGTACTTTTCGATTTACTGCACTAACAAACCAATATCATCACTAAGTTGTAATTGCTACAACGGGAAATCATTAATACTAAACTAAAATTTTCCTAAAAGGCAAAATGCCATGATTTTCTGTATTTCCAAAAAAGGAAATGTTGCCTCATTTTCTTTCCTTCTAAACATAGTTGCTTCTTATACTATTCTCTCGAAAACCAATCACAAACGATTAAAACAAAAAGATGATTAGAACTTGACAATCAACCAATACAAGATCATTAGATTCTTCTAAACACTTCATAGTTGTTTGCCAAAGTTGACTATACTTTAACAGTTCAACCATTCAAAACAAGTTCAAAATCCAACTAACTATTAACACACTCATCATAATACATACATACATACATTGATACATACATATAGATATAGATATATATCACTCCTGAATTTTTTATCATACAGACCTACTAAAAGTCTTAAACCAATCAACAAGAAACAATCTTTATCATTCGCATCTTTTTAACCCGGATTGCATAACAACTTCAAGTCAAAAATCCATAAACAAAATAATCCAAGAAAATGAATCAATCATCAGACCCAAATCAAATATGAAGCACAACCCATCAATATTTAAGCTCAAAAACAACTTTTGAAATAAAAAGATTAAAACTTTAGGATCAAAATCTTACCAATTACCAAGGATCATATAAAGCTGAAAACTTTAATAGAGATTGAAAACAATGTTTAATTTTCCAGAGATATTATGTATACTTTCAACTCTGAGTCAGCATAAACTAAACGGATATGCATTACTCACCAAGATCAAGATTTTGCAATTAAGCCCTTCGAGTTTGGTGAAATAGCATTTTGTGATCTTACTTTTTATTAGGAAGTCAAGTCTTTTAAGTTTGAAGTAGCCTTGTGTAACCTTATTTTAAAGAGCAAAAACAAAAACGAGATAATCAAAAACGCGATTCCAAAAATGTACAACTGATAACGCGATTCTGCATCAAAAAATGTCTAATTTTCTTTTTTCTTTATAATTTCACTACTTATGAACAACTGAATCGCAATTCTAAGATTAGTTTAAAGGTGTCAATGTGAGGTTAACCCACTTGGTAGAGACTTTTGCCTCTTGGGATAGAGACCAAGGTTCAATCCTTGACAATGGTGTAATTTAGGATTATTTAAAAAAAAAGATTAGTTTAAAGGTAAGTGTTAGTTGAAGAAACAAATAGTAATATATTTGTCTGAAAATCCTTCTAATAATAACAAGATGATGAAACTTGTAAAATCAAGAGATTAGACGAGAAAATGGGATAAATGAACTTCATATATAATTAGTATTTAGATTTGGAAGAATAAATGAAAGTCAAAATGTATGCGTGATTGAAAAAGAAAGAAACAAAAAGAAAAGGTACAGAACATGTGACATGAAGTCGATCACATATACTATTGGTTATTGACAACCTCAGTGTCATCAAACATGTTTTCAATATTTTTCAAGTTTAGTTAAAGGTACAAAATAGCAACGTGAGGTAACAAATCCGCCTGCAATACATTATGTTTTCTTGAGTAACAATCATTTCTCAATGAACATCTGATCCACGCGAATAACAATCTTAATACACAAAGATATGTATTAACGTTAAGGAGTCAAACGACTGCGATTTTTATTTTGTGCTGGCTCGAATTCATACAGAACACAACTATCTTCTTCAACTCAAGCCATTTCTCAATGAAAAATGGTTTTTCTGACAGAAAGTTAAAATCTTGATGTATGAGATTAACATTTTTCCAAGGTAACAGTCATGTTATGAAATTCTCAATGATCGATAAAAAAAATGCCTCATTTTGTAAATAATGTGAAAAACAAAATGTTCCTATAATCTGCTGCCTGCATCTAATGTTTACATCAACTACACTCAATGCCTATTTTCTACTTGCTCTCTATTCCTAGTTTTATATACAATTATCCTCAAGATTTGGTTTGGTTCCCCATAAAAACTTGTTAGAAAGGGGGAACCAAACGAAAGAATGTGGTATGATACAAAGGTGAATAAACAAATATGGGTATGTTAGTCGGGGTTAGAAATCTGCATGGTTATGCTGTACCCTGCCTTGGCTCTGGTGCAGCCAACTTACCACCATCAGCCACCATCTGAAATCAGAATTTAAGGCCAGATGGGGTTCATATCATTCCCGATAACACTGACAACAATGATCACCCATGGTTTCATGAAGATCTGTATGTATCTATCTGTGTATCTGTAAAAATTGTACTTCTTGGCTTTATACAATCTTTAAAGGTGGAACGCCGCCTTCACCTTGCTCTTTATATGTATTTACAACAGAGCTGTTTGCAGTATGTTTGCAAGCCTTTCCAAGGACAACCGGACCCTTTTGCCTTCAACATTTCAACAAGATGATGATCATCCATTTCGTTTCAGTTCCTGGCGTGGTTGGCAATAGGCTTGCTATTTCTTCATTGACCAGACAATATTGACTTTTTGCTTGATCTTATGAAGAACCCGTAAAAATCCATTCAAGGAATTTTAAGTAAACTTTGAGTGTTGTTGCTTACTTTTCACCAGCTTTTTTTGCTTTCTCCGCCTCCTCTTTCTTTTTTTCCGCTTCAGCATTTTTACGGTTCTCCTCATCGGATTTTCGGAAGAGTCTCACAAAGTTCAATAGGGTTAGAGTAGCTGCAAAACCAATATATAATTGCAATAAATGGACAGTTACTTTCGTATGAGATGGAAACATAGGGGGGTCAGACAGGTTTGTTAACTTGTCAAAACATGTTTGCGACAAAAATGAGTTATTTTTGGTACAGGGTGAGACGGGTCAGGTTGTGTGACCAGAAACACTGTTATCCTAAGCTGATGTGTCACATATGATTACAAAGTCCATATTATTTCTGTATAGCGTTTATCTTTTAATTAATTGTGTTCATTTTACCTATTTAAGCCGTTAAAGATAAAACATAACCAAATTGACTCATTTAAATAATATCGGTTGAAATTGCCACATCTAAATTTAATTTTTACTAAAAGACTGTTTTGGCATGATTAAACCCCTAAACTAGTCAAAAAGAACCTGCGTTCAGCTTCAGAAGTTAGGGATCTAAATATGCAAAAATGCGGTACAGCTTAATCATGTACAATACCGAAGTCAATAGGGAATTTTCAAATTGTGTCCAGTAATTCTATGCAAGTTACCTTGTTCAAAAGGGCAACGAGCAGGGTCTTCACCAAAATATAAGGCCAAAGCATCAGCATTTCTACCCTGTAACAGAAACAATATATTGGCATCATTTAAAAGATAACTTCATTGCAAAAAAGGAAAGGTGCTGTCCTGAAATAAAAGTGAACTACGAATAAGACGAATTTACTTACAATCAACTTTTATTTGAGGAACATACTTTCATACAATTTCTATTTGAGAGAACATACTTTCAAATTAGCCATTAAAAGTATATAATAAAACAAATGACTTGTTACAGGTTAAGGGTTACACCGATAAAATGTGTTCCCTAATATAGAAATTAACTGAAATTACATTCCTTTTACATGCAATTTGGCCTCAATTTATAGTCAAATTCACAGGGATTTACCACAACGGTATAAAAATTTGTTACACTGGTCACTTCCGCCTCAGCATTTCCAATGAACTCTTTCAATTCCTAACAATGTGAGAAAACATTAATCAGAAATTATAGTCCTAAACAATAAAATCAGTTTTCCAAAAATTCCCGGTTAGGACTGCCTAAGCATCCCACTGATCAGTCACCTAAATATAGGCATCCCCCACTTCTTTGATTAACATCTAATAACTGAATCCAACTTTCGAAAGAAAAGTTGTTAAACTAATCGATATTTATGTTCATGCATAAATAGCGAGAGTTTTCTATTAACAACAATATCTTCATGCAAAGGTAGTCTCTTTTTAGAACATATTACTACCAGTGGTGAGATAGAACTCATGAGCATCAATGAACTTTTCTCAGATAGGAGGTCATCTTAGACTTTCCTTTGCTTTTATTGTTTTTATCAAATAAGTATGATTTTAAGGTAAGAGATGAAAGAGAAAGAGTAGAAACCATGCATCAATAGTTGAGTTGATTAAACATTTTTAGGCTTATGGATATTAGGCCTATGTATCATTACTCTTATTCATTTGAAGAAGCAATTGTACCAAAATAATGCAGGTCACTCAACCCATTAGCTTTGCTTAACATTTTACAAAACACTGCATGGTGGAAGTGGCCATTTCAACTACTTTGTTTACAAAAAAGTTAATTGAGTTATGGTTTTCTAAAATAGGTCAAATAAAGTCAAACGAGTTAGATAAAAGGAATGGTCAAATGGGATGAACAGATAAAAAGTTTCCGAAAGTCTGATTTAAAAGCATACAAACTCCGCAATCATTTTATTCAAATATTTTGAATATTAGCACATTAAATGTTTAAAAAAGGAAAATAGTATTGTGGGTTGACCCACCCCAGGCAAATTTGACCTGTACTAATAATCCCCTGCTTCAACCTGAACTAGTTTTGACCCATAACCAGACAAAAGGATAATAGTATTGTGGGTTGACCCACCCCAGGCAAATTTGACCTGTACTAATAATCCCCTGCTTCAACCTGAACTAGTTTTGACCCATAACCAGACAAAAGGATAATAGTATTGTGGGTTGACCCACCCCAGGCAAATTTGACCTGTACTAATAATCCCGTGCTTCAACCCGAACCAGTTTTGACCCATAACCGGCCCTCAGATATTCCATCTTTCCACCACCAAATTTAGATAAAAACAGTAATCTCAAGAGATTCCATATTACGTTTACCTACCTTGTGAAAA
The DNA here is from genome assembly GCA_034093135.1 of Erigeron breviscapus. NCBI lineage: Eukaryota > Viridiplantae > Streptophyta > Magnoliopsida > Asterales > Asteraceae > Erigeron > Erigeron breviscapus. The sequence continues at coordinate 92,717,713 of CM067170.1, read as the reverse complement.
CCTTCAGATATTGGGCCATCATTTGCGGATGCATCTAACTCCTGCTTGACTTTTTTCAATCCAACGATAATGGCCTGCATTTCTTCTGCTAAAACTTTCAATTGTACCTGCAAGTTAAGCCTGTGATCAGTTTTCAGTAATCTACTAACGGTATTGATGATCAATATATGAAAGAATATAATAATTTAAACCTTGGTTGCAGCTTCTAGGCTAACAAGATCCTCATGGAAATCTAAAAGGGCTGGTGCCTTGGTGGCAAGAACCTGTGGACATGGAAAGCATGTGTTAAGAGGATAAAAGTAAATTTTGAACCATCAAGTATATACAGCTAAAAAACAAATTTTATTAACAAAATGCACTCTTAATGTGATTTGCATAATGAGTAGTATGATGGTTACAGAATTTTCAAAGGTTTATTATAAGGGTAAATTACATTAAAAAGGCATGTACTTTACACCAATTTCTAGTTTATAATTCAGACCTTCAATTAAACATTTCTGAGGTTCATACTTCCTGCTGGCCAATTTAAGATTCATTTTCTCACTTACTACCATTACCACTCACCAGTTAAGGTATGCTTGGATTCAACAACTTTTTATAAAAAAGAACACCATAAAATTGCAAAAAACTTTTTAAGGCTTTCTTGTACCTTGCAGAGATAATGCATTAGAGTCATTCTGCTGGTTGAGGATCGTGTATCAGTCAGTTTCAAAAGGCTATCCAACTTGAAACCAACTGCAGCACCTGCAAATTTTGGATAACATGAAATCTCCTCAAAGGAAATGAATCGAACGAAAGGCAGATACATATACTTCACAACTTAAAATTTAAAATAATGATCCTACTTATGGGAGCTGTTTAAATATACTCTCGGTATCGATTTTTTGATAGTAAAGTATAAAGAAACATGAAAACAAATACTATTGATTTCCTTAAAATGCAGGTCGAATGATGTTCTTAAATCTTACCTCTAGCAGTTCCTTGATTTAATGTATTCCCTAAATATAAAATTCTCTTCATGATTTCCTTCAACTTGTTAGACTTCCGGACCTAATAAACCAACAAAATACTAGATAAGATATAAACTGATCACGAAAAGATGTAACAGTATATATATGGCATTTATAACATTAAAAGTACCTCGTCACATGCAGAGTTTACGATGTCTAGACTCTTCTTAAATTCTGCAAGCTGAAAGAAAGTCCAAATGAGACACGGTATACTGAAAACGTGAATTTCAGAATATGTATGAATTAGTAGACTTCAAACCACAGCCACAAACCTGAGTGTTAAATTGAATTTTGAACAAAAAAACATTTAATTTTGCCTCCATACGGGGCACCGTCATTAGCTCCAGGAAATACTGCATGATGATTAGAATGTTGAGCATTATAAAGTTATGAATATGAATTTACAGTTGCTTGATATTTACATTACTTGAAAACATAAGTAGTAGAAACATGACTATTTATAATCACACTGAAGAAGTAACAAAAAATAACTGAGATGGCTATTACAATCGATAAGTTGTTCATACATGAAAAAGAAAAATATTTATTATGTTCTTGATACTGACCTGTTCACACTTGCCCAGTAGTTTCTTGTCTCCTCTATAATGCTGAACAGTCACAAAATCAGAAGATCAATACATATATGGAAGAATTGAGTTTTTCACCCACAAGAACATTTTTAAATTATTATACCAAGTAAATGCAATTTAATAAGTTACGGCATCACCTTGAGTTGCTCCATCTCTTCTTTCGTGGGACAGAATTTAAGAATATTTTCTACTTGATCAACATCTAATCGTTCTTCATCCATAGCAAGAATTGCCTCCTGCAAATGACAGGATAAGCTACCATCATTCACCCTCTTAAACATAAAATTAATACGATACTTACAAGAGTATGGAAGAGGTTATTTCAATACTATTCCCATGATGATTACCAAGCATAACCGTGTTCAAATGATTACATGTAAAAATTGAAGCAGAGCCGGTTCACATCTTTTGATACAGATATTTTCTCTTTAAAAAAATGATGTATTTACATGTAACAACATCAAACATCTTACGCGCTTAAAAAATGAGGTGCTTGGATGTGATATGACAATGAGTGTGTTTGGAACTGCTTCTGCTGCTTGAAGTTATTGTACCAAGATAGTAAGATATTTGAGTATTTGGGAAATTCTGATTATTTAGCGAGGTCATATATAAGATGACCAAAAAGGAAATTATTGTGAAGAAAAGAAAGATGTTTTATGAAATAGGAGTAAAACTATCTTACATCGGGTCAGGAGAACGGGAAAATAGTTAATGCTTATTCAAACCTCAAAGCTGATTATAATGACTTCCAATCACAATAATCAACTAATTAGTTACAGATGCAATTCTAAACACCCGCAAGCATCTAAATGCAGGATTATGAAGCCGATAGATTAGGATGTGGCGTTAGGACATGACATTTACACTTACAGTGATTTCAGGAAGCGGCATTTTAACCTTTGTCAGCATGATTTCCGTGTTATTAGCCCTCCTCAGATCAATCTAGAGATACGAACAACTTATATAATTACTGAGAGTTACCAAGAAAGTTATATATTATTACAGAGATAACATTAAGATTAAGAATATGAAAAGTAAAGGGTAAAGGATAAGGCATTCAATGTATATTACATTACCAAGTGGACTACTTCAGGTTTTGAACTAGAAGCTTTTTTCTTCTCCGCATCTTTGGGAGCAGCTTTCTTTGGAGCTATTGCAGAGAAAAGTGTCTCAATTTCTGACATATCAAAGTCCGGCATGCTATAATTCAATCATAAAACACGAGTCATCAGAATGTACTCCTATATATAAAAGTATGCATACGCACTAATTGATATTATAATTAGCATATCCAACGTTTATACAAAAGAAGAATGAACTAACAGAATTAGAAACCTAAGTGATGATGATAAAAGTAACTACCTTTGGGTGCCATTATTTTGCAATTCCGCCCACAAACTTCCTGCCAATGCCCTACTTACCTTGTTCCAATGCAATGGCTTTAGATTGGATTTTTTTACTTGAAGTCCTCCTCGTCCTCTCCCTCTACCCGGGCCACCACCTAGACGACCTGGTGGAGGTGGAGGGCCACCTGGTGGTCCAGGGGCTCCAGGTGGTGGTGGAGGTGCAGGTGCTCCAGGTGGCGGTGGAGGTGCAGGTGCTCCAGGTGGCGGTGGAGGTGCAGGTGCTCCAGGTGGCGGTGGAGGTGCAGGTGCTCCAGGTGGCGGTGGAGGTGCAGGTGCTCCAGGTGGCGGTGGAGGTGCAGGTGCTCCAGGTGGCGGTGGAGGTGCAGGTGCTCCAGGTGGCGGTGGAGGTGCAGGTGCTCCAGGTGGCGGTGGAGGTGCAGGTGCTCCAGGTGGCGGTGGAGGTGCAGGTGCTCCAGGTGGCGGTGGAGGTGCAGGTGCTCCAGGTGGCGGTGGAGGTGCAGGTGCTCCAGGTGGCGGTGGAGGTGCAGGTGCTCCAGGTGGCGGTGGAGGTGGAGGTGGAGGTGCAGGTGTCCAGGTGGTGGTGGTGGTGCAGGTGTCCAGGTGGTGGTGGTGGTGCAGGTGTCCAGGTGGTGGTGGTGGTGCAGGTGTCCAGGTGGTGGTGGTGGTGGTGCAGGTGTTCCAGGTGGTGGTAGAGGAGGTGGAGGAGGTGGTGGAGGCCCAGATACATGACCACCTGAAGGAGGTGGAGGAGGTGGAGGTGGAGCAATTGCTTCAGTAATGGGTGGCGGCTGCAGTGGTAGTGGAGCGACTGCTGCTATCGTGTTTATTGGAGGAGGAGGCGGTGGAGCTGAAGCATCAGGCTTAGTAGGTGTGGATACATTAAGTGGAGCAGGGGCTTCATGCACCGGAAGTGGTGGTGATGGCGAAGGTGAGGGTTGGGCATCTTGAACAGGAGGCGATGGGACCTCCGCTGATTTAACTTCCAAGCTCTTTTCAGATTTTGGCAGTTCAAGTGATCCATCACAAGGTTTCTTTACTTGTGCATCCAGAGATGGTGGTTGTTGAGGTGAAGGAGGTGATGGTAGTGGTGGTGATGGGGCAATCACGGGTTTGATTTGCATGTTCTTTGCAGATTTTGGCAAATCAAGTGATCCATCATAAGGTTTCTTCACTTGTTGCGCATCCAAAGATGGCGGACAGGAAGCTTGTTTCCTGGATCTCCTTTTTCCTTCAACAACCTTTTTCTCCCCTAATTTAGACTCCTTTGATGGTGCTAACACAGGTGGTGCACTTTTACGTCTTGCATAGAACCCTTTATTAGAAGGAACCCACCGTGGTATAACATCTGATTTACCATGTCTTACATTTTCCGGGCTTTCTTTTTTTAAGTTTTCCAAACTTTTCTGACTAATATTACTAGTAGTCTCTACCTCCTTCACCCTTTGATTCTCTTCTGTATCTTTTTTAAGTTCTACTTCTTTTACTAAACCATCCAGTTTCACTTCTGACCTATCCACCTCATCTGAGTCACTCGTAAGTACCACAGTTGACTTCAAATCAACATCTTTGACTATTGAAGCCTTCTTGTCAACGTCTTTTACTATTGTAGGCTTCAAATCAATATCTTCAACCAATTGAAGACTCGGGTCATCCTCATGATGGCGGTTTTGATTCCTGCCATATGATGGATGATCTTGAGATAAAGGTGGTTCTACTTCAGATCCAGATATATCGTCTTCAAAAAAGCTTGTATCTTCTACTTTAAAATCATCATGGTCAACCGCATTGCTAAATATTTCTTCTACCTCAAAGAACTCATCCCCCGAACCACTTCCAGTTGATTCACTCCCATCAATAGATACTCGTTCTGTGGTGATAATAGATGGTAGAGGATCAGCATCCACAAAAAGTACCTGATACAGAAACGAGTCTGCATTTAACTTATATCACATAATGAAATAAAGGCAGTGCCATTATAGAAAAGTCAAAGGTCAACCTCTGCCTTGAAGTCTTTGGGAACCTGATCCTGAGCATCCCAAATTAAATCAACTTCATCACGGCCCAACATCAATACATAGCCTCGGACAAATGCTGTATGGAACACTACTCTGAACAGAATCTCCTCCTTTACATGATCATCATCCAAATGTATGCATTCAAGAACCACATCCCCTTGAACACGGTAGTGTATATCTATTTTTGCTAGGTGACATTCATTCTGCAATCATAAGCTAAAAGATTATATTACAAAGCAATGTATATTTCCATACAGTTTCAACGTGGCAAATTTAGACCTATTCCCTTATGAATGGGTAGATTATTATATTTCTCAAGGGTCAAATGAGATGAACAGGTCTAAAGAGCATCTGCAATACATAGACCTTAACCAATCAGTTAATTATAACTACTAGATTATCATCGAAACATATTAATAATCGTAGTTAACATGCTACTAATCTATAAAAATTTAAATAAAAAGATATGAACAAAAACAGTTTAGGCTTAACCGAACCTAACTTGTTTCATCCACTTACCCATACAAAATTACTGTTTTTGACACAAACCCGTTACCCAAGCTGCCCGTTTTCCCACCTCTACTTTACATAAAAATGACATAGATAAATTTACCATTCCATAAAAGCGAGCATGATGCTTGGTATTTGAGGTTGAAAATAAAAGCTTACAGCTTTTACTTGATGCAGTTGAGAACGGATCATGACCATATATGCGGATAATGGGTCGGCAACCCTTACCACCAATCAACGGAAGGACTCGAAGTATGACACAATCTAAAGCTAGAGGTGCCTCTTCAGGTGGCCAATCAACACCTAAATTTCTTTTGGCGATGTACTGAAGATACCTTAGCTGCGATGGCTGAGGATTTAGTGGTGACAAAAGATGAAGAAGCTCACGAGGAGCTTGTTTATACACCGTTTCAAGAGTCTTTTGCTCACCAGTATACTGTCTCCTTAACAAAAGAAGCGCAGCAAGCATAAAAGCGAGCACGGGCCACCCTCCTCTTTCACAGTGCATTAGAAGCACACTTTTTGGTTCAGAAGATATCATCCAACTTTCAAAAGTTTCTAAAAACTTATTGATCGTTACTAATGGTAACAATGGACATCCTTCATACTGCCAAGGGTACTCCGTGACTGTCATATCATAATTAGAGAATATATCAGAAATTTGGGTAGTGTTGTTACCACCTTCTTTCACGTTGAAAACCATGAAAGAAGTATCTGGATAGTAGTCCTGGAGTTCAGTGATAACGCCACTCATATAGGTTTTGTACGTATCTGCTTCCAGTACATCCGACGAGAAGCAGCAATCAAAGACTGAAAAAAATGAGAGAATATTAAAAACCAATATATAATCAAGAACTTAGGTGTCATGTTTACGAATAAAAAACAAAATTATCCAGAAACTTGCTTCCAAATGATAATAATAATAATACACAATAAGCTAGGATGGGTAAAGTGTTGAATTTAGTATAATCAGTCAAATTATCACATATATTCATTGATATAGGTAGGATCATATGCTATTTATTTCAATGTAACAGAAATACAAACAAAATGCAAAATTGTATGCTTTCAAGACAACTGTCTCTCCAAAGTGGCTTACTTTCAAGAGTCATATCTGCCATATCTCATCATCCCAATTTACAGTGTTACTTGATTAGGTTACCTATTCAATCATGATGATCATTGCCTACTCTTCTTATGAAACCATCATTTGCTTATTTTGCAAACTACACGTACATATACAACACGACTCTTTAACACATTTCTTTTCACATAATATGTTTATCACACCATTTTAGATCATTTACAGGTTCAGTCTCTAGCTTTCAACACTCTATGCTTTACACTCTTAGCACCAGGTGAAAATTTCAAGAATCTAATCTTTATTCACTTTTAACAGAAAACTTCTTGTAAGGCCCATCTACAAAAAGCTAGCCCAAACACAATGTGATCTCTAAGAGGCTGCATTAGATCCCTAACATCAACTAACACTTATACCAACAAGCAGTTAGGATAGTGGTAAGGAAAGCACTTGGTGACCTTAAGGTCTCAAGTTCGATCCCCGCTTGGCACAAAAAATAAATCCTTTAAGGTACCCGTTACCAATGAAGCCTAGACCTACATGTGAAGTTCTAAAGACGCGGGTTCGATATCTATTTTTAGTCTTAATGCAACCTACAACCTTAAAAAATTTCGAATATCTATTTCTAGTCTTAATGCAACCTAAAACCTTAAAAGTTTCTAACAAATAGTACACAGGTAGGTTGGTAACTGAACTAACAAACCATCAAATGTAACATCACAAAATTAATGGTCAAGTGTTTCTTGATGCATCTAACTTCACCCAAAATGTATTGTATGTATCCAACTTTATAACTTGCTATTGTATAAATTGAGCTTTCAATCATCACCTATTGTATATATTTGGCCTCTTAAGACTTGTAACATGGTGTCACGACCGGTTTGACAATGTACCATCTATCATAGCCATCGCCAAGTCATCAAAAATACCGGTTACATGATGCATGAGTCCGCAGAAACAAACAATAACAATAATTGAAAGTTTAATGCATACAAAAACAAGGTTTAAATGTAGGGTACGGTACATACAATAGATTTTCGGGTAAAGTTTGATATATTTAAAGATTACCATCTTTCCACAACTCGAAACTCAAATTATACAATTCGATATTTAGATTGGTCTATACGGGTTACACTAGAGTTTCGTTTTTCCACATGATTATGTTATCAGTTACCACCTAAGTTAGAATAATATAGTACTTAGGTATCAAGTCTCTAGCTATGAATCTCTATAGAAGCAATATCATTTTCATTATCAATGTCTAATTCTAGTCTTGTATCAGCCTAAAACCAAAAGAACTACAAAATAAGTACTCGGAAGCAGCTCAATTGCTAGCTAAACCAAGACATTATCAAATGTAGCATGCTAAAATCGTAATAAAAACAAAATAGCTGCAAAAAACAATTGAACTAAAATTGACAGATGGGCAAAGAAAAAACTGTACCGAAAACCTTCTCGGAAATTTCAAGAAGGTGATCCGGCGGTTTACGATAAAAGAAACGTTTGAACAGCGCCATTTAATGGCGCTGTTACCTTCCCAACCGGATCCCAAATGATTTTGTTTCCCTATTTTCTTTTCCAAGATTCCCAGATTCCAATAATCTTTTTAACCATCTCATCAAGAATTCAAATCTTGAAATTCCTCAAGTTTCAATCTTTATGATCACCCAACAAATTTCAATATCAAAGCTTCAATTCCCAAAAAGGGTTTTAATTTTATTAATTTATAATGTGGTTATTTATAATAGATTATGTATTAATTTCAGGTTAGGAAACTAATTTAGGCAATAGATGTGTTTAGTGACAGCAGAATTATAAGGGTTTTCTGGGAAATCATATGGGTCAGAAAATTGTCAATCAAAACAAATTCAATAATATTTAATTTTTTCAATGTCGGGAATTTTTGAAGTGATTAAAAATGCAATTTTGATTCTTGAATTTGCTACTGCAATTTGATAATTTGGATTTCTTGTTGAAAAAATTGAAATTAAGGATGAAGAAAGGGGGGAAAGGAAGAACAGTGATCAGCTTTTACGATTATTTTATTATATTTTTTTTTGTACTTAATTCTTAATTAATTTATTTAAATATACGACTAACATATTAATTAATTACAAATTTAATATAGGACTAACATATTTATTACGTAGTCTATATATGTTTTTCTTAAGAAAGAATTTAATATACGACTAACATACTTATTACGTAAATCTATATATGTTTTTCTTAAGAAAGAATTCATTGTATCGCACGTTACAAATATATGTAAGAACTAAATTAAATCTGTATGTTATACGGTCAAAATTAAAATTTTTATCAATTTTTTTTATGAGTAAACTAATGAGATAAAAACAAATAAAATTATAATTTCGAATCCTACTTCTTACATTTATACTTACATTTATAGAAGTGGATTATTAGGGGGTTCGAGAGTCCTGAGTTTAATCTCAGGCATGCGTAGTTCGAGCTCCGCATACAGCCAAATTGAATGTCAATGTATTCATGAATTTGTGTAGTTGAATTGTAGTCCATATTAGTTGAGATTTGCTATAAAAGAATAGGATAAGTGATCAAACTTAATCAGTAAAGACGTCTCAAGGAATATGGTTGCTTAGAAGTCATTTGTTACTATATTAAAAATAAAAAGTAAGTAACTCCCAATGCCGTCTTCCACGGGTTTTGGGTCCCAATACCGTCTTCGACGGTGTATGGGGGAGGTTGAGATGTAGACAGTCTTCCCCTTACCAAAGGTAAAGAGGCTGGTTCCATGTTCTACCATAGGTAGAAAAGGCCCTCCAGCCTTGCTGGGCATGAGGATCGAACCCTTGACCTCTGTCTCCAGAGGCAAGGGCTCCAACCACTGATATTGTTTCAACAAAATTGAAAAGAAAATAAATCAAAATATATCATAAGCATAAATTTGTAAGCGTAATAGTATGAGAAAAAAACTTGAAGCAAATTAATATGTAATTATAGTGCACCTCAAATAAATAAAAAGGAAAAAAATTAATTGACAAAATCTACTAATTCATAACTAATACAACTTCAGGTTTCATATTTTGTTGAAGTCTCAAAAATCAAACTTAGTTTATTACAAACAAGAATAGTAACCGCGTGTTGAGGCGATGGTGGAGGTGGCATCAGTGGTGGTGATGTGATGGCGGTGACAGGTGGTGGGTGGGGAGAGCGGTGGCGGTGGTGGCGAGTAGCGTAGGTTATTGATGTAATGTGATTTAGATGTATTGTACATCATGCATTAGCATGTGTACATTGTTGAATGTTGAAAGTTGAAAACTCTATTTGCTTTATAATATAGTATATAGATAAAAACGTTGTAGAGTTCAATTGAAAACTTTAAAAAAAAAAAAAACCGATAACACTTGAAATATATTAATAAGGGAAACAACATTTATTTAGAAAAATTTAACTCTTTAATATTTAACTTATTTAATTCATTATTTGTTTATTGTAACACCCGTCGTTTAAAAACAAGGATTTCCAAAAACTTTCGCCTAACGGCGTCAAAAGAAAGCGGAAGTAAACTTTAAAAGTCCAAACCAGCAAAATCTGTTTGGTTTATTCATTTATTGGTGTTACTAGCCATATCATCAAAATAAGTTCAAAAGGAAACACATCGGTTGCCCAACATTAAACAACCGACCACATTATCAATACAAGTCATTATTATCTAAACATAAAGCAAATGTCTAGAGCGCAGCCACTAGGGGTAAACTATAGTCAGCTTCAAGATCATCTACCCATGCCTCACATCTTCTCACATCTACCTGCTCACTATTGTTGGACCTGAGGGAACAACACATTTTAAAAGAACAAGTGTTAGCTAACGAATTAGCTAAGTAAGATAACACGTAGTTTATAAAACGTTTGTCCATTTAAAACATTATATAAAAGTCATATTAAGTCGTTAAGGCACGTATCATCAAACATATCATCTCACATACATATCATAGCATCAACATCTTTCATATTAGGATGGGTCATCCTAAATGTGCCTAGTCATCTTTCGCATCTCCACATATCACGTCTAAACATCTTATTAGTTGTGACATAAGTCACACATCTCACATATAACATTTACATCTTTATAAGTGTGACATAAGTCACACCCGACTGGATGGACAAACCTTACGGCTGTACATCATTGTCGTTAAGGAATGGCAAGCCAATCCCGGAGTAATCCGTATGCTCAAAGCAAGTGGGGCGGGTCAGACCTCCCGTATTACTCTTCACATCTTTGACCATGTTGCAAGGAGCCACCCAAGCAACCACATCTATGCACCCGCCGGGCAAGGGCAAGTACGGGTTAAGCTTAACACTCTCACATCTAAATTACGAGCTCGATTTTCACATCTCATATAGTTTAGGTGTCCACGTTACCTAAACATCATCACATAATCATCTTTTACGTTTGGGCCCTTAAACGTGCACGTGTCATGGCAACTTAATAAGTCTAGTGAACTAGATGAACAAGCCATGTAGTCATGCACATTTTACATATCATCAACATATATCACATTTCAATTCATCTCTAGACATTACATAGCATATCATTACATCGCATACATTGTTACATCACGTACATCATCATAATTCATTACATATCGTATATCATTACATATCATCTTTTATTGCATAACATAGTTCATTACATATCGTATTTCATAGCTACTCAAAGCATTTCATATCATATCATAACGTTACATATCTTTGGGGTAGCTTTTCAGGCTTCAATATGCATGTACATAGCTCATATCACCTCCCGTATAATCCCGAATACCCATAAGCAAAACAAGATACCATTTGGGGAAGTTATTATATGAAAACTATGTTTTTGTTGAACCCTCAGCGTGTCAAAGTAGTGTATCTTACCTTGATACAGCTTACCAACAAGTTAAAGTGTCTTACGGTGCTTGCTAAGTGCTCCCGACTACCTATAATGAGTATAAGATCGTTCTATAAGCTAAACAAAACTTAGGTACCAAACTGGACCCATTTGTGCACCGTATGGAAGTCCTGTGCACCGCACAAAACCATAAAAAGCATTTGTGCACTGTTAGGTCCAGATTTAGTCCAGACTTACTGGACTGGCTCCAGACTGGACTACTGGAACCTTATTTAGGTTTGTTAAGAAACTTGTTTTGCTGGTCTCGCTCCAGACCCGACTACTGGAGCTCACTGAAGATCTGACCAGAAAACATGTTCTACTGGACCTACTCCAGACTTGGAATCTGGAGTCCCTCTGAAGATTTGTCAAGAAATAATTGAAGACTAGTGAGCATTTACTTGTACAGGTAATCTGGAGCATTCTCCAGATTAGCTCACTGAAGACTTCACCCCAGTCCAGATCTATTCTACTGAAGACATTCTGACTGAAGTCAAAGACTGAAGTCTGAAGAAAGAAGACTGACAAATGGTGGAGTCCACTGGAAGTCTTACCAGATCTGCACACTGGAGGATTGTTAGTGTTCTAGATCCTGCAAGTCTGAACACTAATATCGAGGATTGACTTTTGCCTTTAACACACTTTCCAAAGAACAATCCACTTGTTCTTTAACAAAAGTGTACGTGTGTTAAGGTGGTTGGATAATAAGGATACACTTGCACTTGATGTGACTTTATCCTTATTCTTATCTAATGCATTTAATGTTCTTGTCGGATCATTGAATGTATCCAACCATATTTGTACGGCACAAATTCACTGGTGAATTTGTTGCCTATAAATACTAAGTCATTCCTTGAACAAAAATACTTTTAAGCATTACTTTTGCATATAAGTGAATTTGTCCAAATACTCTCGATCTTAAACAGGGATACTTCACAACTTTAAGTATCTCGATCCCAAAGAGTTATTTGACAAACATAGATCATATTGTAATCATAGGTTGTTAGGATACTCACTTAATTGTGTTATCTTGATTCCGCAACAACCTTGTATTTTATTTACACATCAATAAATAAAATACCCATGAAACATACATAATGGTCCACTTTATTTGTTTATTGCTTTAAGTCTTGTATTACTTTGTTTATATATCTTGCATCTTTATTTACAAGTAATACTAGTCCATATCTAGTGATTATTAGACTTGTTGTATTTTACACTTTCTATTGGTTAACCATCTCGTTATTTAAGGGACTCACATGCACCGCACAAATCAACTTTTCAGAAGTCAGAAATTTTCATGCGTTTGCATATGCCCCGCATGGAAAATCCATGCACCGCATATCGGGCACCCAACTGAAATCCATTTTTCAAAACTTGCTTTTGTGCACTGCACAAAATCCTTGTGCACCGCACAAAACCCAGTTCGACCAAAAACCAACTTTTAACCCTTTAATCGAATCCCATACGAACATCAACCATTAATTCGACCTGGAGACATAAAATTAACCTTTTTGACAACACTTTTAATGACTTTAATCAATCAATCAATCCTTTAATCCTCTACAACATGAATCACTCATTCAAACACCCGAATAACATGAAATCGGTAAACGTTTAATCAAATAACCCAACCCAAACCCCATGGCCTGGATTGAATACTCATCTATGACTCAAATAATCAGATTTCAAAGAGGATTGCACCTATATTACCTGCACTTGATGTAGGGGACTCGAGATCTAAACAACACTTGATCAAAAACGATACGAAACGAATGGATCTTGGCTTGGAAAGGGAAGGGATCGGCTAGGGCTTTTCTCACACACTAGTTACAACAGATTTGTGACAATTAGGGCTGCTTTAATTGCCCTCTAATCCCTGGCCAACCATTATTAATCTTACACTTAGGACCCCTCAACTTCTAAACTTAACTTTCTTAGCTTATCTTTCTACCGGGAGTCTTAACACACTAACAAGCACCTAATTACTTAACATCACTTTGATTACTTTCATTAAACATTACACTACTCATTTCACATTAAACACATAAGCACATAATCTCATAATCACATATAAGACACATAACTTAACGAACCTAACGTTAACTAACGGAAAGTCAAATAGTCAAACATAAAACGTTTGGGATGTTACATTTATTTATTTATCTCTACTACATTATAAAGCATTTGTTCCCGCCAAATTTTTTCAACTTTTTAACTTTTCAGCCACTCATTTTCATCTCTCTCTTCAAATCTCAACCACTCATTTTTTTCTCTCTCCTCCATAAATCATTTTATTCCTCTAATTCATTCAAAATCTTTTATCTCAAAAACCGTACATCGATAAATTATAAAAATTATATGGGTGTTCTTAAAACTTCATGCTCTTTCATTAGAGATGTCATTCGATATACTTTCGACGAATTTTTAAATCCAAAGGCGGAGCCCGTACGACTAAGGCATTCGGCTATCACACTCTATGACCTATCACCTTCTATGACATATCACACTCTATGACCTATCACCCCCACCATCCCACCGCCGCAACGCGCGAGTACTTTCTCTCGTTTATTTAGTGTAAATAAATTTTTATTAATCTATATGGCTTAAAAACATCAAATATTAAATAAAAAAAAAATTAAACAAAAAATTTATTTGGAAATTCATTGAAATAACCACATAAGCCAAATTTATATCATCTCTTAGTGTATAACTAGATTTTAGACTCGTATCCAACACTGAATACGATATTATCAATATTAGATCTTCATACATTTAAATCATAAAAGCTTATAATTTTGAAGATATACGGTTTCAAGTGTTATACTTTGCAAGTTGTAGTACAATAATCACAGGTTCGTCACTGTCATTATTAGCTGAGACATAGTGATGAAATTGTTTGTCGTAGTCATTCCACAAGGCACATGCTACAATAATTCCTCTATTATAGAATTTTTTGAAACCAGTTGTACTTATAATGTGATATTATTATAAAAGATAATTAAGAATTAAAATATAAACATACTTGTGATCCTGTACTTGACATTTGAAGTATATGTCTTTGATCATGATACGTGCCCATAACACGAATAGTTTATTTTCAATCACTGCCTATGATAAATAAATTGTGTCTAGGATAAGGATGTTGTATATCGTCATCTATTTATTTTGTTTGAGATAGGTATCTAGAGTTCATTTTGTGTTTATATTAAATATTAAATTAAATATTAATTTAATATTAAATTTAATATATTATTAAATTGAACGACATTATCAATATTGATATACAGAAATCATATAGCACAAGGTGGGATTAATGTAGAACATGAACTAAATGCAAATAAAGGATTCAGTGAATCCATACAAAACGAATAACAAGTATCAAAATACATAAGGAGAAAGTAACCATCAAAGTTACAAAAGAACATCAAAAGATGACTAACAGTCCTAAGTACAATGCAAAAGAAGGCAAATGGATCCTTGATCCATATAAGTCCAAGTCCGGGTTCAACAGCAAGCAAACAATCAAACTCCACGCCCTGGAATAACCTGATAACCTGAAAAGTGTACTAAGCATAGTCAACACAAGGTTGGTGAGTTCGTAGTAATGGTCCATAAGGAACCACCGTCAATAATCACAATATACGAGTAGATGCGAAACATAACTTACAGTGAGCCTCTACGAAAACACAATAACATCCACAATAAGATTTCACAAGACAAGCAAGCGTGTAATGAATATGCGCAAAAGATGTCAATAACCAAATCGTGTATCGCATGTATGCATATCCATAATGTATGTCAAATTCGTATCAACCATGTCACAAATGCATCAAATAGGGTGTGCTTGCGTGTAGACGCGTAAAGTATATACATATAGAATGCTTGCGTGTAAACCGCGTATATATATATATAGTATGCTTGCGTGTAAACCGCGTATATATATATAGAATGCTTGCGTGTAAACCGCGTAAACAGAGTATGCATGCGTGTAAACCGCGTATATATTTATATATAGTATGCTTGCGTGTAAACCGCGTAAACAGAGTATGCATGCGTGTAAACCGCGTATATATTTATATATAGTATGCTTGCGTGTAAATATATATATATATATATATATATATATATAGAATGCTTGCGTGTAAACCGCATATATATATATATATAGAATGCTTGCGTGTAAACCGCGTAAACAGAGTATGCATGCGTGTAAACCGCATATATATTTATATATAGTATGCTTGTGTGTAAACCGCGTATATATTTATATATAGTATGCTTGCGTGTAAACCGCGTATATATATATATATATATAGAATGCTTGCGTGTAAACCGCGTATATATATATATATATATAGAATGCTTGCGTGTAAACCGCGTATATATATATATAGAATGCTTGCGTGTAAACAGCGTAAACAGAGTATGCATGCATGTAAACCGCGTATATATATAATATTTATATATATAATGCTTGCGTGTAAACCGCGTATATATATATATATATATATATATAGAATGCTTGCGTGTAAACCGCGTAAACAGAGTATGCATGCGTGTAAACCGCGTAATATAGGGTGTGCTAGCGTGTAGACGCGTAAACAGAGTATGCATGCGTGTAAACCGCGTATATATATATAGAATGCTTGCGTGTAAACCGCGTATATACATATAGAATGCTTGCGTGTAAACCGCGTAAACAGAGTATGCATGCGTGTAAACCGCGTAAATAGAGTATGCAGCGTGTAAACCGCGTAAACAGAGTATGCATGCGTGTAAACCGCGTATATATATAAAGTATGCTTCCGTGTAAACCGCGTAAACAGAGTATGCTTGCGTGTAAACCGCGTAAATAGAGTATGCTTGCGTGTAAACCGCGTAAATAGAGTATGCCTGCGCGTAAACCGCGTATATATTTATATATAATGCTTGCGTGTAAACCGCGTAAACAGAGTATGCATGCGTGTAAACCGCGTAAACAGAGTATGCTTGCGTGTAAACCGCGTAAATAGAGTATGCTGCGTGTAAACCGCGTAAACAGAGTATGCATGCGTGTAAACCGCGTAAATAGAGTATGCTGCGTGTAAACCGCGTAAATAGAGTATGCTTGCGTGTAAACCGCGTAAACAGAGTATGCATGCGTGTAAACCGCGTATATATTATATATAATGCTTGCGTGTAAAACGCGTATATATATATATATATATATAGAATGCTTGCGTGTAAACCGTGTATATATATATATAGAATGCTTGCGTGTAAACAGCGTAAACAGAGTATGCATGCGTGTAAACCGCGTATATATATATATATATAGAATGCTTGCGTGTAAACCGCGTATATATATATAGAATGCTTGCGTGTAAACCGCGTAAACAGAGTATGCATGCGTGTAAACCGCGTAAACAGAGTATGCATGCGTGTAAACCGCGTATATATAATATATATTTATATATAGTAATGCTTGCGTGTAAACCGCGTATATATATATATAGTATGCTTGCGTGTAAACCGCGTAATATAGATATGTTGCGTGTAAACCGCGTAAACAGAGTATGCATGCGTGTAAACCGCGTATATATTTATATATAGTATGCTTGCGTGTAAACCGCGTATATATATATATATAGAATGCTTGCGTGTAAACCGCGTAAACAGAGTATGCATGCGTGTAAACCGCGTATATATTTATATATATAGTATGCTTGCGTGTAAACCGCGTATATACATATAGAATGCTTGCGTGTAAACCGCGTAAACAGAGTATGCATGCGTGTAAACCGCGTAAACAGAGTATGCATGCGTGTAAACCGCGTATATATTTATATATGGAATGCTTGCGTGTAAACCGCGTATATACATCAAGCACAAATTCAACAATTATCAACCATCAATCATTTTCCCAAATTAAACTATACGTACATACACTTAGGAGGATTCTACATTCTTCGAGTCCCAGATGCTTATATATAGGGTCACCCGCAGCCTTCCCACCACATCTAAAACCCTCTGAAGGCATAACCGACTTCCATGTATGCACGTCTATCCTAACAGTAATAATAATAATAATAATAATAATAACAATATAAATACATATCACAACCCTTTTTACTAATATCAATCAAATGTAACCAACAACCCATCATTAAATCGCTCAATCAAACATTCAATCATCAACCATTAATTCATAAGTCCGTCAATACAAAGATAAAGGTATACTTGAGTGCGTATCACGCAAATCAAGTATCACAAGACGTATATGTCCATTCCAACCATATTCCCAGGATCCATCGCTTTCTCTAAATAATGCGTACATATACTTCGGAGGATTTTACTTTCATCAAGTTCTAGATGCTTATGTATAGGGTCATCCGCAGCCTTCCCACCACATCTAAAACTCTTTGAAAGTAGAACCGACTTCCATGTATGTACTTCTATCCTAATAAATTACAATATCACAATCACATTCGTAAACCATCACACAATCAATCAAAACTATCTATCAATCGATAATCAATCAGAAATTTACTAGACAGTCAATCAAATCAACCAAACAATCCAACAACACGTATATGTACACTTTTCAGCCCGAATCTCTATTGAGTAGGGAGCTACGAAACTCACCTTGATCGGCAAAAGAAGCTAGTATTGATAATATAAGATTATAAGCGAGTATTGGGATCCACGCGTCCACAACCTATCAATGTACATCATAATACCATAAATGTCACTCTACAATCTTAAACAAGTTGGTTTAGCACGTTTAAGTCAAGTCACAAACTCCTAGACACATTTACAACTTTAACGAGTAAGAACAAGACGCATTTGACTCGACATTTTTAGAAATGGAAGAAGATTCATACAAAATGAGTGTTACTACAAGAAACTACGCTCTCTCACAATTCCAACGATAGGTCATATGACTAAAACGGACTTACGGTTCAAAAGTTATTAACGTTTGAAAACTGATGCGCGTATTTCCCAGAAGTATCTTACTGCGCCGCAGTCAAGGCATTGCCTTGCCACTGCGCCGCAGTGAGGCAAGGTTCTCACTGCGCCGCAGTCAAGGCATTTCCTTGCCACTGCGCCGCAGTGAAGCTAAGTCTTGCCACTGCGCCGCAGTCAAGGAATTGCCTTGCCACTGCGCCGCAGTGAGGCAAAATGGTGCAAAAGGTCAGAAAATAGCCACTGCGCCGCAGTGAGGCAAAGTCTTGCCACTGCGCCGCAGTGGGACAAATCCCTGCACCTGCAACAGCAGTTCTTAAGTGCAGAAAACGAGCCAAAAACCCCCAAACTCGACCCAAACCATACCAAAACAATTTGCAGGAGTTTGAAACTCATTTTGAAGCTTAACTAAGCACCATTAAACATAAATACACATAACCCATTCCACAAATTCGACCAAAACATCAAAATTACTTCCAAATCATTCTAACCCTAATCAAAACCCTAATTGGCTAAAAATCCGTTTTTGACCAATTTAAAACCTGAAATTACTTTGTAATGACTAAAAGCATATAAGTAAACATAAATAGATGAATTTGGGATGAATTTGACTTACCAATCTAGCTTCAAAAGTCAAACCCGAATTTGACCCAAATAGGTAGAAATCTTGCACTAGAACTTCAAGCTTATGATTCAGGGAGGATTAAGAGATGGCAAAGATGATGATTTTAGTATTGAATCAGATTCAATAACATTAAATTGGTAGAATTTTTGAGAGAAGAGAAGAAGAGAGCTTGATCTTTCTTTTGGAAATCTAGATAAGAGATATTTGTGGTGAATGGGAGGATAAGAGGAAAAAGGGTGGATCCTATAGGGCTGATGGGTCGGGTACGGGTATGGGTCGACCCGTTTCCAATTTCAAGCTAATTTACACACCGTTTTACGTTTAATCATCAAATAAGTCATAACATCAACCCTACAAACATACCACATAATCATTTAATCACCAAAACGACCCAATTATTTCATTAACTTAAATTGTTAGTCAAATTACACGTAAAGTCAATGGGTCAAATCTCGCGGATGTTACAAAAACATTGAACACATATATTGTATTTCATCTTTTGAAGTAATTTTTTGTAAACAATATTTCATATGTTGAAATTTTTTTAATTAATAAATGATTAAATTTTTTTAAAAAATCGTCTCAAGTTGATGGCTAAAAATAAATATAAATTAAGTATTCGAGGCTAAAAAGTGTAATTATTGATAAAAAACAAAAAAATGTAAATTAATGAGACTTTTTATACAATATTAATATAAATACTAATATAATAATATATTTGGATAATGATTATTAAGATTTTTAATTTATAATTTAATTAAATGATGACATAAGCGGGAGTTAATTTGATGAAATTGAATGATTCGATTGGTTAATAAGTCATTACTTCAATTGTCTTATAGTATATATTAAAAAAAGATTAAGATTTTGTTAATGACAAATTTTATGGCTAATATTTAAGGGTAGTTTTAATGTATAAAGTACAAGTTATTATGTATGTTACAAGCCACTAATGACAACTCGCATGTTGTCATTATGATTTTTCTAATAATTAATGAAAATTATTATGTAAGTCTATATATGTTTTTTTAAGATTCAAATGTCAATGTTAGGTACATCAACTAAAAAAGTTATTTAGATAGAAAAAATTCAATTTTGAGTAAATTAAGCTTAAGTTATCAATACGTGAGTCGTATACGTTTCGTATTCAATATGGAACACACCCACGGTTTTATGACCGTGTAAAAATTTAATGTAACTAAAAGTTCAGGCTTTTTACACAGGGTTTTTTCGTGTAAAAATGTCACTCTTTTTACACAGTTGTTTATAACAACCGTGTAAGATAGTTTATTCTTTTGGAAAAAAAAATACACACACCAACACCATTCAATATTATCTCATGCAAATCAATTAGGCCACACGCATTCAACAAAGCTTTTCATTACCGATATATTTTTCAAAGGATATACATATAAGCCAACAAAAACTAGAATGACATAAATATCACATACACATTAAGGCATTGTTTTACATTCTCAATGTGTTACAAAACCTAATGACATAAGAAACTCATAGATACAAACGCTGCCATGGCTTCATTCTTGCCGACTTGATCAGCAAAGTAGATTGCATAACTAGGAATAACCAAAAGCTCCACCTTATAAACTCATGACAACTTCCATAGAAAATAGAGCAAAGGGAAAGAACTCAAATGAGTATCAAATACATAATTCCTAGTTGTAGCAAGCAAAAAAGAACTTGACTCATTCCATTATTGATCTCGTTACAAAGAAAATGTCATGCAAAAGAAAATCAGATTACCACAGACACAAAATACTCGATTTCTTTCGTATTATTTACCTGAATGGACCTCAATGAATTGTACCAGCATATTTTTATAAGTACCTGAAATCGTCAACAACGATGGCTACTTCAAACGCCAACAAAAAAGGAAGACAAGCTGCGAGCTTACAAGTAGAGGCTTAACTGCATATAACACAATAATTATAAAATCAAAACCTCAAATTATATGAAAGATTTTAGTCGATTTTGTAAACGTTCTTATAGAGTTTTTGTTAAGTAGAAATTTGAGCTTGATTTGTGCAAAAATGGAGTTAGTGTGTGAAAAGGTGTAGTGTGTGTTTTGGAGGTTGAAGATGAAGATCAGAGAGAATTGAGGTTGAATTATTGTGATTAATTAAGGAAATGGGGGAAAAGCTTACAATTTTGGGTATGGAAAGGAGTATTTATACACTTGACTAACTTTCACTAATACTCCTTCCATTATTAAAATAATTGCATTTTAACACCATTTTTGGATTTCTAACATTCTTCCCCTTGGTGTTGAAATGTAATTCATGCACGATATTATCTATAAATACGAATTTGTTGATGAAGGTCTTTGAAGCTTTCTCATTGTCTTCAAGATCTTCCATCAAACTTGGCTTTACGTCTTTAATCTTCACACTTACCTTAAAGATGTATCTTTAAGTCTTGAACTTCTCAGAGTTTGAGCATTGCGGAAAACTTGATCTTGGCTCTTTAGATTTGAACATGATAGCCTCTTCTTGACAATCTTAACTTTGTCACACTTCCCCTTAATTAATGAATCTTTCTCTTGAAGCATTTGGAGAAACATCTTTTTCATCACAAACTTCCCTTCGATCAAACAATCATATTTGCGTACCACCAACGCTTATGTATAGGGTGTACCCGCGGCGTACCCACCACGTTGGCGATAACTATCTTCAAAGAATAATTTGGGGATCACTTTAGTCAACAATTTATCTTTCTTCCCCTCAACTGATGAATTCTTCTTTCTCCCCATCAAAATTCAAGAAAGCACACACACTTGTTTGACTTTATTATCCTCTTTCTTCCCCTCATGATGAATGTGTGACAACATGTTCATCATGTCTCTTTGAAGTCGAAACTGGGGAATCAACCATTATGAAGTAGTAGTCCAATAAACAACATCTTTAGCCCGGGTTATACACTGACATGTGTATAAGCCATTTCATCGAATTACTTACAAACAACCTTTGGGACCCATTTTTGTGTAGGCCCAACGGTTTTTGTCTTGACATTCCAAATGTACGTGTCATCGATTCGACGAATAGAATCTGCAGTCCATGGTGGGTGAAAACTCGAGGTTGTTGAAAAGTTGAGTTTTTGTGGACGCAGTGGAGATGCAAAGACATTCACTTCTTGCACGGTAATTGGTTTTGGTGCAAGTTCATAGAGTTCCAAAGTGAGTATTTGATTGTCTTTGACTCAGTTGACTTTGGTTTGTAGACAGGTTTCCATTTGATCTTGGTCAACTGAGCTTTTGCTTGAGAGATGAACTTGGTATTGTCTTCAAATGACAAGAATGGAATGAGAGTCTGTGTTCCATCTATAGTAGGCTTCGACGAATACTTTCTATCCTTGAATAAGGCATAGTTAGTAAATTGAGAAGCTTTATGTTTAGCAGGAGATGAAACTTTGATCTTTGAGCTCTTTGGGATGGACTCAGTGCAAACTTTCTTTTGAGCATCAAGTTCAGTTGGAAATATTGGACTTGCATCATGATAAACTGAGCCATCATCACTTTGAGTGTCACAAGATGTTGATTGTGTTTGCAATTCCATCTCAAGTTCAGAGATTCTCTTTCGTAGAGATGTTTCATTTGATTGAAATTGAAGTGAAAGAATTAAAATTGAAATTTGGAGATTTTGTACTTCAGGTTTCCCTCCAAATTTTTTCGCCGAAATATGTTCTCACGAAACTTAGAATTTCATGTAAACTTTGGATATCATGATCATAGGAAAAATTTGATAATTTCTAAAAATTTTCGCCAAAACCGCGTCGATAACGGATGAAAATTGGCCTAAATTTTTTTTTTTTTTTTTTTTTTTTTTTTTTTTTTTTTTTTTTTTTTTTTTTTGGAATTGGAACGATCTTGTGAAGATCGTCTTCTTCAAAGAAATGAGACGATCTTGTTGAAGATCGTCTTATTCAAAGAAATGAGACGATCTTGTTGAAGATCGTCTTAACTTCAAAGAAATGAGACGATCTTGTTGAAGATCGTCTTAACTTCAAAGAAATGAGACGATCTTGTTGAAGATCGTCTTACTTCAAAGAAATGAGACGATCTTGTTGAAGATCGTCTTACTTCAAAGAAATGAGACGATCTTGTTGAAGATCGTCTTACTTCAAAGAAATGAGACGATCTTGTTGAAGATCGTCTTAACTTCAAAAGAAATGAGACGATCTTGTTGAAGATCGTCTTACTTCAAAGAAATGAGACGATCTTGTTGAAGATCGTCTTAACTTCAAAGAAATGAGACGATCTTGTTGAAGATCGTCTTACTTCAAAGAAATGAGACGATCTTGTTGAAGATCGTCTTACTTCAAAGAAATGAGACGATCTTGTTGAAGATCGTCTTACTTCAAAGAAATGAGACGATCTTGTTGAAGATCGTCTTACTTCAAAGAAATGAGACGATCTTGTTGAAGATCGTCTTACTTCAAAGAAATGAGACGATCTTGTTGAAGATCGTCTTACTTCAAAGAAATGAGACGATCTTGTTGAAGATCGTCTTACTTCAAAGAAATGAGACGATCTTGTTGAAGATCGTCTTATTCAAAGAAATGAGACGATCTTGTTGAAGATCGTCTTATTCAAAGAAATGAGACGATCTTGTTGAAGATCGTCTTATTCAAAGAAATGAGACGATCTTGTTGAAGATCGTCTTATTCAAGAAATGAGACGATCTTGTTGAAGATCGTCTTAACTTCAAAAGAACTGGGACGATCTTGATTGAAGATCGTCTTGGAAATTTTGGTGAAATTTGGCTAAGTATGAAAAGTGAAACGATCAGGAAATGAGACGGTCTTGAATTGAAGATCGTCTTAACTTCAAAAGAAATGAGACGATCTTGTTGAAGATCGTCTTAGTTCCAGAAAAATGAGACGATCTTGGTGAAGATCGTCTTAACTTCAAAAGAACTGGGACGATCTTGATTGAAGATCGTCTTGGAAATTTTGGTGAAATTTGGCTAAGTATGAAAAGTGAAACGATCAGGAAATGAGACGGTCTTGAATTGAAGATCGTCTTAACTTCAAAAGAAATGAGACGATCTTGTTGAAGATCGTCTTAGTTCCAGAAAAATGAGACGATCTTGGTGAAGATCGTCTTAACTTCAAAAGAAATGAGACGATCTTGTTGAAGATCGTCTTACTTCAAAGAAATGAGACGATCTTGTTGAAGATCGTCTTAACTTCAAAGAAATGAGACGATCTTGTTGAAGATCGTCTTAACTTCAAAAGAAATGAGACGATCTTGTTGAAGATTGTCCGGTGAGATCGTTTTAGGTAAGATCGTCTTGAGCAAGATCGTTCTAGGAGTTTGATGAAAATTTGGTTAAGTCTAAAAAATGAAACGATCTTGGAATAATGAAACGGTCTTGAAGTGAAACGGTCTTGAAGAACTGGGACGATCTTGATTGAAGATCGTCTTGGAAATTTTGGTGAAATTTGGCTAAGTATGAAAAGTGAAACGATCAGGAAATGAGACGGTCTTGAATTGAAGATCGTCTTAACTTCAAAAGAAATGAGACGATCTTGTTGAAGATCGTCTTGGTTTCAGAATAATGAGACGATCTTGTTGAAGATCGTCTTGTTTTCTTTTCAAGAATTTGTATTGACCAAACCAATCCTTCTGGATTAGTTAGCCAAAAACAAATACTTCTCAACTCAACAATCCACACAGCACAGGTATTACAATTAACTTTCAAATACCAAAACGATCTTATGAAGATCGTCTTAGTGAAGATCGTTTTAGGTTCATCTTCATCATTTTACCAGTTTTCCATGAAAACTCCATTAATGACTTTAAAAGCTTCAATAACTTTTGAATTAGTGGGAGTTAGATCACGAAATAACTTGCAAACTGTTTGTTTTCACCTCCGCAACAAATCTATGAACAAAATTCAACACCAAACACAACAGATTCAAAACCCAAAAAATCGCGCCAAAATCAAAAAATTCAATCTCGAGATTTAGATCGAATTGGAACTTGAAACTTGACAGGATTATGTTTACAACTATCACGAATCTATTGGTGAACAAATAACTGTGATTTTATGTGATTTGAGAGTGTGAATTTTGATGAACAGTGAAAACGATTTTGAATAAAAAAAATTCGAAAATTGGATGAGAATTGCAGCAAATCGAGCTATGGATCGTTCAGATTAACTGATTTTTCTCTGATACCAATTGTTAAGTAGAAATTTGAGCTTGATTTGTGCAAAAATGGAGTTAGTGTGTGAAAAGGTGTAGTGTGTGTTTTGGAGGTTGAAGATGAAGATCAGAGAGAATTGAGGTTGAATTATTGTGATTAATTAAGGAAATGGGGGAAAAGCTTACAATTTTGGGTATGGAAAGGAGTATTTATACACTTGACTAACTTTCACTAATACTCCTTCCATTATTAAAATAATTGCATTTTAACACCATTTTTGGATTTCTAACAGTTTTTAGTATATTAAGTTATACAACATTTATTAGCCACTACGGCTTTAAATAAATGAGATCAGCCATGGTCCAATTGTTTGCACCCTTTTTTTTCCATGGAATTATACACGGCTAATTGAAACAATCGTCTATGTATCTCCGCATTTTAATTTTTACACAGTTGAGACCTTAAAGCCGTGTAACAAATTGAATTTTAACAAGCTTACACATCTATTTTCACATCCGTGTAAAATTAACCGTAACAAATGCCCCATTCTGTAGTAGTGGGAGGCTACGTGTTGGGCAATATGGAAGGTTTAGTTTTTTTTTATTTTTTAAATTCGTGTATATATATATATATCACTTTTATACCCTTTAATATATATATATATATATATATATATATATATATATATATATATATATATATATATATATATATATATATATATATATATATATATATATATATATATATATATATATATATATATATATATATATATATATATATATATATATATATATATATATATATATATATATATATATATATATATATATATATATATATATATATATATATATATATATATATATATATATATATATATATATATATATATATATATATATATATATATATATATATATATATATATATATATATATATATATATATATATATATATATATATATATATATATATATATATATATATATATATATATATATATATATATATATATATATATATATATATATATATATATATATATATATATATATATATATATATATATATATATATATATATATATATATATATATATATATATATATATATATATATATATATATATATATATATATATATATATATATATATATATATATATATATATATATATATATATATATATATATATATATATATATATATATATATATATATATATATATATATATATATATATATATATATATATATATATATATATATATATATATATATATATATATATATATATATATATATATATATATATATATATATATATATATATATATATATATATATATATATATATATATATATATATATATATATATATATATATATATATATATATATATATATATATATATATATATATATATATATATATATATATATATATATATATATATATATATATATATATATATATATATATATATACACAGTTGAGACCTTAAAGCCGTGTAAAAATTGAATTTTAACAAGCTTACACATCTATTTTCACATCCGTGTAAAATTAACCGTAACAAATGCCCCATTCTGTAGTAGTGGGAGGCTACGTGTTGGGCAATATGGAAGGTTTGTATAAATATTTTTATTTTTATTTTTGAAAACTAATTGATATATAAACTATTATTGTTATTTAAGATTAAGAGCTAAGATATTCTACGTTAAGAATTAGATATTTACTAAAAAAATCTTTTGACTAGTTGCTGAGCCAAAAAACGGTTTTTTCCTTTCTTTTTCAACTTTTTTTTGTTTGTTTAAACATTTATATATTTATTTAAACCAAACCATGTCAAGACACTTTCAAGTAACACTACACCACATTCAACAATCTTTCAATTTTACACACCAACAACGTTACCCAAATTCGCTTTATCTTCCTCCTCTTCGAACACCCATAAGCCAGAAATGACTATCTTTAAGGCCAAAGACTCGATGCAGTTACACATGATGAACGACGACAAGACCCAACACGAGCTATGGGTCGTGCTGAGGAAAGTATTGAAGTAGAAGAACAGTTGGAAACGGGAGATTGAAAAATCACGAGCGCCGGGACTACAGAAGACCAACCTCGAGATACTTTACACGAGCTATCTATAAGACAAGTTTTTCAAAATGGACATCATAATCGGAAATGTGTATGATGCCACTTTTCGAAACTTATAGCATTCATCATTTCATTGGAAGGCATGATAATCTACGAGAAGTAAATAAATTCTATCAATATCTAACACTGTAATATATTTCCTCAACTTAGGCATCAACTAACAAAGTGCCCTGCAATATATATTACGAGTATATTAATTAATATATAAAGCATACATTGTGTCCGGGAGGTGGATTTCCTTATTCATATTATTCGGATAAGTCGTGTCTTGTATTAATTAATGAGATTTAAATTTGAGACCTCATATAAAAAAGCACATTATCATAAGTCATGTTAGAAGTGAGTGTTGGCCGGTAAGATAGTTTTTTTTTATATATATAAAGACCAAGTATATATACCCATATTAAAATGACTACTACTAGTTTCGTAATATACATGTATATATGACAATCCGACTTCATATACCGGGTATGAGATCAAGTTGAGGTCGTTATCTTTTCGTTTAAGAGCTATTAAGTATTAGGGGTTTGGTAGGTGTAAATAGAAACGTGAAAAATGGAATTGACGGGTAGTCTCTCGTTACAACTAGGAATGGAAAAGAGTAAAAATGATAATCAATTATTGAATCTTTTTCACACTTATGCATTTCTTTATAAAAGGCAAAGAATAGTGGAGAATAGAAAATATAACTATGAGTTCATTCTCTGTGTGAATAGCTAGGATGACCACCAATAAAAACAAGGAGTTAATTGCAAGATTGGTCCATGTGGTTTGTATCTTTTAGCAATGGGGGTCCCTTTTCAAGTATCGTTGCAATGTGGGTCCCTATTTTGAGAATATTTTACAAGATTGGTCATTTTTTAACAGGACCGTTAGAGGGTTCCGTTAAGTTTGCATGTGACAATAACGTGTAGGGGCAATATCGTCTTTTCACACAATATAGAGGGACTTTTATTGCTAATGAACTCAAAAAAAGGACCCCATTACTAAAATAGAAAAACCACAGGGACCAATCTTGCAATTAACACATTAAGAACTTTTTAAATTTAATTCAAGATTGCAATATACAATTGTCCATGCGAGATTCCTAATTAGTAAAATTATGTATACTTTAAAATTTTAATAATAAGATGTACCTTGTATAAATATTTTTATTTTTATTTTTGAAAACTAATTGATATATAAACTTTTATTATTATTTAAGTTAAGAACTAAGATATTCTACGTTAAGAATTATATTAGATATTTACTAAAAAAAATCTGTTTGAATAATATAAATGTCATATATGGTATTGTAGTTGTTTATGTAACTATTAAACATATATGCAGTTGGTTGATTAATAAATATTAATTAATAAATCTATGTGGAAACTTATTTTAATAAGGATGCTAACAGATATATCGGGTATGATACTTTGTATTTTATAGAATGTGGATATAAATTAATATGTGGATTGTATTACCATCATCAATTAAAACATTTATAAGTTTTAGAATTTTTTTTGTGGAATTATTTTTTTAGTAATTTATTTTTTCAATAATTATGAAAAACTAAAAAGTGTTAATAACTAATTAAATATTTAATAAGATTTGTAACACCCGTCATTCTAAAAACCTGGATTTACAAAAACTTTGCAGAAATAAACATTTAAAAACTGCCTCATCCGTAACCGGATGGTTCCTTTCATAAAATGGTGTTACTAAATCGTATCATCACAATAATAAAAGATAAATCCAAGTTATGCACCAACATAAATGTCATACATTATTACAAAGTCTTAATCATAAATAAGTACCCGAACATATGGCTAAGGGTAAAGTCTAAGCATGCAACAACTATGCTTGTCTTCTTTATTACTTCTGCCCGTCTTACCAAGCTAATCATTTCCTAGCTCAAGCTTGCTTATCCTGAAGGCACAACATTTTCAAAAGAACAAGTGTTAGCTAATAAATTAGCTAAGTAAGATAACACATATTTGAAAACATTTGCCATTTTAATATATTAACAAAATCAACTTATAAATGTTAATATCACTTAAACATATTACACACTCACTTACTTAACACAATAGGATCATCTTATACCTAGAGTGCCTAACTTTTCTTTCTTTCTTTTCTTTCTTAACTTCTTTTCTTACTTTCTTTACTTGTTTACTTTGCCTAGACATAGGCCACTTACTTAGGATGTGGGGTTGTGTGTAGGCGGTCGTAGACCTTACTTGGAGTCCTCACACCCGACATGATGGGTAAACCGTAAGGTGGTCCATCGGCATCGTTAAGGAATAGACATAAGTCCTTCCAACTGAATAAACCGTTTATGCCTTTATGCAATGGTGGTTAGTTACTCCACCCGGAATAATCAAACGTAACTATGCCATGGGAGGTATCATAATTCCCAACCACATGACCACTTACACACTAGCTCCTTGGAACTAGCATGAGTTAAGCTTAACACAAATCTTAATAATGGTCGAGACTTCTTAACTTATATTAGTTTAGGCTACACTTTCACCTAAGTTAATCACATACTTCTTTCTTTACCTTTAGGGCCCTTAACGTGCACTTGAGCATGGCAATCCTAATCTAAGTCTAGTGACTAGGTGTTCAAGCCACGCATGCAAACATATAGCATAATCATATCAACATATCATAATCGCAAAACATAACCATGTCAATATTTCATTTCATAAGACTTACATCTTACCTTTGCAACCTGCAAATGCATACCATACAACATAAATGGTAAGCCACATATCCCGTAACAACCTCCCATCATTACCCATTAACTTACGTTTAAGCTTACTTAAACATTTGGGAAGTTTAACTTATGAAAACGTGTTTTGTTGTACCATCAGGTGACAAAAGATGTTATCTTACCTCGGTACAGCTTATCAATGAGATATATACGTCTTACAGTGCTTGCTAAGTGCTCCCGACAACATAGAACGATTATAATTGAAACACAAGTCAACTAGACACTTAGACACACTTTGGAACACTCTGATGTATGATATCGCCGAGACCATTAGTGGTCTCGTCGATATCGGGCTCTAGAACACACCAACCCAAAAGACCATGCAGTGGTCACGAAGGTACCTTGGTGCATATCGACGATATCGCAGTGCAGACCCAAAAACTAAACAGTTGTCACGAAGGTACCGTGGTGTGTATCGGCGGTATCACAGACCAGATCAGATTTCAACCCTTTTGGACTCCCAATCGAACCCTATACGACTTTTACACCTTAATTCGACCGGGAGACATAAAATTAACATCTTTTATGATACAATTGATGACTTTAATCCACCAATTGATCCTTTAACCTTTTGCTTACATAAATCAATCGTTTAATCACCCGAATACATGAAATCGATAAACGTTTAGCCAATTAACCCAACCTAAACCCCATGGCCTGGATTGAATTCACATATATGACTCACATGATCAGATTTCAAAGAGAGTTTACCTATATTACCTGTAGATGACTTAGGGAATTCAAGATCTTAGCAAAACCTAACCGAAACGCCACGAAACGAAGTGATTTGATGATGAATTGCTTTGAAAGGGAGGAAGGAACGGCTGGAGGGTTTTCTCACGCACAAAAAGCTGGAGAATGATAATTAGGAATGCCTAATTATCACTTAACCCCTGGCCATCACTTCATCTTAAATCCCTCGACTCTTTAAACGTTATTTTCTTAGCTTAACTTTCCTACTGGGAGACTTAACGATCTAACAAGCACTTAATATTCATACTTTACTTTTAATTTCTTTCATTCAATTCATATTAATCATTTCATATTAAACACATAAGCATTTAATCACATAATCCCATAAAGGGCACATAAACTTAACGAGCCTAACGCTAACTAACGGAATAGTCAAATAGTCAAACTTGAAAAGTTTGGGATGTTACAAGATTTACCTTTAATAAAAATTAAAAAGTGTAATTCAATGATGGATTATAAAAAAAATATAAATTATTATGATTTTTTCTACAATTATTACTAGTAATATTATTTTATTTTTTGGGTCCATAAATTATAATTTATAATTTTAGTTATGATACATGAGAATACAATTTTAGCGGTTAATTAAATTTTTTAGTTGGTTAATAAGTGATTAAATTAGTAGTTTTTTAGTATATATAAAGAAAAGATAAATATAAATGATGATATGTATTATCAATAGTTAATTGCAAGATTGGTCCATGTGGTTTGTTCATTTTAGCAATGGGGTCCCTTTTTGAGTTCATTAGCAATAAAGGTCCCTTTTATATTGTGTGAAAAGACGATATTGCCCCTACACGCTATTGCCACGTGCTGACGTAACGACATCTGCTAACGGTCCTATTAAAAAGGGACCAAATCTTACAAAAAATTCTAAAAATAGGGACTTGAAAAGGGACCTCCATTGCTAAAAGATACAAACCACATAGACCAATCTTGCAATTAACTCAAAAACAAGGGACACAAAAGGACAAGTTACCACATCATCTTCCTTCCCTAGAAATCCAAAATCAAAGAAGCACATAAACCCTAGCCCTCATTTTTCTCAATTTTCAGCTTGGAATGTTTTTTGTTCATCTTTTACGACTCTCACGATCGTTTTCCTCGATGTCCCTGTCTGCCCAGCTTCTTTGAATTTCATGGTCATAACCCACGCCTCCGACGACTATTTTTGGCACTATAATTAATCGATTGTCAACTATAATTATTATATGAACTTATACGCCTCTTTTTAATTCTTAACAATATTCATGAGTTTGAGTTTTAGTTTGTACAGGCATACAAGTATGGGCCGTTCAGATTTTTAACTTTTTTTTGTCAAATTTAGTTTTATTCATTTATTTATTTTCCATGTGATACAAGCAAACAATAGATTCTGCTTTATATATCTCAATTGAACTCTTTGTTGGCTCCAAACAAAAGAATAGTTGTCATTCTTTTAAGTCCATTCTCTTTCTTTTTATTTCCATTCTCTATTGTCATTTCATTCTCTACGATTCCTTCCTACTATGCAGAATGGAATGGTAGTAGTGTAGCATTGTGTTTGTTGATTTTCATAATTATAACTTTTTATATAGATACTTACGTGATATCATTATCGTTGTTATCGTTATATAGGAACAAATGTGAGTTGTGAATCCTGTGATATATAAAGATTGACAAGTTATCATATACATTGATGCAACATGAATGAATAAAAAGGCCAACTAGGGCGCGTTTGGTTCACAGTTCCTTTTGGCTTCAAATCATTCAATTTCAAGTTAACCCCATACACACTATTTACATGTTAACTTGATATATATGCTAAGGCATAGAACACAAAAGCTAGATCAATATTTGAGGTAAGACACTATACTTCAAACTCACACTCGATATTTATAGGTTTGACATGGTCAAACATATATCGAGTTTGAGCTCAGATAGTACAACTAAAATCTCTAGTCTGTTTTGGACTTATAGACCTTGGCTCTTATTTGCTCATACATTAGGCCAAATATCGTAAAGGATTTCTGGATAGGTCCATGGAACTGTATACCAGGTCGTTTCGATCTCTTTCTCGGTTTCCTTTCTTGCAGCTTCAGCCTGTCCACGATTCTCCGCATCGCATTTTTTAAAGAGCCTCACAAAGTTTAAAAGGATTAAACTAGCTGTCCAACCAATAAAGGAAGCAATCAAATTTAGAGGTGGAAATTTCGGCTCTTTTGCACATGAATGGGTCAAAACTTGTCATGTTTTATATGTAATCAATCAAGCTGGTAAATAACCAAGAAAAACTTAGCTAGAAAGCAAACTATTGCTCAAGTAAATTTGAATTAAAATGCATTGATACCAAAATGCACACTGCGGGGCAAGTCTTTTTGAACTCAAATGTACGCGGCCTAACAGGGCATCCTGTGGTCGTTTCCAAACCCTTCCTCTAGCCAACTCTAAGATGTTACCTACTCAATGTCTCGACATGAGACCTCTTGTGAAGATATCAAGATGCTAACCAGTAGCCACACTGATTAAAAAGTTTTTATGTCAGGTATAGGTGTTTGGAACTTTGGATTAACCTGACTCTACATGTTTTGACCCGAAAAAATAGTTTGCCATTTTGATCTGAATCCTTTACCTGGACAGAAATACTTCAACTTACCTTGTTCGAAAGGGCAACGAGCTGGGTCTTCACCAAAATATAAGGCCAAAGCATCAGCATTTCTAGCCTGTATCAGACTTTATTTAATGAAATAACCCAAAAGGTAACTTCATTGAGCGAAAAAAAGGCAGGTGAGATAATATTGAATGTATGAGCAAATTTCACGTAAAAGATTGTATTTTCACCTCAGGAAACATACTTTCAAAAATGAATATATATGGGCCCGTGTTTTACATTGTTTGAAATGATCACTGGTAAAGGTTA
Organism: Erigeron breviscapus; assembly: GCA_034093135.1. Lineage (NCBI taxonomy): Eukaryota > Viridiplantae > Streptophyta > Magnoliopsida > Asterales > Asteraceae > Erigeron > Erigeron breviscapus. The sequence goes on along the minus strand of CM067170.1, from coordinate 92,683,923 downwards.
TGTTGGTAACCCAATCCTTCTTTGATTATAAACTTATAGCGTAGGCCCTTACACATTGCTATTTTTAGTGGGTTCACTAATATAAATTTTGACTCGAAATACACTCCTTTTACATGCAATTCTCCCTAAAATTATAGTGAAACTTATCAGGATTTACCGTATCCGCGTATAACTTTGTTACAGTCTTCACCTCCTCCTCAGCATAGGCAGTGAACTCCTTCAATCTCTAATAATGTGAGAAAAGTTAATCACAGTTTATAGTCCCAAACATTAAATCAGTGTTGTACAAAAAGTAAGATGGACCGTCTGAAAGTCACCCAAAGTCTAATATCAAGGCATGTAACCTCCTAAATCGATTTATTCAAAGACCAAGATTATTAAACTTTTAATAATATTATATTTGTTATCATTATGAACACACTTAATTTTTTTATAAAAGGGGAATCATGGTTCAAGTCTGGCCCGTTTGACCCGTTCCTAAAAATTACCCGCTTCAACATGAATCAGTTTCGACCATCTAGCCATATCTAAGTTTAGGTGATAGAAAATCCATAGATCATATAATGTTTACGTACCTCATGAAAACCTTTAGATATTGGGCCATCGTCCGCGGATGCATCTAGTTCCAACTTGACTTTACGCAGTCCAACGATAAAGCATTGCATATCTTCTGCTAGAACTTTCAATTGTACCTGCAAGTTAGACTAGTGATTCCATAACCTTCTAACTGTATCATTGGTAAACCTATGTATAAAAACTAAATTCAAACCTTGGTTGCACTTTCTAGGCTAACAAGATCCTTGTGGAAATCTAAAAGGGTCGGATAATTGGAGGCAAGGACCTGCAAACATAAAAAGCGCAGGTGTTAATGGGAAAGTGGAATTAGAAACCATCGAGTATACACAAGCTCACACACATACATCAATGTAGATAGATACACATATATGTGATACATATGGTATCCGTTACAAAACTACGTTCATAACGAGCTATTAATTCTTTGAAAACAATATAGGGAAAATGGCACAAGGAGAGCATGCACTCTAGATCAATTTCTAGTTTATGATTCATATATCCAAACTTAAAAGTACAGATTTTAGTAGTGGCAGAGCCACACTGGGTTAGAGGGGTTGTCTAACCCCCAATATTTTCCAATCTTGTGTAAAAATTATACTCGTATGTATATTACGGATATTTTAAGGTATTCATCATAATTTGACCCCGTAAAATATTGTATTTCTGTTATTTTTTAATTTTATATCATAATAATTACTTTTTGGCTCTGCCTGTGGACTTTAGGATCATTTTACAATTTGCAACATTTTTGGTTCATTTTTCAATTTATTACCTTTCTAGATTCAATAATAAATCATCAGTTCAGGTACTTTTGGACTTTAAAACTGTTTCTTTGAAGGAATACTTTAAAATTGCAATATAAGCATCATGGGCTTAAAGCTTCTTGTGTGGCGTACCTTGCAGAGATAATGCATCAAAGTCATCTTGCTGGTTGAAGATCGTGTATCAGTCAGTTTCAAAAGACTGTCCAACTTGAAGCCGACTGCAGCACCTGCAAAATTTGGATAACATGAACTAGACCATAGGGGAAATCCAGATATTAAACCCGAACCCCAATTTGACATGTTAACCAACATGCCCGTGAGCTCTGTTCTGTTTTAAGCATGTATAATGCGTCTAGTGATGTTCTTACCTCTGGTAGTGCCTTGATTTAATGTATTCCCCATATATAAAATTTTCTTCATGATTTCCTTCAACTTGACAGACGTCCGTAACTAAGCAACCAGCAACAAAACATATTAGCTAATGATAGAAATAACATTTAGAAACAACATAAGGTAAAGAATGTATAATAGTGAATTAAGCACCTCGTCACATGTGGAGTTTACTATGTTTAGGGTCTTCCTAAACTCTGCAAGCTGAAAGATTAGCCGAAGTAAGATGAAGAAATAACAGTTAGAAACAACATAAGGTAAAGAATGTATAATAGTGAATTAAGCACCTCGTCACATGTGGAGTTTACTATGTTTAGGCTCTTCCTAAACTCTGCAAGCTGAAAGATTAGCCGAAGTAAGATGAAGAAATAACATTTAGAAACAACATAAGGTAAAGAATGTATAATAGTGAATTAAGCACCTCGTCACATGTGGAGTTTACTATGTTTAGGCTCTTCCTAAACTCTGCAAGCTGAAAGATTAGCCGAAGTAAGATGAAGAAATAAACAGAACTCAGAACATGTACTAAAACTATCTACATCTCCAACAAGTATCAATATCAAATATGTCACTGGCTAATAGACGAATCTAAGCGTGTAATGTAAATGCATAGTTGAGAAGCCAACTATTACATGAAACTTGAACTTACCACTATCTCAGGAACCGGCATCGTAATCTTGGTAAGCATGATTTCCATGTTAGAGGCCCTCCTCAGGTCAACCTAAAATTGGCTATGGTTAACACGCATAATATTATTGTACATAAAAGGTACCGCCCCTCTAAGTAATATAATTAAGGATCAACCAAAATGTACAATACTTTAGGCGTTAAAAATAATCCTAAAAATAAAATTTGGTAAACTTGGATGCGCGCATTACCAATTGGACAACTTCTGGTTTTGAACCAGATGCCTCTTTCTTATCTGCCGCTTTGCAAGCCTTTGGGACTATTGCAGAGAAAAGTCTCTCAAATTCTGACATATCAAAACCTGGCACACTATAATTCAATCATACAACACGAGTCATTTTATAATGTACATGTACTCCTATATATATACAATTAAGTATGCACGTACGATAATTCAGTTATAATTAGCATATCCAACATTTGTACAAAAGAAAAATGATAGCAGAATTAGAAACTACAGTGATGGGGATGAAAGTTCAGATTACCTTTGGGCTTCATTAGTTTGAAATTCCGTCCACAAGCTTCCTGCCAATGCCTTACTTATCTTGTTCCAATGCAATGGCTTTAAATTGGATTTTTTTACTTGAAGTCCTCCTCGTCCTCTCCCTCTACCTGGGCCACCACCTAGACGACTTGGCGGAGATGGAGGGCCACCTGGCGGTCCAGGGACTCCAGGTGGTGGTGGTGGAGGAGGTCCGAGCACTCCTCCAGGTGGTGGAGGAGGTGCAGGTGCTCCAGGTGGGGGTGGGGGTGGAGGCACTCCTCTACGTAGAGGTGGAAATGGAGGTGCTCCTCCGGGTGATGGTGGTGGAGGTGCAGGTGCTCCAGGTGGTGGTGGTGGTGGAGGCGGGGGTGCCCCTCGATGTGGTGGAGTTCTATAAGCCAAAGGTGATAAAAGAGGAAAATGTATTAAAGAGGATGGCTTCTCGAGTTCTGAAATATCATGTTCTTGGACCCTAGAATTTGATCGTATAACATCATTAATTAGTGAATTCATGAGAATTGTTAGGACAATAAGTACTAAAATTAGTGAAATGCAAGGTGAAAATGATATGAAGAGAATGTTTATATACATGAATTGAATTCATATATATATGTATGTATTATTTACTCTGTAAAAGAAGATTTAAAGATATGGCGCGGAAGTACAATGTACATACCTTTCCGTATCTGGATGTCTTCGGATTTCGTCTAAGGAGTTCCCTTTGGAGAGAGCTATTAAAGAAGGTGGTGCCTTTATAGAGTCATCTTTCTTAAGGTATATAGAGGAGAAAAGTGCAAGTTCTAATACATCAAATTCTGACTCACTGTATACATATTTCAACAGTATAACATCAGTCACTTGAACTTATAGATTGCAGGGGCGGAGCCAGAATATATCTTTTTATCAATAAGTCCAACTTAGAAAGATGATCATATATACAACAAAACCTACTATATATGCACAATAAACTTATTAAAATTAAGAGGGGAAATTTACAATAATATCATAAAATTCCTGAACAAAACTTTTGAATTTGAATGAACATAAAAAGTTTCCGGTGGTGTAAGGGATTCATACATTGACAATGGTGTAGCCGCCGGTGCTATTGCTGGTGGTAAAGGGTCGTCATCCACTGATTTCATTGAGTAATCATATCATAATTGCATATAAAACAATGAAATGTTAGATGATGATAGAAAAATTCCATATATTATCAAATTGACTACTATACATTATGAACGATCACATAATCAAGTTTGTACATGCAATTGTTGATAATCAAATCAAAAATATAATGAGATAAAATTGACAATTAAAAAGGCAAATGGTAAAATACTTACCAAGAACCCAGTCGGTGGCGTTCTCATGAACGATACAATCATGGAGGTGATCAGATGGCTTACGATGAAGGAAGCGCCTCAACATTGTCCCGTTTTTCGTTACCAAATTACACAAACCAACAATGTCATTATACCAATATGATCTCAAAAAGCGTTCTACTAACCAATTTTAAACAAATAAGGATACTTAAAACGATGTTCACTTTTATAATTATGATGAATTATGCAATTCACTTGAAAAAACAATCTTGAAACATTAACATGACAACAAGCTAGACCGATTTTTAAAGTTTCTTGAATAAGCTAGAAAATGGCATTAAAGACCATTTAAGTTGTTCATGATAAATTCCATTATTTATGAAATCATTAAATTGGATAAAAAAAAAAAAACCTTTAAATTTGATTATTTGAATTGGTTAGATATACGAGTATTTTTGTTTTGTTCCGGATATAGAGGTATTAGTGGCTTCAAATTCGTTTCCTAGAAAAATGTTAGGCCCATAATATTACAAAACTTTCATGCATAATTAAGGAAGTCATCCACTTCAAAACTTATATATCTTGTGATTTATACAGCGAAGTTATTAAAGTATAAATAAAAATAAAAACAACGTATATGTATATCACATACTCCCTTCCGTCATGTTTTGAATTTTCAAAGCCTAAAGTTTGCAACTTTGACCTTAAATAGTGTTAAATGATACTTGATGAAAGTTATATGAATTAATTGTGTTTTAGAAGTGTTTTCAATGATATAATTTTCATCAAATTTTATATAACACAAAAAAATATATTTGAGATCAAAGTTTAAAGATTAAGACTTTGAATATTCAAAGTAAGACACTTTTAATGAGATAGAAAAAATACTATTTTTTTTAATACATAACAAACATGGAAGCTCAATTATTTATTCAAATTATTTAAAAAATTAACATGTGAGTGGTTTTCATCTAAGTTAAGTGTGTAACAGCCTTATACTTCATTTTCCCAAATATAAATATATATATATTATTTAGTTACTTTAGTTTGCCTATAAAACGGCATCTTATTTTCATTTGTAAAACACACCCGAGAATTCATAATAATAATAAGTTTTCTCTCAATTTTTATGGCTCACTAAATTACTCTCCTATTCTCCTTAGATAAACTCTTAATCCTTTAATATTTTTCTTGTTCTTCATAATATATCCGCTCCAAAATAAAAAAAAAATAATATATATATATATATAACATATAATAATAATATCCGCTGTGTATACTCTCCATTTCTGCTGTGCATACTCCTCTTATTGTAAGATTTCTATACTCTTATATCTATGTATATTTGTATTAAGCAATATATATGGTTTAAAATATATGTTTATATTAAAATATATATTAATATAAATTTACAAATATATTTAAAATTAGGATATGTAAAATATATATTATATATATATATTTTATACATAATATATATATAATATATACAATAATATATATATATATATATATATATATAGAGAGAGAGAGAGAGAGAGAGAGAGAAAAGATAAAATGAGTCCAGCTTATTTTGAGTCCAATTTGAGTCCATTGATTTTCTTCCATCTCCTCAAATTCCAACCACCTCCTACCACCACCACCATCATCTCCGACCACCACCATGATTTTCCGGCGACGGCGACCATCTCCGGCGAGACTTACACATGTGTAAGTTAACTTACACATGTGTAAGTTTTACAACTTACACATGTGTAAGTTATATGGACCCTTTTTGGACTCAAAATAAGCTGGACTCAATTTATCCTGCCCCTATATATATATATAGGGAAAAGATAAAATGAGTCCAGCTTATTTTGAGTCCATTGATTTTCTTCCATCTCCTCAAATTCCAACCACCTCCTACCACCACCACCATCATCTCCGACCACCACCATGATTTTCCGGCGACGGCGACCATCTCCGGCGAGACTTACACATGTGTAAGTTAACTTACACATGTGTAAGTTATATGGACCCTTTTTGGACTCAAAATAAGCTAGACTCAATTTATCCTGCCCCTATATATATATATATATATATATATAATATATATATATATATAGGGAAAAGATAAATTGAGTCCACCTTCTAAAAAAAGTCCAGGGGTCCAATTCTTGGCCGTTGGATCTAAAGTTTTGAGCGGCTCAGATGAAAGCAAGTCCCGCCACTTTTACAGTTACGAGGGTAATTATGTAATTTCCAGTCCACAACAAAACCGCTCTTTCACTTCCATCCATTCTCACACACATCGTTTCTATTCTCCTTCTTCCTTTATCCTCCCTCTACCGTCGTTGTTTTTCACCTCCAGATCCGATCAGTTTTCCGGCGCTACTCCGGCCGTCTCATCTCTCTGAATTGACAAAGACGGAGAAGGTTATTTATTAATTACAGTTCATTTTTATGATTAGGTTTACTGAATTGTCATTTAATCACTTTTATCTATTTTATTGTAATTAGATCTAATAGATTTGTTAGGTTTACTGATTAGTGATGGCGAAATGGAAGAAATTTGTACCGTTTTGTAAGTTTTAATTTTAATCATTTTGTTTTTATTTATTTATAATATATGTTGTTTTTATTTTTTTAATTTGAAATAAAATTGTTTCATGGAGGAGTCAGGGATTGAAACCTTCACCAGAAAAAGATGTTATCAATTTTGCAATTTCTCAATCCAATGGTATGTATTTTTTGGCTTAATTCTTCTTAATCTGAATTGATATAAAAATTGCACACAAACTGTTTGATGAATTGTCTGAATGAAAAAGGACTGCTCTCGTAAATTTGATACATTTTTATGAAAAATTGATACATTTTTATGATAATGGGAATGTGAATGGGCTTTTGGATGGTCGTGGGATTCATATTGAAGAATACCGTACGAACTGTAGTGTAACACCCCAACAAGGCGGAATCATGAGGGTTACACCAATAGCACAGCACGACATGGAAATTAAGTAGAGACAATCTAAATGCATAATTAGGATTAAATAATCCATACAAAACATTCACGAATACAATTATCGGCTCATACATAAACGTAACCCTTGATCGGGAAAATGAATCACGGATCCATGAGAAGGTCCAAGTCCAATTCTAGCATAATCAAGCAAACAATCATTCAATACGTCTTGGAGCTAACCTGTTCACCTGAAAAGTGTACTAAAACGGGTCAACATAAAGTTGGTGAGTTCGTAGGGACAAGTAATAGGAAACAAGTGTCGGGATAACAACCGTTACGATAAGCGAGGATTAGAATACCTAATCATGTCCAAGGGAACCCTAAAAGGTCCCACAATATCACAAATCAATACGAGTCAACGTTTAACAACAACGATTCCATATAACAATTAACAACGTTCAATAACGGCGCGACTTACATAAAGATTAATGCGCTAACATATAACGGTGCGACTTACATAATGAACAATGCGCTAATAACGGTGCGACTTACATAAAGTAATGCGCTAACATATCAACGGTGCGACTTACATAATGAGTAATGCGCTAACATATCACGGCGCGACTTACATAATAAATAATGCGCAAACATAACACGGCGCGACTTACATGATAAATAATGCGCAAACATATCTCAATCACAAATCCATCATACCACAAATCGTCCAAAACTATACGTACATACACTTAGGAGGATTTTACTTTCAACGAGTCCTAGATGCTTATATATAGGGTCACCCGCAGCCTTCCCACCACATCTAAAACCCTTTGAAGGCATAACCGACTTCTATGTATGTACGACTACCCTAAATAATCACAATATCACAATCATATACCGTATGCATGCAAATGTCATAATGCAATATCATAAGCGCGACCATCAAGTCATTAACCATCAAACAATCAACCAAACCCTCCATCAATCAAACCATCAAACAGACAATCAATAAGCCGTCAATCAAATCAACCAAATAGTCCAACGAGCACGTATATGTACACTTTTCAGCCCGAATCTCAATTGACTAGGGAGAGGTTTATGAAACTCACCTTGAGCGGCTACAACAAGTTAAAGTCAAACTATAAACGTCCAACGATCGCTTTGTGTGCATCACCTATCAAGTACACATTTTACAATCACAAGTCAAACCCTAATCGGAGCTTTATAAGAGTAAATCAACTATGAATGACAATCGAGACTCGATTTGGTCATGCCACGACACTCAAACGTCTTTATGGTTCAACCGAACAAAGACAAGGACACTTTAACACGACATTTTTGGAAATAGAAATGGAATCACTTCGAAAGAGTGATACCATGAGAAACTAGACTCTCTCACGATTCCAAAGATAGGTCATACGTCTAAAACGGGCTTACGGATCAAAAGTTATTAGCGTTTGAAAACTGACGCGCAACCTGACAAAAATCGCGACGCGAGGGCTAAATCTCGCGACGCGAGTAGTACTGGTGGCTCGCGGCGCGAGGAACAAGGATCGCGGCGCGAGGAAATTCTCTGGAACACAATGGGAGCTGAAACTTGATTCTCGCGGCACGAGGAAGGAGGTCACGACACGATGGTCTGCAGATCTGCAGATTTTCAAGCCAAACACGATCCAAACATAACCCAAACCCCATTTTTGACTACCAAATCGACTTGGGATGCTTCAAGACTCATTTTAAAGCTTGAACAAACATATTTCAGCATAAATAAACATAACCCATTGTACAAATTCGATTCATAACATCATTTCTTTCCCAAAATCATTCATGACCCATTTCAAAACCCTAAATGACTCAAATCCGTTTTTGACTCGATTCAAGACTCAAAATCGTTTAGATTTGACTAGAGACATGTTCAATAACATAAAATGGTTAATATGAGATAGTTTTTACTTACCAAATCTTCCAAAAGCCTTTAAACCCGAATTTGACCCAAAATAGAGATTTCTTGCACTTGGAGGTTTGATCCTTTGATATGATGTTTAGTTGATGATGATGATGAAGAATTTATTACTAATCTAGCCCAAACAACAATCGATAATCCAAGAGTTTAGAGAGAAGAAGAATGTGTTTTGGTGTTTACTTTTGGAGGGAAAAGAGAAAGAAGAAATTGAAAGAAATGAAAGGGGAAAGGAAAAGGAGAGGGGGGTTGGGGGCCGGCCTATGTTCCAAGATGGTAGGCTCCCGCTCTGCTAATTTCGACCAATATCTAAACGTTAACCATTTAAACGCCAAACCGAAACCGTGAGCATAAATAAATTCCACGTTACGTTACGACACGACAATACGCTCGAGAATTCGCATTAATTCACGAAAATCATTTACATTAAATTGCAAGTCAAATCTGGTCAATTTTTACAAATGTTACATGTAGTGTACATGTCTTAGAATTGTGTCAATTCTCTTGAATCATATGACCCGTTCATGATGTAGTTTTATAGCATGAGAACCCCATGTTGGATCAAGTTAAAAGTGATGACTTTTTTATTTGGGTTTTCTTATCTCAAATAAAGATGATTATCATAGGTGTCAATTTTCTACAATAATACAAAGTATATCCTGCATACCAAAATTTTCTAATTTGGAAACCAAACATGACACAAAGTTATGGTTTCTGTTTCTCTCATGTTACCTTTGTTTATATCGAAATGAAGCTTATGATGTTCATTTATATATTACAGGTAGATGGAAGAATGAATTAATCGGGATAAAATTGGCTTTAGAAAATAGTGGGTGGATCTGGTTCTCATGTTTAAACTTGCCATTAGTGCTATATATGGCTCATGCAGCCCATGCTCGTCCAAGTGATGTTGTTGCTGTAATTGGCGTTGGTCGTGTATGTTCATGGTGAGAATATGATATATGTTCATGACATATTTTGTGGGGGTGTTTGGAGTTGCATTTTTGAGCTACATATCTGTGTATCAGTGGGATAATAAGTACACGATGTTAGAACCATTTCCTTTATAATTTTGATCTTTGATACTTGTGGTATGTAAGAGTTTCTAACGATGAGTTGTTGCAGGCTCATAGCTGAGAACTTAAATACTTTCAGGTAATGGTTCTCGTAACACCAGCAGATTTAATACATTTTTATTAAATATCTAGCTACAGGGGCAATTACACATTTCTAACGATGAGTTGTTGCAGGCTCATACGTGAAAGTAATGCTAATGTAGGTCGTGTATTTGTTGCTACAGGGTATGGAAGATCCTAGTCTATCAAAGATGAATCTGAGGGTGGTTACTCAACCGGGAATGCAGACGATGATTCTAGTCTATCAAAGAAAATCGAGAACATTGATGAAGAAAAACTTAAGAGACAGTATAGAAAGCTTGCCATGAAATATCACCCTGACAAAAATCCTCAAGGAAGAGAGAAGTTTCTTGCAGTTCAGAAAGCGTATGAACGTCTACAAGTAAGATTCTTGTTTTTGCTTCAACGTTTTTGCAATCAATATGCTTACAAAAGTCCAACATTTGTACACAATTTAGATCGAAATACATAGAAAGAAACAAAGTTAGTTTGAGGTTATGCTGGTACAAGTAAGATTCTTGTTTATGCTTCAACTTTTTCGCAATCAATATGCTTACAGAAGCTCAATATGAAGCTTGTAGATAGTTAGAAAATGATGTACATAAACTGGAACCGTAGTTTAGTTTGACATGGAAAAGCGTGTCCAACACACATTCGTTTTTTCATAGAGGTGGCAGGATGGGTTGATTTGGGTTTTGTACTTATGTTTTATTTCTTACTGGTCTAACATTTAAAAGATAAAGTTTTAGCTTTAAAGGAAACTGGTCAAACAGGTCGAAAGTTACTCAAATTTTATTGTAATGAATACAATATTCTAAATCATTCTATTAAAAAATTATATTTATTATTATTGAAATGAAATAGAATATATATGTATCCATATCGAAACATTCAGGTTGTTTGATTTAGTTTAAAGCTATCTTATAGGTGCAGGGTGCAGCTATATTTTTAGGTGCTTTTACAAAAGACATGTACTTCCTCATATGTGTTGGGTTAACTTATTATATTTTTAAAATGCCATAAGCTGATCAGTACCCTTAAAAAACTAAGCCAAACACCCATAATTATTTACAAAAACCGGAAATTTGGACAAAATTCGTTTCAGGTCAACCCACCTGATCCCACTAGTGCCAAAAATCACTCGGTTTGACACTTTGACCCAACACCTGCCCATTTTCCACTTCTTTAATGAACTTTAGCCACCTTGTGTTTTTGGAATCAGCCTGTTGATATATGTATTTGTATAGTCAAAATTAATAAAAAGTGTCATTGCGGGTCGACTTGCTCACCTCGACCCAATCCTCTTTTATCTGCGCTCGAAGTTACCGATTTTGCCACCTCTACTTCTAACTTTGTATTTTGTTTTTCTAGTTCATTTCGTTGATTTTGGTTATTTTTTACTATAATCTACTTACCATGTTATTTACAAGTGCTTTCTACTTGCAATTAGTCAATTACTGTATAATCCTGCAGCATCCCTTATTCATATATTCTTCTAGACTCTCTTTTGTTTCCACAGTATCTTTCTATCTCTATGTATGCTATATATCTTAACGTATTATCATTGATGATGACACCTATTTACTTTATTGTCTATATTATTCCAAATAAATTTTTGATTAAAGTCTGTTCGGATCTATTACCGTCTGTTGGTTTTTAGCTGTCGGGAGTCACATTGATGGTAACAATATACGCAATGGCTAGAGTTGGCAGTGTTGATCCTTTAGGTATGGGTCGGTCTGAGCTATGTTTTATCTCCAACAAGTCAAATGTATAAAATAAAATTAGTTAGCTTAATAGTAAATTGATCAAATGGGTTGAATAGATCGTTGGTCGCCAGAAGGGTAAATTTGATGCATAAAACCTTTACATTATTTAATTTTCAAAAAGATAGGCCAGTGTTAAAAAATGTAATATTCTAATCATATTTGATGCAAACTATGTATGGAATATTTTTTAGGTTGAACTAAAATATTTTCAGGTCAACTTGGCCCACAAAAAATTGAATATTTTTAGGTTGGACCAAAATATTTTCAGGTCAACTTGGCCCACAAAAAATTGAATATTTTTAGGTTGGACCAAAATATTTTCAGGTCAACTTGACCCACAGAAATTCCCTGTATTGACCAATTTTAACCTGCTGATCTTGCTCAGGCAATAATCGTCTTCACTTGTTTTCGATAAGCTCGTGGAATTCTTATGATCGCTAGACTATTATCTGATTTGTGTTACCTCTGTCTTTGTGGTTAGGTATCTGCTACCTTTGCTGCTTGAATATGACTCGACTGTAGAAGAGCCGGATACCACAGAGGCACATGGAGTTGGTGTTAGTGTGCAAGCTGCTAAAAATTTGCATGCAGTTCAAGCTGCACATGCTTTATCAAGAATTAGTGGCTTGACAGCTGCAAGTCCAACACCTTATAACCAAGAGGCAGCTGATGCTCTTAAAGCTCTTTTAACTCCTAAACTTTGTAGCATGCTCAAAGAAGAGATACCGAAGGAGCTCTTGATAAAATTAAACTCGAATTTGGAGTTACCTGAGGTGAAGTCTTTTCTAACATATTAACAAAGAACTTTGGGATTGACTTGTCTTCACATAATCACATTGCAGAATAAAAATGCAAAGAAGGAAGCTAGCGAGAAGAAGTTTTATGAAGAGAGATTATTATACTTTATAAATAAGTATGGTGTTTGTAAACTCCATTCTTTATTGTTCATAGATTGTAGGCAAAACTCTTTCTATTGTCACATAAGAAGGAACTATCTCTTATTTATCCCATTATTGGTATGCTTATTTATTAAATGAAAATCAGAAAAAAGAAAGCAAGGATGATTCGGGTTAAATAAAAAAGTATCAAGTTTTTTTAAAAAATGTATCATGATATTTATGCACCTATGTAAATAATTAAATAATAATATGCGACTATCCTATATTGATCATTCTTTTACTTTTATTATTTAAAATATATGATGTAATATATTGTTGTTTCACATAAGTCTTTTTATTTTGTTATTAAATGTTATAAATAAAATTGTAATTCACGAATATTATACCTTACACATGTGTAAGTAGTACAACTTACACATGTTTATTTGGATTTTATTCTACCCATTTGCCTCATTAAGATACATAATTCCAAAACCACCAATTCATAAGTATATAGGTCTAAATTGACATCTAATTACATACAAGCTTAAGCACCCGGGTAATACCCGGGTAATATTAAGATAACTTATTATATTTATAGAAATTGTGACGGAAATGTTAAATGTAAAATCTTGACAACAAAGCTAACAATGTAATACGCATAAATTTATAATAGCATACCATCAAAGTTTATTTGAATACATAAAACTCAAATAGAAAAGTTTAAAATAAACTATACAAATAATAAATTTGAAATATGATCAAATAATGTCAAAATTGAACACATTTCGACGTGTTATTATATGTTTTGTTTTGTTTGTCTTTGAATTAGTTGAGGTATTACGTTTAAATGAATTATCACCTATGTATATCTTTTTTTCATAAGTTATCTTTTTTTTATGCAAGTTATTAGCTAATTATGAATGATATATGAATATGCAAATCAGATTGTTGAAGGATTTTTAATTACAATAATTTATTTAATTTTATTGGTTTTGCAAATGACAACTATGTAAGTTGTAATCAAAGTACATCAAATAGTTTCACTTTATCATAAAACTTAAGGATGAATTTTTGATATGTAATGTAATTTTTTTTTTTTGGTGGTCGAGGTGGGAGACGAACCACAACCTTCCCCTCAAGAAGCTAAAGATGTACTAAATTTATTTGGAAAATTTTAAAATAAAGCCTTCAGGCTGTGCATAAAAATATAGTACCTACCATACCAAATTAAACACACATTCTTAAATTTTATGTTAAGTGATTATTTTATAAACTTTAACTATAGACTCCATGATTATATTTAATAAGACCCATTTACTCCCTTATAAAGCAAATCACTATTTTTTCTTCTTTTAACTTTCAGCTTTTAAAATACCTAAATTACCCCTCTCTTTTATTTACTAATTTAAATATAATCGATATCTAACTTACACATGTGTAAGCTATACAACCTACAGTTTTGAATAATTATTTAATTTTGATATCTAACTTACACATGTGTATGGTAAACAACTTACTAATTTTTGAATAGTCATTTGATCTTGATATCTAACTTACACATGTGTATGGTAAACAACTTACTAATTTTTGAATAGTCATTTGATCTTGATATACAACTTACACATGTGTATGGTAAACAACTTACTAATTTTTGAATAGTCATTTGATCTTCATATCTAACTTACGCATGTGTAAGTTAAACAACTTACTAATTTTTGAATAGTCATTTGATCTTGATATCTAACTTACGCATGTGTAAGTTATACAACTTACACATGTGTAAGTTATATACTTACACATGTGTAAGATATATCTAACTTACACATGTGTAAGTTATATTACTTACACATGTGTAAGCTATACAACCTACCAGTTTTGAATAATTATTTGATTTTGATATCTAACTTACACATGTGTAAGTTATGTAACTTACGCATGTGTAACTTATACAACTTACACATGTGTAACGTATACAACTTACCAGTTCTGAATAATCATTTGATTTTGATATCTAACTTACACATGTGTAAGTTATACCACTTACATATGTGTAAGATATACAACTTACCAGTTCTGTATAACCATTTGATTTTTATATCTAACTTACACATGTGTAAGTTATATTACTTACACATGTGTAAGCTATACAACCTACCAGTTTTGAATAATTATTTGATTTTGATATCTAACTTACACATGTGTAAGTTATGTTACTTACATATGAGTACAGTTCCGAAATCATTTGATTTTGGTATTTAACTTACACATGTGTAAGATATAGAACTTACCAGTTTTGAATAATTATTTAATTTTGATATCTAACTTACACATATGCATGGATATAAGTCTAAATATTCAGATGCATGTTTAGGATCTTTTTCATTATCATAATACATTTTTGAAAAATGTATCAACATTTTTTTTAAAAACGTGTCAAACAGATTTGGGTACCTATGTGTTAAACAAAAAAACCAAATAAACGCCTGTCCTAATATATATTTTTTAGACAACATTCTATCCGACTACTAAATTATACGAATGCCTGGAATGAAACCAGAACTCTCAACCTTAATCTTGATATTTAATTTACACATGTTTGTAAGTTATACAACTTACACATGTGTATGGTAAACAACTTACTAATTTTTGAATAGTCATTTGATCTTGATATCAAACTTACGCATGTGTAAGTTATACAACTTACACATGTGTAAGGTATAACTTACACATGTGTAAGTTATAAACTTACACATGTGTAACGTATACAACTTACCAGTTCTGAATAATCATTTGATTTGGATATCTAACTTACACATGTGTAATATATACTACTTACCCATGTGTAAGGTATGATATTCATGAATTACACCTTTATTTATAACATTAATTAGGAATATCCATGATATGGTTTGGCCGGTTTTAGCCAAAATCTCAACCTTAATCTTGATATTTAATTTACATATGTGTGCAAGTTATACAACTTACACATGTGTAAGGTAAACAACTTACTAATTTTTAAATAGTCATTTGATCTTGATATCTAACTTACGCATGTGTAAGTTATACAACTTACACATGTGTAAGGTAAACAACTTACTAATTTTTGAATAGTCATTTGATCTTGATATCTAACTTACACATGTGTAAGATATACTACTTACCCATGTGTAAGGTATAATATTCATGAATTACACCTTTATTTATAACATTAATTAGGAATATCCATGATATTGTTTGGCCGGTTTTAGCCCAAAATCTCAACCTAACCAATTAATACATTTTGTTGACTTTTCAAACGAATCCATCTAAATTATTGTCAATTTTCAAAAAATGTATCGGATTTTGATAAAAATGTATCCTAATCATTTTCAAAAAAGAAAACTCTTTGCTATTCCAAAATATTTGGAGTCTGCGTCTGGTCAAAGAAATTCAGGCTCCATCACTACAAGGATGACACTGAGGCAAAAATGCAGAGATTGATCGTAAAAACAGCCATATAGTAGCATTCTGAGTTATAAACAGCACAAAAAAGAGACCAAAACATTTAGATTATTGTGATATTTCAGTATTAGCTTTTCTTTTTATCAAAGATTCAACATTTAGACATCTGAAAAAATCTCACCACCACAGACCAGTAAGAAAATAGAAGGGAATGATTCACGGAAGAAGGGGAACAACCAGCCCACCAGCACTAGCCCACGTTTCCAACACAAAAGAAATTGCAAGTGTAAGAAAAATTAGTGTGCACTAGGGATGGCATTCCAGTTAAACAACATCATAAAACCACACAAGTGAAAGAACAGGTGCAGGTACATAAATAAACACATAGTTATTTTACATTCAGGTATTATGTCACAGAGAATCCAGTTTTACATAACTGGCAGACGCAACACTTGCTCAACAGAAAACTAACATCAGTTTCTACACATACATTGCTCATATATCATGTCAAAATCCAAAGACACAAATATGACTAGCTAACTTCACGTTGACTCTGCAAACGGCAATGTCTTCAGGTCATCCTGCAAGTTGTGAAAACAATTAAAGTAATCAAAAAGACTAAAAATTATCTAAAAGATTGAAGGCATAAACCTATAAATGATTTTATATCTGCGGTATGTTGTTTTGGTTCAATTCTTTCTAGTCTGGCGTTAATATCTTTTACCTGGAATCAGCTCACGTGAAATATAAAGACTTAACAAAATATGCAAGAACATATGTGTGAGAAAGCAGATCTTACCTCATGTGTAAGGTATGATATTCATGAATTACACCTTTATTTATAACATTAATTAGGAATATCCATGATATGGTTTGGCCGGTTTTAGCCAAAATCTCAACCTTAATCTTGATATTTAATTTACATATGTGTGCAAGTTATACAACTTACACATGTGTAAGGTATGATATTCATGAATTACACCTTTATTTATAACATTAATTAGGAATATCCATGATATGGTTTGGCCGGTTTTAGCCAAAATCTCAACCTTAATCTTGATATTTAATTTACATATGTGTGCAAGTTATACAACTTACACATGTGTAAGATATACTACTTACCCATGTGTAAGGTATAATATTCATGAATTACACCTTTATTTATAACATTAATTAGGAATATCCATGATATGGTTTGGCCGGTTTTAGCCAAAATCTCAACCTTAATCTTGATATTTAATTTACATATGTGTGCAAGTTATACAACTTACACATGTGTAAGGTATGATATTCATGAATTACACCTTTATTTATAACATTAATTAGGAATATCCATGATATGGTTTGGCCGGTTTTAGCCAAAATCTCAACCTTAATCTTGATATTTAATTTACATATGTGTGCAAGTTATACAACTTACACATGTGTAAGGTATGATATTCATGAATTACACCTTTATTTATAACATTAATTAGGAATATCCATGATATGGTTTGGCCGGTTTTAGCCAAAATCTCAACCTTAATCTTGATATTTAATTTACATATGTGTGCAAGTTATACAACTTACACATGTGTAAGGTATGATATTCATGAATTACACCTTTATTTATAACATTAATTAGGAATATCCATGATATGGTTTGGCCGGTTTTAGCCAAAATCTCAACCTTAATCTTGATATTTAATTTACATATGTGTGCAAGTTATACAACTTACACATGTGTAAGGTATAATATTCATGAATTACACCTTTATTTATAACATTAATTAGGAATATCCATGATATTGTGCATTGATTTAACATAAATGATTATAAAGTCAAATACCAATAGACAATCATCGCTGACTACAACACTATGGGCCCTGCTATATGCACCAGAGTTACAGTGTGTAGAAAAAATAATATGAGTATAACCTAAGAACTGAAATGCTAGTCCAAAGAAACTCACCAATGATGATGGAAGCTGATGGCGCTGAAGTTCTTCACGAAATTGAGGCCCAATTTGAGAATACATCTCCTGCATCACAGGGAAGATGACACATGACTAATATGGTGTTGTTGCATCACTGAAGTTGTTAAACATTATAATATAAAGTAATTACCAAGATAGCAGGACATTAGATTGCAGAAACTACAAAAAAGTTTAACTTTGCAATCTGTTGTAATAACCCTTAAGCAGAGTATGACATAAACAGTTAACTAACCTCGATACACGAAATAGCAGCTTCTCTCACACCTGGATTAGGGTCATATAACATCTGTAATATCTGATGTCATGAAGATGAGGAGAAAGAGTGTAAGTACTTGTAGATTTATGCATTCTAAAAATCAATTGGAAGCCTTTTGAATCAGTGCCAAACAACATACAGGAGGAAGAATAGCACGTTGCAGGGGTAGCTCTGTAGATGCAAAAAGACCAATAGCGGATGTGACCGTTTTTGCAAACTCTTCTCGAACTCTCCAGCTTTTGTGCGTCCAGGCATTAGACCTGGCTCTTTCAACAATAAGAGTTGGGGAAGAAACCTGCACCACCACCAAGAGTTAAGCTTGAAAACTTTTCAACTAATTGATTTGCAGTTATTTACTGTATAAGAAGTGTTTGTACGCCAGTCTAAATACAACAGAATCACAGAAAGCAAAAACTATATAGATACTATAAAGCCAGGCCAAGTGACTGCATAAGGATAAGACAACGTTACATTTTCAATATGCATCTACAAAGAAAAACAAGAAACAGTCAAGTCTAAATAAAACAATTATATATTTCTACACCTAAAACCAAAAAATCACATCTCAAAAGAAACTCAAAACGAACCCGCAGCTTTACACCACATGGAAGGTACAATCATTGAACACAACATCAGGTAAACTCCATCTATCCACCAAATCAACTCAATGTACTTCAAAACTACATAATCGAAAAAGTAGGGGAAAATTAATATAGCATATGCTATATTAATGTACGCAGCCAACGAACTCAGTGTTAGCAAAATTCATGATTAATATATACGGTAACCTAAACAATCATGTAAGCACTCTCATTAATACAAAGCTTAATTTTAGCCAGTATATTGTTTATGGTCAACACAACCCGTATTCGTCACACCAGTAATTGCACATTTGCACGTCTGACCCATTGTGCATCCTGGCATACCCACCCATTTTGTAGCCACAATTAACATGGGATGAATCTCTTAGACAGATGGGTAATCGATACAAAGCAAAGTTAGGATACCTGAACGTTTACCTTGAAACGGAAGATTCATACAAAGCCTATTCCAAATATGCTTTTGCCAAAACATAAAAGCAAGACGTAAGACAATAACACATATAAGGTAACAGTTACATCTCTACATCTCTAAAACCCGGCTTTAACATAACCTACTGCATACATATACTAGGCAGAGTCTTGATAATTCAATAAATTTAAGAACTAAACTCCTAGTCGACTTGGTTCTATAATATTTAAGTCTTACATGAATGTAAAGCTAGTAGCTGATGATCATTTTAAAATAAACTATGATCATCAAGGCTAAAAAAGAGAAGCGAAAATGCATTTCATAGCCAAGATGATACGCTCCCTTTTTAGTAGTCAATACCGGCTTGTAAGTTGTAAAAGATGAATGCATCCTAAAAGAATGAAGCTGAGATTAGGGTAATATCACTACAACGATCAATATCAATACTATGTTGGTTTTTGACTGCACAAACTGTGCCAGAAATAGCGATCATGGAGACGTTGATCAAGAATGCTACAAAGAGGGCAATTCCTCAGAAAGTACGTAAATGCATCTTGTAATCCAAAATATGATCATATCAGAGCCCGAGTTTTAATTTCATATGAATAATGGATACTGCTTACTGCATAATTTGCTATTCTATGCAGCACATTAATTATACATTAAACTAAAAAATGACTAAACAAAGGTTTGTGGGTAGTCCCAAGTACTCGAAATACGGGCCATAATCACGAGTATTCCTCATATCGATCAAAATTTTACCCAACAAACGTCAAGCAATCTACAAAGTTGGTAATGAAGTCATATAGAACACGTGTTTTGACCTCTAGATATATCACTCTTCAAGAATACATAATGTTATATTTACAAAGTTGTTAGAATATGCGAACATAAATCATATAAATATTCACATAAGCGCAACGGAAGAATCGAATATGTAATCACATTAATTAACAAAGAGAGAATCGAAACGTGTACCTTATGCAAAGCTTCCAATAAAATAAATAATAATAAGATTATTATTATTATAGGGTTTAAAGTAAAACCCCTCTACGATCGCACACTAGACACCTCTTATATCGTATGCTAGTACCCCGATCACGAACAACAAACCCCTTTGTTTATACCCTAAGTGTCGAAACCCTTGCAAAATCAAAACCCTTTTTTCCTTTGCCTATGTTTCGGCCGAACCCCAAAAGAGAGAGAGAGGAGATTTTGTGTGTGAAAGAATGTATAAAACCCTTTGATATAAACCCTCTATATATAGGGATATATCTAGGGTTTAATAACTTGGTGGGCAAGCAACTTCAAGGCTTTCCAAGCCCTTTAAAATTTCGGCCCACCCCCATTAGGAATTAGAGCCCAACTCTAATTTCCTAATTTCACATTTAACCTCCTTTTAATTAATTAAATAAAATTAACCCTTTAATTTATTTAAATTAATCATTTCGTGATCAAATTAATTAATATATTACTTTAATATAATAATTAATAGTATAGAGTTACCGTGTCATTTCGTGTGACCCCGTAGGCTTAAATTACTTCCGGACATGCGTTTATTATAACGTGATCACATACCAACAGCTCCCACTTGAGCATGTTATCATAAAGGCAATAACATTGGTTAGCGTCTAGCAACACGCCAATGCTCCCGGAAAAATTTAAGGATAGTTTCTTAAATTATCTTTTGAAATGATTTAGTCTTTAATATCCCTTTGTTTCAGATACCCTTGTTAATTATGAATATGGATCAATGTCATTTCATAATTTAACGATTCTGTTTCTCATTTCTACAATTAATCAAGATTACCAAATTAGTCAAGACCACCTCTTGAGTTCATTTGTATGCGCATACAAACATCTTAATTAATCAATGAGGGCGCCAAAATGGTATCATACTTCAGTTGCAAATTGAAGGAACAAATCCTATATTGACTACACGTGTTAGTCATGTCGTTTCACTACATTTCTGAAAATAGCCCTTTATTCTTACCTTGTTCAGGGCAGTTAGAACTATATCTAGAAAATGCAATCCACATATGCATAACCTGCTTGTATCTCAAGTCTAAGGATAAATAAAGCAACCATTTCACGAATTTCACTTAATGACGCCGATCCATAAAATGACAATTCGTTAAGTGGGGTAAGTCCGATATTCACCTCTTTGAATACCATGTGAGTTTGGCAAACCATCTCCAAATATTCCCTTAAATATTTCAACCAATCTCTCACATTTGTCTTAGTTTAACTATATTCCCATATAGTTAATCGACAATGGACGTTTAGAATATATCAAAAAATATTCATGGATTTAAACATGCAAATATAGGACACAATTATTATAAAATGAAACATTCATACCAAGTATCGTAATTCATTTATTAAAATAACAATCGTTTAACATCCCATTATCCAAATACCAATCACAGATTTACATGATATAACTAGCAAAATCTAAGACCTATGCCCTCGGCATGCTTATTGAGCTTTCCTTTTGACAAAGCCTTTGTAAAAGGATCTGCTAAGTTACAATCTGTGTGAACTTTGAGTAAATTGATTTCACGTGATTCGATTCGCTCACGAACATAGTGATATCTTCTTTGGTAATGTCTGGCACCTTTCTGAACTCCAGGTTCATTGGCAATGATAATTGCTCCCGAATTATCACAGTACAGATCCATAGGTGAGTTATTTGAGGGCATCACGTCAAGCCCAGAAATAAACTTTCTGATCCAGACAGCTTCCATGGCTGCATCAGAAGCAGCTATATACTCAGACTCTGTAGCAGATATAGCAACTGTAGATTGTTTCTTGCTCTTCCAATCTACTGCACCTTCATTTAAAGTGAAGACATATCCTGACTGAGATTTTGTATCATCTTTATCAGTCTGAAATCCAGCATCACAGTATCCAGTTACTTTGAGCTCTGCATCGGGATTTCCTCCATACACCAAGAATAATTCTTTAGTAGCACGCATGTACTTCAGAATGTTCTTCACAGCAGTCCAATGATCCTCTCCAGGATTTTGCTGATAGCGGCTAACTATATTTTGCGCGAACGCAATATCAGGTCTAGTGCATCTTACCGCATACATGATAGATCCCACAGCCGAAGCATAAGGAATTCTTTTCATACGCTCCACCTCTTCAGGTGTAGAAGCACCGTTCATGCTAGATAAATTAAGTCCTTCTTGCATCGGCAAATTCCCGCGCTTAGAATTCTTCATCTTGAATCTCTTCAAGATTTTATCTATATAAGCACTTTGACTTAATCCAATCAACCGTTTACTTCTATCTCTATAGATCTTGATTCCAAGAATAAATGCCGCTTCACCCAAGTCTTTCATAGCAAAACACTTTCCAAGATAAGATTTAACGTCTTTCAACATTGGAATGTGATTTCCTATTATCAATATGTCATCTACATACAAGACAAGGAAAGTAACATTACTCCCACATGCTTTGCGATATACACATGGCTCATCAGGATTTTGAGCAAAACCAAAATCGAGATACCTTAACAGTGTTTTCGGTAGGAAAGTAGAAGTAGTAACCCATTGTTTCCTTTGGGTATCCTACGAAGATGCACTTAACAGATCTAGATTCAAGTTTGTCAGGCGTATCTCGTTTCACGAGTGCCTCACATCCCCAGACCTTTAAGTAAGACAACTTGGGAACACTCCCATGCCACAATTCATGCGGTGTCTTGTCAACCTTCTTGGTTGGAACCATATTGAGAATGCGAACAGCAGTCGCTAAGGCATAATCCCAAAACGAAAAAGGAAGAGTTGTATGATTCATCATTGATCGAACCATTTCTAACAAGGTTCGATTTCTCCTCTCCGATACACCATTATGCTGTGGAGTATATGGAGAAGTAAGCTGTTGAACTATTCCACAAGCTTTAAGATAATCTTTAAACTCTTGGCTTAAGTATTCACCACCTCGATCCGAACGAAGAATCTTGATGGTTCTACTGAGTTGATTCTCTACTTCACTTTTAAATTTCTTGAATGTTTCAAAGACTTCATGTTTATGTTTAAGCAAGTAAACATAACCATAACGACTGAAATCATCCGTAAAAGTGATGAAGTAGCTAGCACCTTTCCTTGACACATGTCTAAATGGGCCACATACATCCGTATGTATTAGTCCAAGTAGTTACTTTTGCCCTCTCCGGTTTATTTGGAAAAGGTTTTCTTGTCATTTTGCCGGAAACACAAGATACGCATTCGTCAAATGATTCATCATTTGTTTGTAAGATTCCATCTCTTTGAAGCCTTTCAATGCGTTTCTTGCCGACATGAGCAAGACGACAATGCCAAAGATAAGTCGAGTCCAAATTGGTCTTGACTCGTTTGCTAACATTATACATTGAATTATCCTTTGAATCACAACCATGCATATCAATTTCATAAATACCATCACAAGCAATAGCATTAAAATAATGAACATTATTTCGTGAAACTGAAATACCAATATCATTAAAAACATTAATGAATCCGTTGTTTTTCAACAAAGAAACTGAAATGACACCTCTAGTAATAGACGGTGCATAATGACAATTGTCTAAAACAATGGCTAAACCAGTAGGTAAAACTAAATGATAGTCGCCTATTTCTTGTACAGCTGCCGGTAGGCCATTTCCCACGAACAGTTGTAAAGATCCTGGTTTCAGTTTTCTTCTCCTTCTAAGCCCCTGTAAACAATTACAGATATGAGTACCACACCCGGTGTCGTAAACCCATGAATTACGCTTAGAAAAGGAATATAATTCAATTGTGAAGATACCTGAAGTACTGGTCAAACCAGTTTGCTTCTTCTTCAACTCAGCTAGATACTTAGAACAATTCCGCTTCCAATGTCCCATTTCATTGCAGTGATAACATGTTTGGTCCTTAGCCGGATGTTCCTTTTTCGCTGAAGGGGTCTTCTTAGGTTTAGGAGTAGCAACTTGCTTTCCTTTACCTTGATTCTTGCCCTTTCCATTTGGTTGTTTCCCTTTCTGGATCTTTCCCCCTTTGATCGTGAGAACTTGGGGTGTGGCAGACTTCTTTGGAAGCTTCTTTTCATACTCATTCGCCATGGCATGAAGTTTAGCAATGGTTTTATTCATGCTATGCATATTGTAATTGCGCACAAATTCCTCAAAATCCTTAGATAAAGACTTGAGAATCATGCCAATAGCAATAGGCTGAGGACAAGCATAATTCAACCTTTCCAATTGCTCAAAATACCTCTTCATTTTGAGTATATGAGGACTAACCGGTGTTCCTTGCTCGTGTCGCAAGTCATGAAGTGTGTCAACTAGGTCGAACAACTCCACTCCCGCTTGCTTTTCGTACAAAGACTTGAGCTCGTTAATCATATCACGAGGAAAATAATTTTCAAATTGCTTTTGAAGATCAGCATTCATGCTTCCCAACATCAGACAAGCAACCTCATTGTGTCTATCATACGCAGCAGTGTATGCAGCCAACTCTTCAGTTGTAGCATTAGCTCCCGGAACAACGGGTGTCTGCTCTTCAAGGATTTCAGTTTTCTTCTCCTTCTAAGCCCCTGTAAACAATTACAGATATGAGTACCACACCCGGTGTCGTAAACCCATGAATTACGCTTAGAAAAGGAATATAATTCAATTGTGAAGATACCTGAAGTACTGGTCAAACCAGTTTGCTTCTTCTTCAACTCAGCTAGATACTTAGAACAATTCCGCTTCCAATGTCCCATTTCATTGCAGTGATAACATGTTTGGTCCTTAGCCGGATGTTCCTTTTTCGCTGAAGGGGTCTTCTTAGGTTTAGGAGTAGCAACTTGCTTTCCTTTACCTTGATTCTTGCCCTTTCCATTTGGTTGTTTCCCTTTCTGGATCTTTCCCCCTTTGATCGTGAGAACTTGGGGTGTGGCAGACTTCTTTGGAAGCTTCTTTTCATACTCATTCGCCATGGCATGAAGTTTAGCAATGGTTTTATTCATGCTATGCATATTGTAATTGCGCACAAATTCCTCAAAATCCTTAGATAAAGACTTGAGAATCATGCCAATAGCAATAGGCTGAGGACAAGCATAATTCAACCTTTCCAATTGCTCAAAATACCTCTTCATTTTGAGTATATGAGGACTAACCGGTGTTCCTTGCTCGTGTCGCAAGTCATGAAGTGTGTCAACTAGGTCGAACAACTCCACTCCCGCTTGCTTTTCGTACAAAGACTTGAGCTCGTTAATCATATCACGAGGAAAATAATTTTCAAATTGCTTTTGAAGATCAGCATTCATGCTTCCCAACATCAGACAAGCAACCTCATTGTGTCTATCATACGCAGCAGTGTATGCAGCCAACTCTTCAGTTGTAGCATTAGCTCCCGGAACAACGGGTGTCTGCTCTTCAAGGATTTCAGTTTTCTTTTCAGCTCTTAGAACTATTCTTAGCTGACGAAACCAATCATTGAAGTTAGGTCCAGAAAGTTTTTCTCTTTCTAGCATCGACCTGAAAGCCGATTGGTGTATGTTTTGAGAAGGATTTGTTGTTGCCATCTACAAAACAGACAAAAGTTCAATTATCGGTATTTTCGATAATAATCCTTAAGAAATGTAATTTACCCTTGTTAAATTCAATTAACAATTAATTTCATTAAGGCTAGGATCCAATTGACATACAATCATTTCATCTGTTGATCAGCTAGAAATGACGGTACTCAAAAGGTAATCGACGATCAATAATTGCATTCATGCAATTCCTAGAGATATGGAACTTACAACAACACTTTAAAGGGGTATTAAGTGTTTTGTAAACATGTTTTGTCCCATCTTATGCCACGGGTCAAGGATCTCACCTCTTAACTCGTTTTAAGTCGCCCAATTAAGAACATGTAAATAGTCCACCACCGGTCTCACGGTGGAGTGGTAATTTACCTTGAAGAGATACAAATTTGCCTACGGTCTCACGTAGGAGCGAAAAGCACTGGCAAGTGTTCTTAGCAAAGTGGGTGGCAATGACTTAACTTTAAATGGGTAATGCATTTGATGTGAATCAAAAGTTTATGTATGAAGACTCATGCAAATCTTCATAACACAATGTTTAATAAAATCATTTTTACAGTCTTAGTAACACAAGAGAGCTCGGTAGCTCCATTTGAACGCACAAAGAAGCGCAAGGGCAAAGGTTTGCAAAGGACGCAATTAAAAACCCGCCCTTTTAGGAGGCTAGCGCACTCCGACTTATACCTCTCTTAGAGTTTGTTCAAATGGGTGAGCCGGTGTATCTCAAGGTTGTAAGACTCCAATTTTATTAAAGAAATCTCTATTTCGATAGTTCTTAGTCAAGTTTATTCTTTTCTCCAAAACAATTTTTGCATCACCTTTATAGCTCTTTATAAACACGCAAAAATTAATAAACTTACTAATTACCGAACTAATTTAATCATGTAACAAGTTAAGGTAGACCACCTAAACATGGTCACTATGGTTCATGCATATGTTTAAAGCCGGCTCCCCCCTCCGAAGAAGAGGACCACATACATCAAGTTGCCTTGATTGCGTAAGCCTTTAAACAACTTAATTAACAAGTAATTCACATAAACATGCTGACTTGAAATTTTCAGCAGCTTCACGACCTGTTTAGCCCTGTTTCTGGTCCGATTCAGCTTTCGACCAGAACTAAAAAGTTGTAGCCCTATGTGTCAAGCACCTACTGTCCAAAGCACAACTTCTAACTCATTACAGATTAAAAGATATGAATTTTTTAGTGAACTGTCACAAATCAGAAAAATCACACGAAAAAATTCACTTAGTCACACAATTATCTAATAATTAACCCTAATTATTGATCATCATGCTTTGCTAAATATATCTCTATATATCAGTAATAATCACAAGTAATTTTGCATGAATTCTTGTGATTTTACTTTTATTTAACAACTTTAAATAATTAAGATACACAAAACATGCAATTTATACAAATAAATCATGTCAATTCACAAACTCAAAACTTGCCATGAGGGTTTCAATCTCCATTGAATTAGGTTAATTTTAATTAAAAAAAACTCTTATTTTTATTTAATTTAATCCGATTTTAATTAAAAAAAATAAGAAAACAACTTTTAATTATTTAACAATTAATTAAAAATCAACCAACCCTTAACCCCCCTTCAAGTTTTGATCTTTGTAACTAATAGATCACATATGTGGCTCGTGATACCACTGTTAGAATATGCAAACATAAATCATATAAATATTCACATAAGCGCAACGGAAGAATCGAATATGTAATCACATTAATTAACAAAGAGAGAATCGAAACGTGTACCTTATGCAAAGCTTCCAATAAAATAAATAATAATAAGATTATTATTATTATAGGGTTTAAAGTAAAACCCCTCTACGATCGCACACTAGACACCTCTTATATCGTATGCTAGTACCCCGATCACGAACAACAAACCCCTTTGTTTATACCCTAAGTGTCGAAACCCTTGCAAAATCAAAACCCTTTTTTCCTTTGCCTATGTTTCGGCCGAACCCCAAAAGAGAGAGAGAGAGGAGATTTTGTGTGTGAAAGAATGTATAAAACCCTTTGATATAAACCCTCTATATATAGGGATATATCTAGGGTTTAATAACTTGGTGGGCAAGCAACTTCAAGGCTTTCCAAGCCCTTTAAAATTTCGGCCCACCCCCATTAGGAATTAGAGCCCAACTCTAATTTTCTAATTTCACATTTAACCTCCTTTTAATTAATTAAATAAAATTAACCCTTTAATTTATTTAAATTAATCATTTCGTGATCAAATTAATTAATATATTACTTTAATATAATAATTAATAGTATAGAGTTACCGTGTCATTTCGTGTGACCCCGTAGGCTTAAATTACTTCCGGACATGCGTTTATTATAACGTGATCACATACCAACAAAAGTAACATGAACAACGTGCTTTAAGTTACCTTGCAGCCTATTTTCATACCAGAACAAAATTGTAGCGCCCTTGAATTTTTGAAATTTATTTACACCCTTGTACACAAATGCATATACTATTTGACATGATTAGACTATATGCTAAACATGTATTAACCAAGTGCTATAAAATTTTAAACTAAACAAAAGTCTCAGTTTGAAATCAAATGTCTCAAACTGATATGTGTCACGCCCGTTTGTAAGCATTTCTCATCATAATCATACCTAGTAATTAACTTATATAGTTACAGATTGCTTATACACAAAATATGGACCTACATTGTATCATGGATATGTTGATTTTCCGTATGTACCACAAATAAAAAGGATATAATCAAAGAATAACCTCTGAAAAAGCCAAGGGGGCGGTATCCCTGAAATCAAATGCTATCGTTTTTGATATGTTACCTACGATTATTAGTTTTGTCATTTCACTAGGATATACTTGAAACAGTATCTCTCAGCTACAATGAAAGTTCTAATTGCAAAGCATAAAGAGTATCAACCTGTAGAGTCCCTCACTTGATGGTTTAACCCAATAGTGTAAAATACAACAAGTCTAATAAGCACTAGATTTGGACTAGTATTACTTGAATATAAATGCAAGTATATAAACAAAGTAATACAAGACTTAAAGCAATAAAGTAAAGGTGGAACACAATGTAATTTGTTCAAGTGTATTTTATTTATGATGTTAAATAAAATACAAGGTTGTGCGGAATCAAGATAATACAAATATGTAAGTATCCTAACAACCTATTAATTACAAATGATCTATATTTGCTAAATAAACTCTTTGGATCGAAATACTTAAAGTTGTGAAGTATCCCTGTTACGATCGAGAGTATTTAGACAAATTCACCTAATTGCTAAAAGGTAATTTTAACAAGGAAATGACTTTGTATTTATAGGCAAACAAATTCACCAGTGAATTTGTGCCGTACAAATATGGTTGCATGCATTTAATGAACCGACAAGGTCATTAAATGCATTGGTTAAGGTACAAGGATAAAGTCACATCAATATGTCTTTATCCTTTTAACCAACCACCTTTACACACGTAAGTACTTTTGTAAAGACAAGTGGAATGTTCTTTGAAAAGTGTGTAAAGGCAAAAAGTCAATTCCTCGTAATCAGTGTTCAGACTTGTAAGGTCTAGAACACTGACAAAACTCCAGTCGTAGATCTGGTAAGACTTCCAGTGGACTCCGCCATTTGTCAGTCTTCTTTATTCTAACTTCAGTCTTTGACTTAAGTGAGAATGTCTTCAGTAGAATAGATCTGGACTGGGGTGAAGTCCAGTGAGCTGAAATCTGGAAGACTCCAGATTTCCTATACAAGTATTTTGCTCACTGGTCTTCCATTATTTCTGAACAAATCTTCAGTAGGACTCCAGTCAGTAAATCTGGACCTAACAAATTCCCCCTATTTGTTTAGAAATAATGCAAGGTTTTTCAAGCTTCTATCTATACAAATTTGTATGCTTGAAAAACACTTGTTTTGATTTAGTCTAAAAAATTTTAAGTTACTGGAAAACACTTTATAGATCATCAGTGTTCCAGTTTTATCTTTTAATTCTAACTTAGACTAAATCTGATCACTTACTTTGTGAATCAAAAATTGCAACAATATTTACATACATCAACTAATAAACAGTTACAATTTTGATAGATAAATACAAGTACAAGTAAATGATAAAAGAGTCAGGCCCTTCTCTTTGAGGTCTGTCCTTGAGCTTCTTCAGTGGCCTTCCTCTTGGGTGATGGAGAGGCTGGTACAGAAACTGGTGGTCGCATACCCAGAGCAGCTTCCATTTGTTGTATTCTCTTCCAGACCTTCTCAATCCTCTTAATAAATGCTTTGACATCAGGAGTTAAATCAGTTTTCCCCCTGAAAGTCAAGCCTATCTCCTTCAGTTCAGTCCATCCAAACGACTGGACTGAAGCATTCTTCCTTTCATCAGTAAAGTTACCCTCTCTGGTCAACTTTACTTCAAACCTGGTCATGCCTTCATGGTTTTCAGCTAATTTAATCTCTGCACCTACGATCCTTCTGGCATCAGCCCTGAACGTCATCAGTTCATTATACTTATCTTTCAATTTGGCAGCCTGGATCAATGCTTCAGTTTCCCTGGATACCTTTTCTTGTTCCAAGGCAGATTGGATTTCTTCACGATTTATTCTTTGTGAAGTATCCAAGGGAATGAAAGTGCTCAGATCTGCATCCCTGATTGCCTTTAGCTGTTTGGCAGTGAGTTTTGGCAAGCCTTTTATCTTCTGTCTATACTCTATCTCCAGAGCACCAACATTCTTTCTGATCTTCTTCTGGAGGTTCACCAGTTCCTCCTTCCTTTGTCTGATCAGTTCAACCACCCTGACACCATAAGTTACTGCATCATAAGTTTGTTCTTCTAAAGAGTACCTGGAGCGAATATAGACGTCATCCAAAGCATCCATACATTGATGAACTCTGGGGTCTTCCTTCATCTTTTTGTACACATCAATATGAATGCCCAACCTGCCAGCATTATATTCATCAAAGGTCCCCATTTTTGCCATTTCCATCTTGTGGGCCTGAAGTTCATCCTTTTGTCTTTTCTTAAAAATTTCTATCATTATGCACTCTTGCTCCAGTCTCTTTGAAGTGTCATCATCAGCAGTAGGAATTCTGATGAACTTCCAGCAATTTCAATTTCTTCTCCAGATACCACATGTTGCTTTCTTTTTACTGACTTTAGAGTGGTTGTGATATCTGGGAATGCTTCAAACTGGGGCTCACTGGCATCAGTACCAGCAGCCTCTTTTTCCTGTACATTGGCTTCAGTACCAACTACTTCTTGTGCACTGGCATCAGTACCAGTCACCTTTTCTTGTTGCACAATGGCTTCAGTGCCAAAGGCCTTTTCAATTGCACTAGCCATCACTTCTTTCTTTTTCAACACCAACTCTTCTGGAACAGACTCAGTGGCAGCAGACTTTTCCCCCTTGGAATGTCC
The DNA here is from genome assembly GCA_034093135.1 of Erigeron breviscapus. Lineage (NCBI taxonomy): Eukaryota > Viridiplantae > Streptophyta > Magnoliopsida > Asterales > Asteraceae > Erigeron > Erigeron breviscapus. The sequence goes on along the minus strand of CM067170.1, from coordinate 92,652,388 downwards.
ACCAGTTTGAGACTTGTGGGCATTCCATAACTGTTCAAGCATGTATCTGTCTGAAGCACCAAATGTTCTTCCTGCCACTGGAGTTGTGAGATTCACAGTGTTTCTGAGAGTCATCACTTCCTTCTTAACAATTTCAAGTTCTTGAGGCAAGTGACTGGGCAGCTCAGTATTAATCATCTTCACCACTTGGGGCAATAACCCATCTTGAATGGTTCTAAGAACTGACCCAGAAATTTTCGAAGTAATTTCTTTCAGCATTTCACCTCTAAATTTGCGTACAACTTCATCACTGAGGGTGCTTACAACAGAATTCTGGTCAAGGACTGGCCTACTTTCCAGACGGCTTACTGACTCAGTCAATTTCTGGACTTCTCCTTTCAGACCTGCCAGTGGTTGTACAATTTCTGTCTTGACTGCAGTCTGAACAGAAGTTACCAGTTTCTTCTCCAATCCCTGGACTGCCACTTTAAAAGTTTCAGAGTTTTTGTTTGTGGCCAGTACCAGTTCATTCAACTTCTCAAAAACAAGTTTTTCATTACTAGCAAAGAGGTTCATTTCTGATGAAAGATTATTGGATAAAAGAGATTTAAAGTCAGAAACAACCTGAGAAGATGACTGGAGTGATCTCTCCAGGTCCGCCACCTTACTTAAAAGGCCTTGGACCTCGGTGGAAGAAGAAGCGGAGAGACCACCAGGAGGAGTAAGTTCAGATTCCCTTCTAAGTACCAATGGAACTTGTGTCTGGACTGCTTCAGTAGATGTTTCAGTTGTTGTAACAGTCGAGTCCAGCACACGAGGAAAGTCTAGTGGTGTTTCAAGTGGTGGGGGTTGATTTTGTGAAATTTGAAGTGAGGGTGGATTGAAATAAGGAGTGTTTAGTGGAATTGAAAATGGTGGTGGTGGTGCAATAATGGATTCTGGTGGTGGTGGCATTTCTGTAGAGTCAAGTGGTGGGGTGACCGAAGCAATAACAGAAGTAACAACTTTTTCTACTTCATCACCCAGAAAATTCATATTAATATCAAACATATTACCTTCAGACATTGGGGAATCTACCTCATCCCAATCTGGAGCCGTCCCAACTGTCTGATCAACCACTTCTCTATTTAAATCTAACTGAGCATCTTGCTCACCAGTCACCTGCTCCTCAACCTGGACAACATTTTCTACTTGCTCAACAATCAGAGACCCATCTTCATTCATAATATCACCAGGATGGCTCGATTCGGCTCTATTAGGATTGACCTGAACTCCATCCTTCCTAAGACGTCTGGAAGTTCTTGGTCGAGTAACAGTAGGAGCCACCTGGGTTACTGGTTGTACAATTTCAGCACTGAGGACTCCAGAGGGTCCTTCACCAATCTGGTTCCCTCCTGGAGCCTCTTCCTGCTCATCTGATGATGATGCATCAAGTGCATCATTTCTAAAATGGTTCAGCATATTTACAGGAATTTCAACCTCACCAGCTCTTGATTTTAATGAACTCAACTCCCTCAGATAGTCACACACAGAAAAATGATTTGTGTCGTAATCATACTCATCACCTAGAGCTCTTAAAAAAACAAGTGACAGAAAACGAATATATGGAATATGAGGTTTTCTACCTTTCACCTTTAGACGCTCTACCAGATCATCAAAGAAAATCTGAGCAAAATCTACTCTGTATCCGAACCATAGGCAGTAAGCAATCTGGAGTTGCATTTGATTTATCTGGTCCAACCCTCCAGAACTGCCACCCAAACACTCAACAAGATGAGTGAAGAAGTATCTCCATGAGTCTGAAAGCTTGCTCATGTAGATGGTGCCTTTTCTTGATAACTGGCCATGCTCATCCAGTATATCAGTGTGTCCCATCAGTCTACACACATCCCTGTAATTAAGACCAGTAGGGAGAGTAATTGCCATCTCATTTTCAGCCAAATAATTCAAATGAAGAATATCTCTAAGAGAGTCAGCAGTGAGAGTAAAGGCCCTGGTGCCTTGTTGAAATGTGTAGTTGATGGATTGAGTATTTTCAACATACACAGCAGTGTACCAGAATTCACATAAGTAATCATGATACATTTTTCCGGGATTGAGAGTAAGAGCACCATAGAGAGGACAACTGAGGAAAAAGGCATTCAGTCGTCCAATGAGAGAAGTTGGAGCATGAGTGGTGCTAGTGAGTCTAGCCATCCAATTATTCATGTTTATTCTGATCGCCTTTGCCTCTAAAGTAATATGAGGTGCTTTTACTACATTGGCAACGGGAGCATATTCAGCAGCGAGCAGATTTTTGGGTGAGTTTGATTGTCTTGGTGCCATTGTATTTGGTAGATTGATGATATGAAACTGAAAATTAGGGGTTTTGATAAAGATATGATGAATTAAATATGAGAGAGATTGATGATTGGAAATTGAATGAAAAAATGGAGTAAATGAAGGAATTTGAAGAATTTTGGGAGTAAATATGTTCGAAGTAAATGCAAATGAAAGTGAAAGTGGGTATATATAGGAGAGAGAGTGTGGAACTCAAACGGTTATTTTTGAATTTATCAAATATAATTTTGATCGGGTTTTGAGATCCGCATTAAGTACATCACATCACACATAAATGTGTGACGGTTTACAGCCCACAAACAGTAACCAACTTGCATTTTTTGTCTTCCCAAGGTAAAAATACCATCATTAGGTTTGAAAAATTACATGCCACGTAGGATAATAAGATAAATATCTTTTCAAAGAGTTTGCATACGTGGCACGCACAAAGACCAAGTATTAAAATATTATGACTGACATACCATGACTCATTTCAGTGCATCTGGAGGTTGACTGGACAGTCCAGTATCACTGGTGGATTATGCCAGTGAAGTATGCACTGATGGTACACTGGAGAGACACTCCAGTAAAGTACCAGTGATAACCATTTGAAAGAGACTGGTAACCTCAAACATGCACATCAACTAATACAGACAGTGAGAGGGACACATTTACAAGGAGACAAAAGTTACCTCAAACATGCACTTCAACCTATCTAATTACCAGTGAGAGGGACACATTTACAAGGTACCAGTGATATTTTCCAGAAAATTTTGTCCAGTGAGAAAATAAATTAATAAATTCCCCCTGAAATTAAAACATTTTAAGGACAAAAATATATCTTTCAGTCTTCCCCCTGGAATGTTGATCCAGAAATCTATTTATGCAGAGATAGTACACAAAGGCGTTCAATATCTAAGCAGTTATAGATTTATAAATCTTTTAAATCAAGGATCCCTAATAGTACACAAAGGCGTTCAATACCAAGGTTCCAGATTTAAGGGTTTAACATTCCCAACTCACCAACAAGATATTCAAATGTTTTTACATCCAGTGGTTTAGTAAAAATGCCAGCGAGTTGTTTGTCAGTGGGAATAAAATGGAGTTCAATATTATTTTTCATAATATGATCACGAATAAAATGATACCTGAGATCAATGTGCTTCGTCTTTGAGTGCATGACCGGATTGTTCGAGATAGCAATGGCACTGGTATTATCACAAAAGATTGGGGTCTTTGAATACTTAATACCATAATCAAGCAACTGGTTCTTCATCCAGAGTATCTAAGCACAACAACTGGCTGCAGATACGTATTCAGCTTCAGCAGTGGACAATGAAACTGAAGTTTGCTTCTTACTGGTCCAGCTGACCAGTTTGCCATCAAGGAAATGACATCCACCAGTAGTGGATTTCCTGTCTATCTTACAAACTGCATGATCTGAATCTGAATAACCCATTAGATCCATGCCTGAGCCTTTGGGATACCAAAGACCCAAACTGGGGACACCCTTAAGGTATTTCAGTATGCGCTTTACAGCAAGTATATGAGATTCTTTTGGATTAGACTGATATCTGGCACATAAACATGTTGAGAACATAATATATGGTCTACTGGCAGTTAAATACATCAGTGAACCAACCATGCCTCTATAGACAGTGGTGTTCACTGGTTTACCATCTGGATCAGAGTCCAGTGTCAGTGGTGCAGAAATTGGAGTGGGTTTTGATGGTGAAGAGTTCATATCATATTTCTTTAAAAGATCTCTAACATATTTTTCCTGATTAATAAAAATACCATCTTTGTTTTGTTTAATCTGGAGTCTTAGAAAATATGTTAATTCACCCATCAAACTCATTTCATATTCAGAGGACATGATTTTAGAAAATTTCCTGCACATGTTTTCATCAGTAGACCCAAAAATAATATCATCAACATAAATTTGTACCATCAGAAGATTACCTTTTTCATGAAGAATAAATAAGGTATTGTCAATTGCACCTCTTTTAAAACCATTTTTCAATAAATGTTTAGTCAGAGTATCATACCAGGCACGTGGAGCTTGTCTGAGACCATAAAGTGCTTTGTCCAGACGATATACCCAGTGGGGATGTTTTTCATCAATGAAACCTGGTAGTTGTCTGACATAAACTTCTTCTTCAAGTTTTCCATTCAAAAATGCACTTTTAACCTCCATCTGGTAGACCTTGAATTTATGATGAGCAGCGAATGCTAAGAATATTCTGATCGCTTCAAGTCTAGCCACTTGAGCAAATGATTCATCAAAATCGATATCTGACTGGCAGTACCCTTGTGCTACCAGTCTGGCCTTGTTTTTGATGACATGGCCATCTTCATCTACCTTATTCCTAAAGACCCATCTGGTTCCAATTGGTTCTTTCTTTCCAACTGGGAAAGGAACCAGGTACCAGACCTAGTTCCTTTCAAACTGGTGAAGGTCTTCTTGCATAGCTATCACCCAGATTGGATCTTCCATAGCCTCGTCAATCTTCTTTGGTTCTATCAGTGATAAGAAACTGACATATAAGCATTGATTACTAGAGGCTCTTCTGGTCAGAACCCCTCTACTGGAGTCACCTATGATCTGATCGATAGGATGAGCTTTTGTCCATCTGGAGTATTGACCAGGATTGTTACAAACAACAATATCAGTGCAAGAGTTCAGTTGAGTCTCCCCTGGTGTTGCTTCAGGAGGAGGATCTTGCCAGACTACTTCAACATCTTCATCTCAATCATTTAAGTCACGATTTGCATCATGAAATTCTTCGTTTGAAGGCATTTCTTGAAGTATTGGTTCAGTCTCGACTGGGACTGATACTGGGGGAGTAGTACGAACATCTGATCCAATAATAATTTCAGATGGTAGCTTGAAAATAATTGAAGGATAGAATGGAGTACTACTGGAGGGTTTCTTAGTCTGAACAGGTTCCAGATCAGGATGACTGGAAACTTCTTCTGAAGAATCTTTATTGTAGTTGATAGGATCAGATTCACAGAAGACAATTGGAGTTACTGGGGGAGTATCAAGGGTTGGCTTTTTATTGATTGCGGCATTTGATTCATCAAATGTGACATGTATTGACTCATGGACCTTCTCCAGTCTCTTGTTATAGACTCTGAAGGCCTTGCGAATGGCTGAATAACCTAAGAAGTATCCTTCATCAGCTTTGGCATCAATTTGCCTAACTGACTGGAGTCGTTCAGGATGTACACTGGACATCCAAAAACGTGAAAATAACCAATATTTGTTTTTCTATTTCTTAATACTTCATAGGCTGTCTTTTTGTGTCTTTTGATGTACACAGACCGGTTCTGGGTGTGACAAGCAGTAGCAATTGCTTCAGCCCAAACTGGTAGAAAGACCAGATTCAGCAAGCATACTCCTGGCAGCTTCTATCAGCATTCGATTCTTCCTTTCCACCACTCCATTCTGTTCTGGAGAGCGAGCTGATGAGAAATTCTGGGAGATGCCAGTGTCAGTACAGAATGACTCTAGAGTTGCATTCTGAAATTCTGTTCCATTGTCACTTCTTAACTGACACACCTTTCGCTTATGCTTGAGTTCAATCTGCTTGATAAGAGTGATGATTTCATGCAGCAGCTTCACTTTTAGACCTGAGAAAGATCACCCAACAATATCTGGATAATTCATCTACGATCACCAGGGTGTATCTTTTATCAGCACGAGTCTGAACATTCACTGGACCAAAGAGATCCATATGAAGCATGTGAAGTGGTTCAGTTATGCTAAAGTTCTGTCTGGTCTTGAAACTGACACGTTTCTGCTTACCCATCTCACATCCTGGACATGGCCTTTCCTTTTTGAAGGAAACTGAAGGTATCCCATCTGCCAGTTGTTTTCTAGACAACTTATTAATATTTTTGAAATTTAAATAGGATAACCTTTTATGCCATAACCAGTTTGTGTCTTCATCAGCTTGAGTATAGAAACACTGCTCTGAAGGAGAGCTTTCCATATCCATCACATACACATTCCCTCTTCTGGGAGCAATCAATACTACCTTCCAGTCTTTGTTAAATACAATGCCCTGAGCAATATTGAACAGAACTTGATAGCCATCATCACACAGTTGACTGACACTGATTAGGTTATATTTCAAACCATTCACAAATGCAACTCGTCTGAATTTGACTTGTCCATTGTTCAGAACACCATACCCCTCAGTTTTTCACAACCATCATTTCCAAAAGTAATGGAGGGTCCATCAGAAATTATGAACTCCTCCAGCAGGGTCTTACATCCGGTCATTGTCCTGCCAGCAGCACTGTCAAGATACCAGATATACTTCTTTCGATCTCCATGCACATCCACCAGATATATCAGTTAGATTTGGGAACCCATCGACGATGGGTTCACTGGACCCTCCCTTATAGGTCCCTGGGGCAATCTGGTTTAGTTCACTTTCTTCAACAGTGGTCTTAGTTGAAAAGACCACTGGGGTTGATAGTTTTGAAACCTTTTTCTTTTTCTCAACTGGAGAAATAGATTTATCTTTCTTTGAAAAAGGTTTGGTATTTTGTCTAGGGCCAGATGAAGTACCCTCAAAATTGTTTAATCTTGCATTACAACTTTGAAATTGACGAGTCAGTAATTGAAACTGGCTCTCTAACCTTAACAAAATACTTTCATCAGATGACACCTGAGCCTTTCCAGTTTGGACTTTAGGCTTAGGAAGGGAACTGGTCTTCTTCTTTTGAACCTGGGGTTCTTTAGAAGCAGTCTGAGGCAAAGGTTTATTCCGATTGACCTTTTTAACTGGAGCAGTCATCTGGAATGTTCCAGTCTTAACCTCTGGGGATTGAACTGGGAAAATATTGGCCTTAGGAGTTACAGGCTCATCATAAATGGTAATGGGCCTGAATCCCTTCAATTTTGATTTTAAAACTGTAATTTCAGAAAAATCTGTTTCTAGACCATTTACACAGTCAGATCTAACAGTTTCAACAAAGATTAAATCAGAATTAAGAGCTTCATCAATGTCCAATTTTAGTTCAGTGTCAGTTTCCACATCATAATCACTGACCTTTTTGATAACAATGTCCACCCATCTTCCAGATGTGACATCTTCCTTCACCAGATGCTCTTCGTCTGCCAGAGCCATGTAACAGCAATCTCTTTCCTCTTCTTCATCAACAGATGAGTCATCAGAAGGAACCCACTTCTCTTCAGTTGTGGCAATCATGCACTTATTATTTGTTTCCATTTGTTGTGCCATGAGAGCAATTTGAGCCTTAAGCTTTTTATATTTAGATTTATAGCTATCATCAGACTTTTTATTAGAAGAAAATGGACCAGGCTGGGATACAAACTGACTGGACTTGCAATCTTTCATGAAATGACCTTTTCTGCCACACTTAAAGCATGTCAGATTGGTCTTATCAGTAGAAGAACTGGATGCAAATTGTCCGATGGCCTATTTGCTCTTGCTTTGAAACGGTTAAACGTTTTAGCAATCATTGCAACCAGGTCATCATTTTCAGATTCATCACAGTCTGGAGAGATAAGACTAGATTCTCCAGATTCCATGAATTCAGACACCATCTTCTTCATAGAAAATACATTCTCAGAAGATATTAGTGTTGTACCTTGTGGTTCAGTATGACTAACC
>CM067170.1:92601713-92643439 GCA_034093135.1 Erigeron breviscapus | reverse complement strand
TTTAATTCCATTTTTATATTATGATTGAAGTGTGCAGGAGTATATTGCTTTGTAGTCTAAAGGAAACCATGCACTTGGCCAAAAGCTAAGTGTGGGGGAGTTCGAGCATCAAATCGCTGAAGAAATCAGATGTCGGAACACGTACAGGAGTCAAAAGCGCCGCTAGGAGACCTCCAGCGCCGCTGGGAATGCATCTGGGCATCCCAGCGCCGCTCCACACCTCCCAGCGCCGCTGGACCTGCACCTGTGCAGATCCAGCGCCGCTCCCTGCTATCCAGCGCCGCTCCACACTAGCCAGCGTCGCTACCTGCTTTGCCAGCGCCGCTCCCTGATCCATTCTGCACACCAGATAGCGAAAAATCCAAAAAAAAAAAATAAATCAGAAAATACCAAAAAGAAAAGAAGATGGAGAAGCATCAATGGATCGCCATCAAAAGGAGACGATTCTAGTTTTGAAGATTCAACATCATTCAATTCGCTCCGCAAATGCCATCTTCAACAATAATCATGCAATTTAAGACCCGGAAAGTTTCGTTAATCCTTACTTCTATTTTACGTGTTTTTCTATTTCCCTTTGTTTCTATGTCTAGTACAACGAGGGCGTTGTACAATTTAAGTGTGGGGGGATGGAATAGGAAAAAACCCTTGGTCTAATTGTTTGATTTATCACAAGTTTTCTACTACTTATTTCATGCAAATTAAAAGTTTTTCTTGTGTCTGAAAACTATTTTGAGAATATAAGCTTTGCAAGTAGTACCTGGACACTAAGCAAATTGTTGATGTGACCAATTTATATAGATCGCCCACATCATTATTGGCCTTTTTCGTATGTGTTTTGAGTCGATTTTGTATGCATTTGGCGCGTTTATGGTGTTTGTTAGTGCTTTCAGGTTCTTAGCAGGTTACGCGTCCATTTGGTACATTTTCTGACGATTTTTGGCCAAGAAGTTGACCCGAGTGTTCGAGTGATGTTGATAATGAAGAACAAAGATTTCAGCAGATATGCACTGCGCCGCAGTCGTTGGGTACCAAAGATACAAGATTCCAGTGAATTATCACTGCGCCGCAGTGGGAGCATTCACACCCCACTGCGCCGCAGTCAACAACGAATAAACAATTCCAGTGAATTCTCACTGTGCCGCAGTGGGAAGTGCACAAGGCCACTGCGCCGCAGTGAGTGCACGGGAGAATCAGGGTTGCAGCCTTTTGCTGCAGATTTTGGGGGAGGTATATAAAAGAAAAAACCCTATTTTCCCAATTATCGAAATTCTTTCTAAGAGCTGCTCTCCAAGGGATTCCTTCAAGGATCAAGGGTAGATTTCTTCTTCCGTTTCATTGAAGATTCACGGGCACCCACTTAGATCGTATCTATTTTATTGTCTTGCAATTTCAATTTCAAGAACGATTGGTACATCATGTTCTTCTTTTATTTTGATTGTTATTTTAAATTAATCATGAGTGGCTAAACATTCAATCATCCACCTTGAGGAAACTAGACGAATGATGTGATTGCTATATGTTTTAATCCAAAGAGTTGATTTCAATTATCGTTGTGTCGAGATCTTGATGATTTAATTCCTTTTTATATATTATTATGATATTGGTGGCATGTGTGTTCTTCGTTAGTGGTACTAGTTGGATGCATATGTGATTTTCAAATGGTTGTTTGTCTATGAGCAATTATCACTAGTTCATGGTATGATAGTGAATATCATTTTAATAAAAGGAGTCATTTGTCAACGTGTTTTATAACGGTTGGTGGTACCACGTTATCTTCACATAGGCACAATTGTTAATTCGATAGTTAAGCAAACTAATTGTTGGTAAGGTTGTCTAGGCATTGGTGGTACCGGCTTGGATAATTAAACTAGCAACTTAGGTGATTGGGTAATTTGCTCACGGTTGGTGGTACCACGTGAGCACCTTAATCCTTTTACGATTATCTTTTCAACTCAATGAATTTGGTCTTAATTGAATGCAATCATGTTTGAAGTCTAGCGAATTTCAAGGTGGATGATCTTTATTAATATTGTCTGAAGCTTTTCTTTACTTTTATGCGTTTTGTCTTTTAAATTTATTTGCATTTAATTGTCAAAGTGAGATTTGAAGCAACACCCTGTTTTCCAAACCATTTTATTAAACAACTAGTTCAAACCAATCCCCGAGAACAAACACGGACTTACCTCTTAACTATATTGCATACGAACGGGTCCACTGCCCGATAGTGTGTAGTAGTGAGTTTCTAGGTATTTCTAGTTTATAATTTTTACACTCGATTTAGCACATCAAGTTTTTGGCGCCGCTGCCGGGGATTGTGTGCCGATTTGGTTGTTAATTTAGTGGTTTGATCCTTTCTCACGCGTGAGAAAGTTACTTTTTTATTAGTTTAGTTTTCTTTTCTTATCACAGGTGCATTTGACGTGTTTGTGTTAGTTGTGTGTTTGCAGGTATTGCTTTAGTTGATGAACTTGCGTTCTTCGGGTCTCCCTTTGAATAGTCCTTTGTCTACTCCGAGAAGACCAAGAGGGCGTAGGTTTAACTTCACTGAACCCACAACACCAATACCGACACCATTTTCACCTATAGCTAAACCCACTCCTGATTCGGACGAGGAAGGGTTCTTTTTGGACGAGTTTTTCAATTTAGAAGTAAAGCAAGAGGAAATTGGAGACGAACAACCAAGGGGTCCAAATGACACTCGCTATGGCGAGAGGGTTCGAACTATCCCAACGGGCCGTGGTTCCGCCATTAGACCTCCAACCATTGATCACACTTTCGCTTTAAAAGGAAACCATCTAAAAAGCATAGAAGAGCATCAATTTGATGGGAAACGGAAATGGGATCCTTACCAACACTTGGATAGGTTTGAAAAGTTGGCTCGGCTATATCAATATGGGCAAAACCAAATGAATTCCGTGAAACTTGAGACATTTCCCATGTCAATCACCGGAGAAGCACTTGATTGGTTCAATGATCTTCCAGAAAATTCTATTACTACTTGGAACCAACTTAAGGAGGCTTTCATTGGTGAGTTTTATTCACTTAGAACTCAAAGAAGGTTGGAGAACATGATTAGATCTTTTGAACACGATAATGGAGAAGATGTTGTTGAGGCTTGGATTCGTTTCAAGGAAATGTTGAGAAATTGTCCAGGTCACGATTTGACTAGGGAAAAATATGTGGAGCTTTTCTTTGATGGGCTAGATAAAAAGTCTAAACGAGAATTGGGATATGTTTTCGGGGGTAGTTTCAATAACATTACACCCAATGAAGGTTATCAAATCTTGGAAGACATGGAGAAGGATAGCTCAACTTTGGATGATGAAAGGTTTTTGAAGAATGAGAGAAAGATGAAGAGAAGTACTAACCAAGGGAGAGTTGCTAAGGTTGAAGCTAGCAATGACCCTGGGGTTATTGGAGAGATTAGGGCGCTATCTGAGCGCATGGAAAAGGGGTTTGCTACTCAAGAGAATAGATTTGGAGCAATTGAGAGGGATGCTAAGGTAGTAGCCGATGGGTGTGATCATTGTGGTGATATGCACTATTCTGATGAGTGTCCAAATCTGTAACACCCGTTGTTTAGAAATATGGGTTTTCAAAAACTTTTCACCTAACGGTGTCAAATTGCGGAAGAAAAGACTTTAAAAGTCAAAACCGATAAAAACATTTCGGTTTCTGCATTTATTTGGTGTTACATGCCATATCAAACAATAGTTCAAATGAAAACCCATCGGTTGCCCAACATAAAACAACCGTTCACACGTCATTACATAAATTCGACATTAAAATACGAAAGGTAAATAAGGTCTAAAGGAAGCATCGTCTATGGGTAGCTAAGGCCCCTGCATTGCATCTACCCAAGCTCACACGTCCTGCATCTAATTCCATCAAGCTGAACCTGAGGGAACAACCACATTAAAGAAACAAGTGTTAGCTATAAGAATAGCTAAGTAAGATCACACTTAATTTAAAAGCATTTGTCCAATTAAAACAATCTTCATTATTAGACAAGTTTTATTAGGCACAACACACATCACACGTTCACACATATACTGCATTTCAACTTCATATCAATTAGGATATCATCCTAAATGTGCCTATCCTGCATTAGTTCCCACATTATCACACATATCTTCGTTATCTGCATTATTAGTTCACACATTGTCACACGTATCTTCGTTAACTGCATATAAGTGTGCCCTGCATCACACCCGACTGGATGATCAGTCAAAAGACTTCTCATCTTACGTCGTTAAGGAATGGCAAGCCAATCCCAGAGTAATCCGTATGTGGAGGTTGGTCAAACCTCTCGTATTACTCGCCCTGCGTTATAAAGACCATGTTGCGAGGAGCCACCCAAGCAACAACTGCATCTACGCACTTGCCCGGCTAAGGCTAGTACGGGTTAAGCTTAACACTTTTCACAGCATCTGTTTTATGAGCTCAATTTCACACATAAAGATTGGGTCCCTGCATTCCCAATCATTCACACACATATAGTCTAGGTAACACACAATCCTAGACATTCACACACTTTAACTTCATTACGTTTGGATCCTTAAACGTGCAAGTGACATAGTAACCTAGCAAGTCTAGTGAACTAGGCGTACAAGTCAAGCATGCATATCACACATCAACTTCATTTCTATATATCATGCATATCAAGATACTTCATTAAACTACATCAACTGCATAGCTACATACTACATTAAGCAATACTACATTACACTACTATAGGGACTGCATCTCAGGTCTCATGGTCAACTGCATAACCCATAATACCTCCCAAGTAACCCATATGCCCACATGCAATAATAAGGTACCGAATGGAAGTGTTTACGATTTGAAACCAGCTTTTAGTTGATCCCCCAGCGTGTCAAAGTAGTGTATCTTACCTGGTAGTAGTGTACGCGCGCAACCAAATAGCTAATAGTGCTTAACAGTAATCCCCGACACCTATCGTACATTACATATAAAATATAAGTCATTTGGGACATTAAATGGACTCTCTTACGACCTTAAGACTGTCCAAGCAAAAGTCCTGATTTACACCTTACGAACTTAGCCAACGAAGTTAACTCAAACTTCCTACTTACGAAGTTAATCTTCGTACGAACTTAATCTTCGTTTGGTTTGCTTTACGAAAATAGTTACAACTTACGAAGATACTCTTTGAACGAATTTATTATAACTAACGAAGATAGCAATTTAGTTTACGAATTTAACACCAAAATCCTCCTTACGAAGATAACCCAAAAACGAAGTTTATTTTCGTTCCAACGAATTTAGACCCAGTTACGAATTTAATCTTAATTTCGTCCAGAATTCCAAAACGACTAACTTCTTCAATTTTTCCAGAATTCGATCGATCAAGGCTTCTTCCCAAACATGTTTTTGACACACATAAACATCTTTTGATTATCAAGATCGATTATGGACTCGTTTAACACTGTTTTGAACGTTAATTGACCAAAACACCACATAAACCCTAATTCTTTTACAAAACCCCTTTTCAATCAGATTTGGTTCATTATAAAACAACTTTTAATCTGAAAATACAATCAATTAATTGATTATTACCTGCAAATGACAAATAGGATGCAAATACTCTTGACAATGACCACCAATTCACACACAAAACGACTTTTCGGCTTGAGATTTGATGAGAGAAGACTATGGAATGACTTAGGATCAGTTAGGGCTTGTTTAGAAGAAGTGAGATCTGCAATTAACCTCCTAATGACAGCCCCTAAGCTACTAATCCCGTTTTTGACTTTCCACACATGTCAAAACTAATCCCTAGGCTTCCTAATCCTTCATTATTGGTCACAAACTTCTTTATTGACCATATACAACATTAACCCTTCATTAAATGTCACTACATAGACATAATTCTTCATATTTCACACAATTATACTACATTAACATTTAGGTTTTCAAACCTCACACATAACACACATTAACTACGTATATGCATATATTCACACTAGACTTAACGACACACATAAAGTTGACCTAACGGCGTTAGTCAAATCTTAAAGAAAAGTTTGGGATGTTAGAATTACCTCCCCCTTAAGAGGATTCCGTCCCCGGAATCTCATCATTAAGGAACAACTCGGGATATTTCTCCTTCATTACTGCTTCAGTTTCCCAAGTCAAGCTTTCTCCATGATTATGCTTCCACTTTATCAATACAAGATCTATCACTTTTCTGCGTAACTTCTTTTGCTTTCTTCCAAGTATCGCCACCGGTTTATCAACCATTTTCTTCATTGGGTCAATGCTCACATCTCTAATTGGAATCACACTTGACTCCTCGGCTAGACACTTCCTTAGGTAGGATACATGGAATGCGTTGTGAATTCCTTCCAATTCTGGAGGCAATTCCAACTGATATGCTAGATCCTTAATACGTTTCAAGATTTTAAAAGGTCCAATAAATCTAGGACTCAACTTGCCCTTCTTTCCAAATCGGATTACTCCTTTCCATGGTGACACTTTCAGCATCACTAAGTCACCTACATTAAACTCCATTGGTCTCTTTTTCTTATCTGCATAGGTTTTCTGCCTTTCTCTGGCCACACGTAAAGATTCTTTAGCTACATTAACTTTCTCAGCGGAGATTTCAATAATTTCGGGACCGGTTAATTGCTTTTCACCGGGCTCCATCCAACAACTTGGAGTCCTACATCTTCTTCCATATAACATCTCAAATGGTGGCATTTCAATACTTGCATGGTGACTATTATTATAAGCAAATTCAATCAACTTCAAGTGTTCATCCCATGCTCCACCATAGTCTAGTACACACGTTCTCAACATATCCTCTAAGGTTTGGATGGTTCTCTCACTTTGCCCATCGGTTTGAGGATGATAGGCGGTACTCAAGTTCACTCTAGTACCCAATTCTCGTTGAAGACCCTTCCAAAATTTAGACACGAATCTAGTGTCCCTATCCGAGACAATAGACAATGGAACTCCATGCTTCGACACTACTTCATCAATGTAAATCTTTGCCATCTTCGTTAAAGGCACATCTTGTCGGGTAGCTAGAAAATGAGCACTCTTCGTCAATCTATCCACAATCACCCAAATCATATCATTCCCTTTCGGCGTTTTCGGTAGCTTCGTTACAAAGTCCATCGTGATATGATCCCATTTCCACTCGGGAACGTCTAATTGATGCAACAAACCATACGGCTTTTTATGGTCCGTTTTCACACGTGCACATGTCAAACACTTTGCTACAAAATGAGCTACTTCACCTTTAATATCCGGACACCAATAAATCGGCTTCAAATCTGCATACATTTTGGTGACACCGGGATGCATCGAATACCTACTTCTATGGACTTCTTCAAGGATCAACTCCCGGTTACCACCAAGCAGTGGCACCCAAATACGACCCTTGTATGTTTTAAACCCACGGCTATTAGTCTCCATCACAAGTCGTTTCTTCTTCCCAATACTCTCTTTATCAATATTATCCTTCATTAATGCCATCTCTTGTGCTTCTTTAATTCGATCTAATAGACCCGACTTGGCTTGAACTTGCATGCTCATCAACTTACAAGAAGAGCTTTGCACTTTCCTACTTAGTGCATCCGCCACTACATTAGCTTTACCCGGATGGTATTTGATTTCACAATCATAGTCTTTAAGTAATTCCATCCACCTTCTTTGTCTCACATTCATCTCCTTTTGAGTAAACATATATTGTAAACTCTTAGGGTCGGTGAAAAGTGTGCATTTAGTACCATATAAGTAATGTCTCCATAATTTCAATGCAAACACAACCGCCGCTAGCTCAAGATCATGGGTAGGGTAATTCTTCTCATGAGGCTTCAACTGACGTGAAGCATAGGCAATCACTTTGTCTCTCTGCATTAGGACACAACCCAAACCCGTAATAGAAGCATCACTATATACCACTAAATCATCAGTACCTTCAGGCAAGGCAAGGGTAGGAGCTTCACACAACTTCTTTTTCAACGTTTGGAATGCATTTTCCTGCTTTTCAGTCCACTCGTACTTCACACCCTTCTTTGTTAATTCCGTCATAGGCTTGGCTATTCGGGAAAAATCCTGAATAAACCTTCTATAATACCCAGCCAAACCAAGAAAACTCTTAATCTCGGTAGGAGTCTTTGGCTGCTCCCACTTTGAAACAGCTTCAATCTTTGAAGGATCTACTTTAATACCTTCTGATGAAATAACATGACCAAGAAACTGCACTTCTCGAAGCCAAAACTCACATTTAGAAAACTTTGCGTACAACTTCTTCTCCCTCAACACCTCCAAAACTGCTTTCAAATGCTCACGGTGTTCATCTTCTGACTTAGAATAGATCAAAATATCGTCAATAAACACAATAACAAAATGATCTAGAAAGGGGTGGCATACCCGATTCATTAAGTCCATAAACGCGGCTGGAGCATTGGTCAACCCAAATGGCATGACCAAGAACTCATAATGACCATATCTAGTCCGGAAAGCTGTCTTTGCTACATCTTCCTTCTTTACCTTCAACTGATGATAACCGGACCGCAAATCAATCTTTGAAAAATACGAAGCACCATGTAGTTGATCAAAAAGATCATCAATTCTCGGGAGAGGATACTTGTTCTTGACCGTTCGTTTGTTCAACTCACGGTAGTCAATACACATGCGCATCGATCCATCCTTCTTCTTAACAAAGAGAACCGGAGCTCCCCAAGGCGAGGAACTAGGTTGTATGAACCCCTTGTCAAGTAACTCCTGAAGTTGCGTCATTAATTCCTTCATTACATTCAGCGAAGACTATTCATTTGGCGGTTAAGCCTTTCAAGCACGCATCCTTATTAGCTTGCTATCACAACTCACATGATTCATTTGAATAAAGGGTCGACTCGTCATAACCTTCGCTACATATCATATCCTTTCATAGAGACTTATGGTTAGACCATAATACCTTCTTTGTTCATAATAAACTTCCCTTTCTCACCACAAAACCCTCGGCCGATATTAAGCTAATCAAAGCACTCATTTAATACTTCTAACTTCATGAGCTGTTATCGTCGTGATCTTTAGCTTGACACCTTTCCCTTCAATAACATATCGTATCATGAAATGACACCCAACACCTACATTATACATCATCTTATATCATCATATACATCATATCATGGTATACTCACATCTTAATCCATGTCTTATATCACATCAACATAGACTTACCCCTTAAACGTAACTTCATAGCATATCTTGTCATATCACATGTAAACTTGTCACACATCGTTTGAAGGTTCGACCTCACAATCGCAACGAAATTGGAAACCTTATTAGAACGTCTCAAAGCTACGAGTGGCCTCGATTTTTGAACTATAATCCTTGCCTTACATAAGTAGATCACATAGGCGAGAAACATGATCCATCCGGAACCGAATGCTCCTGAACACTTCTACTTCTTGTGATTTAAGTATCCATAGTTAACTCCGTCATCCAACCTCTTAACTTTTCATAAGGGAAAACTCTTTATCTTGAGAAGCAGTCATACATAAGATTTTGTACTCATGTAGGATATCAACATCACCTTCATGTCACACCGGCGGAGGCAATACGCGATAGAACTGCTAGAAAAAGTTCACGTGCTAGTTCTCCATACCTTCATGCAATATAAGGAAGAATCTCCACTTGTAGATACTCGTTCCAATCGTCATCTATCCTCCCGTAACGAAATCTATGGTGTTCATAAAATGGGGGAGTTTCATGGTTAAAAGGTTCACTCATCCTTAGTGTTATCTCCTTTACTTGCTTCAGCTTCATCATTCTTTAACCCATAGATACACATCTACTCTTCACGTGATTAATTATGCCACCAACCAGTGATTCCATCATTCCGTTCCTCACTTTATTCGGATCAGCACAGACACAGTCTCACAAACACACACATGTCGTGATACATTTACAATTACGTTCGTGACCGGAATTGTAACTATATCCTTTCATACGTGTACCCGGTAACCCTTCTGTACATCACCTGCTTATCACCCTTCAAATATCCAGCATTAACTCTAACTGTCAATTTCAAGTTCATGTCCTTTGAACTAGTAGACTTAACAACATTGTCTACCAACCACTTCATTCCTCACGTACCTTTAGACTTCATTTAACTTCATGTACTTCATAATTATCATAAACATTTAACCGGCTATAACTTTTCACCGATCTTCACACATTTCCACACACACGAGGCATCAACGTCATTATAGTTGTAACACGGTATTTACTCTCGACACATAAAGATTCACTACATAGAAATCTCTCCAACTTCATTACTTCATGCACCGGTCAACACAAGCATGGTCATACAAACACGCTCGCGTCGTGATACGCTTGCAACTATGTTCCGGACCATAATTGTAATTGTATCCTTTCACACGCGCGTTCGTTCCCACATTTGTGTATCACTCTTTTCCATCAACTCCTTTCACGTGATTTTCAGCAAACATACCACATCTCATTTCCATTGCGGTCCTTGTCACTATGCTCGTGGGTTAGACAACATTGTTGGAATACCATTTCACCTAATTCCCCTCTTCCATTCACCTCAGCCACTTCACACATATGTTATATCACACATTATTAAATTCAGTTAGGGAAATGACACATTACCTCGGGGACCGTCTATCGTAGCAATAGAATAATTAGCGACGAAGAGGCGAGAAACGGAAGAATAAAGGCTAAAACACATATCCACATATCAATAAGCACACATCAAATAGCCTTAATCCTACACTCTCACTCATCCCAGCCCGTCCTCATGCATTTCACTTCATTAGCTAGGCATCCTACTTTAGCCTAACCTATTCCTCATCGGTTTAAGTCCAAAATCCTACGGCATAGGTCGAATTTTGGTTCACTTAAACCATGTCTCTGATACCAACTTGTAACACCCGTCGTTTAGAAATATGGGTTTTCAAAAACTTTTCACCTAACGGTGTCAAATTGCGGAAGAAAAGACTTTAAAAGTCAAAACCGATAAAAACATTTCGGTTTCTGCATTTATTTGGTGTTACATGCCATATCAAACAATAGTTCAAATGAAAACCCATCGGTTGCCCAACATAAAACAACCGTTCACACGTCATTACATAAATTCGACATTAAAATACGAAAGGTAAATAAGGTCTAAAGGAAGCATCGTCTATGGGTAGCTAAGGCCCCTGCATTGCATCTACCCAAGCTCACATGTCCTGCATCTAATTCCATCAAGCTAAACCTGAGGGAACAACCACATTAAAGAAACAAGTGTTAGCTATAAGAATAGCTAAGTAAGATCACACTTAATTTAAAAGCATTTGTCCAATTAAAACAATCTTCATTATTAGACAAGTTTTATTAGGCACAACACACATCACACGTTCACACATATACTGCATTTCAACTTCATATCAATTAGGATAATCATCCTAAATGTGCCTATCCTGCATTAGTTCCCACATTATCACACATATCTTCGTTATCTGCATTATTAGTTCACACATTGTCACACGTATCTTCGTTAACTGCATATAAGTGTGCCCTGCATCACACCCGACTGGATGATCAGTCAAAAGACTTCTCATCTTACGTCGTTAAGGAATGGCAAGCCAATCCCAGAGTAATCCGTATGTGGAGGTTGGTCAAACCTCTCGTATTACTCGCCCTGCGTTATAAAGACCATGTTGCGAGGAGCCACCCAAGCAACAACTGCATCTACGCACTTGCCCGGCTAAGGCTAGTACGGGTTAAGCTTAACACTTTTCACAGCATCTGTTTTATGAGCTCAATTTCACACATAAAGATTGGGTCCCTGCATTCCCAATCATTCACACACATATAGTCTAGGTAACACACAATCCTAGACATTCACACACTTTAACTTCATTACGTTTGGATCCTTAAACGTGCAAGTGACATAGTAACCTAGCAAGTCTAGTGAACTAGGCGTACAAGTCAAGCATGCATATCACACATCAACTTCATTTCTATATATCATGCATATCAAGATACTTCATTAAACTACATCAACTGCATAGCTACATACTACATTAAGCAATACTACATTACACTACTATAGGGACTGCATCTCAGGTCTCATGGTCAACTGCATAACCCATAATACCTCCCAAGTAACCCATATGCCCACATGCAATAATAAGGTACCGAATGGAAGTGTTTACGATTTGAAACCAGCTTTTAGTTGATCCCCCAGCGTGTCAAAGTAGTGTATCTTACCTGGTAGTAGTGTACGCGCGCAACCAAATAGCTAATAGTGCTTAACAGTAATCCCCGACACCTATCGTACATTACATATAAAATATAAGTCATTTGGGACATTAAATGGACTCTCTTACGACCTTAAGACTGTCCAAGCAAAAGTCCTGATTTACACCTTACGAACTTAGCCAACGAAGTTAACTCAAACTTCCTACTTACGAAGTTAATCTTCGTACGAACTTAATCTTCGTTTGGTTTGCTTTACGAAAATAGTTACAACTTACGAAGATACTCTTTGAACGAATTTATTATAACTAACGAAGATAGCAATTTAGTTTACGAATTTAACACCAAAATCCTCCTTACGAAGATAACCCAAAAACGAAGTTTATTTTCGTTCCAACGAATTTAGACCCAGTTACGAATTTAATCTTAATTTCGTCCAGAATTCCAAAACGACTAACTTCTTCAATTTTTCCAGAATTCGATCGATCAAGGCTTCTTCCCAAACATGTTTTTGACACACATAAACATCTTTTGATTATCAAGATCGATTATGGACTCGTTTAACACTGTTTTGAACGTTAATTGACCAAAACACCACATAAACCCTAATTCTTTTACAAAACCCCTTTTCAATCAGATTTGGTTCATTATAAAACAACTTTTAATCTGAAAATACAATCAATTAATTGATTATTACCTGCAAATGACAAATAGGATGCAAATACTCTTGACAATGACCACCAATTCACACACAAAACGACTTTTCGGCTTGAGATTTGATGAGAGAAGACTATGGAATGACTTAGGATCAGTTAGGGCTTGTTTAGAAGAAGTGAGATCTGCAATTAACCTCCTAATGACAGCCCCTAAGCTACTAATCCCGTTTTTGACTTTCCACACATGTCAAAACTAATCCCTAGGCTTCCTAATCCTTCATTATTGGTCACAAACTTCTTTATTGACCATATACAACATTAACCCTTCATTAAATGTCACTACATAGACATAATTCTTCATATTTCACACAATTATACTACATTAACATTTAGGTTTTCAAACCTCACACATAACACACATTAACTACGTATATGCATATATTCACACTAGACTTAACGACACACATAAAGTTGACCTAACGGCGTTAGTCAAATCTTAAAGAAAAGTTTGGGATGTTACAAAATCGGACACCCGAAGATGTGAGTTATGTTCAAAATCAACCCCAAGGGAATTTCTACCGCAACACCGGTTTCCAGAACCGGCCTTCAGGTAATACTTCTTATAACTCTTCTTTTCAGTCTAATAATTCTCGTTTTTCAGGTAATAGGTGGCAAAGAGATAATTATCAGAATCAGCCACAACAGCAGACTCAGCAAGGACAAGGATCAGGTTCTTCTTCTTCTAATGCCGATCCTAATGCCGAGTTGAGAGAGATGATGAAGCAGTTGGCTAGTAATCAGGTTGAAATAAATACTAGCATTCAAATGATCAGGGAAGACACTAAGACTTTGAGTGAGAGGTTGGATCAGTTAAGTGGGAAGGTGGAGATCAACATGAAAACCAGGGAGTTAATTTCAAGGATCTTGAAAGTAGGATGGCCGCTCTTGCTAGGCCCACGGGGACTCTTCCTAGCAACACATAGCAGAATCCTAGACCTCAGTTTAGTCTAGGACAGAATCAAGGATAGAATCAAGGACAGAAATACACTCCACCTCCAGTCCGCAATGAGCAAGCCAAAGCCATCACCACTCGTACTGGTAGGTCTTATGACTCACCTCCTATGCCTAATGTTGTTGTTTCAGATGTGCAGGATAAAGGGAGTGATGATGATGATGTTGGGATTTTTGGGTTTTTATCAAAGTAATATTATCCTTATAATATTAAAACGCAGCGGAAAATTGAACCATTTCAATGTGTTATATGTGGTTAAAATCAAATTTTAACCTTTTAAAAGAAAACCCAAACAATAAGGATCCATGTATATGAATAACATACATACAAAACAACAACCATAGGGTGTTTAGAAGACTACCTTCTTCCAAGCTTATGAGAAGGTGGAATGAAGGAGGTGATGATCTTGAAGCGGCAAGCCTTCAACCTAGAAGAACCTCAAGCTAGTATACCCCAAGCTTCCAACAAACACCCAAATGTGCTAGGATTTAATCTTGAAAAACCCTTCCCTTTAATTCTCCTTGATGCCGAAAATCCAAGAGAAAAGAGGAGTGTTTTGCTCTTGAGTGTTGAGAGAAAAATCCTTACAAGAAGTGTAAGAGTTTTAGTGTGTGTATTTTTGATACACTCTATGTTGAGTGTGAAGGCTCTTATGTCTTGTGTAACATGCAAGACAACAAGTGTCAAGTTGCATGTAACACCACATGGGGAGGGGGGGCCGGCCCCTTAGCCCATCACATGGACATTAACCCACTGCGCCGCAGTGGGTCTTATACACTCCCACTGCGCCGCAGTGGGAACTCCCGGACCTTCGGGTGCAAAAACCCCCACTGCGCCGCAGTGGGTTTGACACTCTCCCACTGCGCCGCAGTGGGAACTCTTCTTGCCAAATAAACATATTGACATCTCTCTCAAAATAAATCATCCATATAATTTATTTACATATCTCAAGTGCAATTATTTAGAAAACCACTTTCTAAATGTTTCAAGTATTGATATTTATTTAAGGATCAAATCACTTAAATAAATACCATAAGTGTTTGTCTAGCTTGTTATTGGGTATGACCCGACTTGGATCATCACGTACTAGCCACGTTAATTTAATATGTGTCTTGGGCAGACGAATTCCAACAATCTCCCACTTGCACAAGATTCATAGAAGATTGACGCAAGCAGCAAATACCGCCTAACAACGGTTTGCTACCCCTAATACGTATGACGAAGTGCCATTCAATAACATCATCCTCTTCAAGTCCCTTACTTGAAATGATTTAGGTGAATCGATCATTTATCCTTTTGTCACAGATGTCATGTTAAATCCTAGAGACATAGAGTGATCATTCTCTATTGATTTAACTTTGTAGCAGGCCTTAGACATCTTACTCTCAACGAATAAGAGGGACAAATTCCATCTCGACTACATACGTCTCTCACAATCACCTTATATCATACCTGAGCTTAGTCTTATGTACTGCCATGTTTCAGAACAGCGAAGAACTAAGTCAAAGTATAATATTCAGTGAATATCAAGACCCAATATGTATCTCAGGTCTGAGGACACAATGATATTCGCCTTTTAACTCAAGATTACTTATGATCAATCACAGAGATTCCATGTAGTAATGCTTGATTGCAGGTCAGTCCAATATTTGTATCCCACAAATATCTATGAACCTTGGTAGCAACACTTTGCTCTATATTCAAAACCTTTTGAATATCTACCAATCCAAGTTCATAATAATCTTACATTCATATTTGTTCCCACAAATATGATCGACTACGGACATTTAGAATAATTAACTTATTCATGGATTTAAACATGCAAAAATGGAACATAACACAATTTAAATGCAAAATACCAATATTCATATAAATAGTGTTAATAAATACAAGGGTTCCGATATCCAAATACATAAAATAGATCAAATCCAATCACTAGAATATCGAAGTCCCATGGCACAAGTATGACTCTCATGCTTAGGCCTTTCAAGGAGCTTCGTGAGTGGGTCCGCAACATTTTGATCGGTGTGAACTTTGTGAATACATATCTTCCCTTTTCAACTTCATCCCTTATGTAGTTGAATCTCCGCTCAATGTGCCTAGTCTTTTGATGTGCACGAGGTTCCTTGATTTGAGCAATCGCACCCTCGTTATCACAAAGAATTTCTAGGGGTCCTTGAATGGAAGGAACAACCCCTAGATCGGCAATGAATTTCTTCAACCATGCAGCTTCTTGTGCTGCTAGAGAAGCGGCGATGTATTCCGATTCTGTAGTGGACAATGCAACCACATCTTGCTTTGAGCCTTTCCAAGAAACAGCTCCTCCATTTAGAATGAAGATATACCCCGATTGTGATCGAGAATCATCTCGATCAGTTTGGAAACTCGCATCCGTGTAACCCTTTACAACGAGTTCCTCCTCACCAGATCCATATATTAAGAACATATCTTTAGTGTTTCTAAGATATTTCAATATATATTTGACAGCCATCCAATGACTATCACCTGGATTTTGCTGGTATCTACTTGTCATGCTTAAAGCGCATGACACGTCCGGTCTCGTGCATATCATAGCATACATGATGGATCCTATAGCAGATGCATATGGGATTCCACTCATTCTCTCTTGCTCAACTTTTGAGCTGGGAGATTGAGAAGTACTCAATATAGTTCCTCTTTGAATAGGCACCAAACCCTTTTTGGAGTTTTCCATCTTGAACCTTTTCAAGATCTTGTCTATGTATGCACTTTGATTCAAACCTATTAAGCGCCTTGATCTATCCCTATAGATCCCTATTCCCAAAATATAGGCGGCTTCACCAAGATCCTTAATGGAAAAGCAACTTCCAAGCCAGGCTTTTACACCTTCCAAGGTTGGAATGTCATTTCCAAATAGTAGAATGTCATCGACATATAATACTAGAAAAGTAATGATGCTCCACTAGCCTTCTTATACACACAAGCTTCATCGGCATTTTTGATGAAGCCAAATTTCTTGACTTCTTCATCAAAACGACGATTCCAGCTTCTTGATGCTTGTTTCAATCCATAGATTGATTTCTTTAACTTGCATACTTTATTAGGATGTTTTGGATCGACAAAACCTTCAGGCTGATCCATATAGACATCTTCCTCAAGATATCCATTTAGAAAAGCGGTTTTGACATCCATTTGCCATATCTCATAGTCATAATATGCGGCTATGGCAAATAATATCCTAATAGACTTTAGCATTGCCACAGGCGAAAAAGTTTCATCATAATCGACTCCTCGAGTTTGAGTGAAACCTTTTGCTACAAGTCTAGCTTTATAAGTACTCAAGTTTCCATGCATATCGTGTTTCAATTTGAACACCCACTTGCTTCCAACTACTTTGGAATTAGGAGGTTCAACAACCAATTCCCAAACTTGGTTGTCATACATGGATTGCATCTCAGCGTTCATGGCCTCTAGCCATTTGTCCGAATCTGATTTGGACATAGCATCATGGTAGGTGGTAGGTTCATCAGAAACTACCATGTAGCATTCATCCACGAGAAATCCATATCTCTCAGGTGGATAAGTAGCTCTACCAGATCTACGAACGTTTTGTGTGTCTTGATCAACCCTTTGATCATCTTCAACAACCTTTTGTTGAATGCTAGTGTCACCCAAGTGTGTATCTGTCAGTGGTTCTTGATCTTCTTCAAGTTCCACTGTTCTGGAACTAGTTCCTTCCATAAGGAATTTAGTTTCCAAGAACTCAGCCTTTCGAGCAACAAATACATTTTGCTCATTAGGATTGTAGAAATAATATCCCAAATCATCTTTGGGATACCCTACAAAGATACACTTAGTGGATCGGGGCTCTAATTTGTTTGAGGCATCATGTCTTACATAAGCCTCACAACCCCATACCTTTAAATATGATAAAGATGGAACTCTTCCATGCCATATTTCAAAAGGTGTTTTCTCCACTTTCTTGGTGGGAGCCATATTTAAAATTCGGGCAGCAGAGATTATGGCATATCCCCAAAATGATAGAGGTAGTGAGCTTTTACTCATCATGGAACGAACCATATCTAATAGAGTTCGATTCCTCCTTTCAGACACACCATTATGTTGTGGTGTTCCAGGTGGAGTTAGTTGTGAGACAATCCCACAACTTCTAAGATGATCTTGAAAGGCATCACTTAGGTATTCACCTCCTCTATCAGAACGAAGAATTTTTATTGTCTTACTGAGTTGGTTTTCTACTTCATTCTTGAAAATTTTGAACATTTCAAAAGCTTCACTCTTATGTTTTAATAAGTATACATAACCGTAACGACTATAGTCATCGGTGAATGTAATGAAGTATCTTTCACCATTCCTAGTCATTGGCTTAAAAGGACCACATACATCCGAATGTATGATACCTAATAAATCTTTTGCCCTTTCATTAGTGCCTTTGAAAGGTGCTTTAGTCATCTTGCCTTGTAAACAAGATTCACATACATTAAATGAATCACTTGATTTTGTTTTCAAAAGACCATTCTTTTGAAGTGTTAGTATGCGATTCTTATTTATATGGCCAAGACGACAATGCCAAATATAGGTTTCACTTAAATCTAATTTAAGTTTCTTGGTGGTAGCTTGGTACATTGAGTTATCATATGTTTGGTTTTCATGAACTAATTCATAAATACCATTTAAAGGCATAGCTTTAAAATAAAATACATCATTCATAGAAACATGGATATCATTGTTAACAAAATTAAAATCATATCCAACATGTCTTAAACGGGAAACAGAGATAATACTCCTAGTCAAACTAGGTGCATACAAAACATTGTTCAATACAATTTCCAAACCATTTGGAAGTTTCAAAAGATAGTCTCCTTGGGCTTCAACATGCACCAATGCACCATTGCCCATAAAGAGACTAATGTCCCCCTTCTTGATGTTCCTTTTTCTTATGAACCCTGTAACATATTACAAATATGAGTTCCACATCCGGTATCCAATACCCATATGTAAGAAAAAACTGTATTAAGCTCAATATATATCATAAATATTGTACCTGAGGTTTGCCCTGCATCCCTCTTAGCTTTTAACTCTTTGAGATAGGTTGGACAATTACGTTTCCAATGTCCTACCTCCCCACACTCAAAGCATGGGTCATTGACAGCAACCTTTTGCTTCTTCGCTTTTGGGGTATCCATTTTTCCCTTTCCTTTGCCTTTAAAATTCCCTTTGAAGTTA
This sequence comes from Erigeron breviscapus, assembly GCA_034093135.1. Lineage (NCBI taxonomy): Eukaryota > Viridiplantae > Streptophyta > Magnoliopsida > Asterales > Asteraceae > Erigeron > Erigeron breviscapus. The sequence goes on along the minus strand of CM067170.1, from coordinate 92,624,302 downwards.
CCCTTTCCCTTAGCAACATTTGCCTTGGGTCCGGAGTAAGCCCTTTTCTTTCCGCCTTCATTGATCATGAGAACGGGTTGAACTTTTCCTCCCATACTAGCCTCGGCCGTTTTGAGCATCCCATGAAGCTCGGAAACGGTCTTGTCCCATCCATTCATGTTATAATTTAACACGAAAGTCTCAAATCTCTTAGATAATGAGTTAAGGATCATATCCGTAGCTAACTCATTTGAGACGGGACAATTAAGCCTTTCGAGGCGATCAATGTAGCTTTTCATTTTAAGAACATATGTTGATACGGGTTGTGAATCATCCATGCGACATGCATGAAGCGCTCGAACCGTTTCGAAGCGTTCAGCCCTTGCCTTTTGTTGGAACATTTCCTTGAGTTGGGTAATCATGTCGTATGCCCCATGATGCTCGAACTCCTTTTGGAGTTCGGGAGTCATACTCGCAAGCATTATGCAACTAACTTGCACGGAGTCCTCGACATATTTAACCCAATCATTATAGGCCTCAACATCAGTTTCTTCGGGCTCATCAGGAATAGGATCGTCTAAAATATAGGATTTCTTTTCGTGCCTGAGAACAATTCTCAAGTTACGAAACCAATCCACAAAGTTATTTTGATTAAGACGATCCTTTTCAAGGATGGATCTTAGTGAAAAGTTATGGACGTTTGGGTTGGGGTTTATTGCATTGTTAGCGGCCATCTACAAGATTAACAAAGTTCTTTATTAGTATTTTCGATATCAAATATAAATTTTAATTGTCAATACCCTTTTATGTCCCATGGACAATTAATAATTAAAACCTAGAATCCAACGTTACATTTAAATGATGGTTAGGTGACCTTTATCCCATAAGTACAATAAATTTACCTTAACTTATAAGTTCCCTCAAAGTAGTTAGGTGACCTTTATCCTACAAAGAGTTCCCAAATAATTAAGTGTTGTATAAAAGGATGGCGTTAAACTTGTTTTTAAAGGGTCGTTTGAGTTTTTATATTCTAGTTAAAAACTATGTGCCATAATGAATCTTGAAATCCAAATTTCAAGGTTCTTTTATAAAATCCATTTTATAATTGTGACCATTAACTTTTAATAAAACCCATTTTAATTTACCAAGTTAATGTCAATATTAAAACCAATTTTAATCTTTTATGTAGTCATCAAGTTTGTTGGTTTTGAGCATCCCATGAAGCTCGGAAACGGTCTTGTCCCATCCATTCATGTTATAATTTAACACGAAAGTCTCAAATCTCTTAGATAATGAGTTAAGGATCATATCCGTAGCTAACTCATTTGAGACGGGACAATTAAGCCTTTCGAGGCGATCAATGTAGCTTTTCATTTTAAGAACATATGTTGATACGGGTTGTGAATCATCCATGCGACATGCATGAAGCGCTCGAACCGTTTCGAAGCGTTCAGCCCTTGCCTTTTGTTGGAACATTTCCTTGAGTTGGGTAATCATGTCGTATGCCCCATGATGCTCGAACTCCTTTTGGAGTTCGGGAGTCATACTCGCAAGCATTATGCAACTAACTTGCACGGAGTCCTCGACATATTTAACCCAATCATTATAGGCCTCAACATCAGTTTCTTCGGGCTCATCAGGAATAGGATCGTCTAAAATATAGGATTTCTTTTCGTGCCTGAGAACAATTCTCAAGTTACGAAACCAATCCACAAAGTTATTTTGATTAAGACGATCCTTTTCAAGGATGGATCTTAGTGAAAAGTTATGGACGTTTGGGTTGGGGTTTATTGCATTGTTAGCGGCCATCTACAAGATTAACAAAGTTCTTTATTAGTATTTTCGATATCAAATATAAATTTTAATTGTCAATACCCTTTTATGTCCCATGGACAATTAATAATTAAAACCTAGAATCCAACGTTACATTTAAATGATGGTTAGGTGACCTTTATCCCATAAGTACAATAAATTTACCTTAACTTATAAGTTCCCTCAAAGTAGTTAGGTGACCTTTATCCTACAAAGAGTTCCCAAATAATTAAGTGTTGTATAAAAGGATGGCGTTAAACTTGTTTTTAAAGGGTCGTTTGAGTTTTTATATTCTAGTTAAAACTATGTGCCATAATGAATCTTGAAATCCAAATTTCAAGGTTCTTTTATAAAATCCATTTTTATAATTGTGACCATTAACTTTTAATAAAACCCATTTTAATTTATCAAGTTAATGTCAATATTAAAACCAATTTTAATCTTTTATGTAGTCATCAAGTTTGTTGGTTTTGAGCATCCATATGACAAAATTAAACAAACAACCACATAAAAATAATAAGTGCACAACATTAGCCAACTATTTTGACCACACTTGTTAGCCGAAACAAGTGGGCCAAAAGGTCTCAACCTAAGGGACAAAGTAACACAAAATATTGTGTTAGTTGAGCTCCCACTTGATCTTGCATCCAAATGCTTCAAGTAACCTTTTGTGATGTGATTTGAATGATTTTCTTCATTTTGATAACCCACTGCGCCGCAGTGGTTCTAATATACTCCCACTGCGCCGCAGTGGAAATACTCCCACTGCGCCGCAGTGGGTTTGACATACTCCCACTGCGCCGCAGTGGGTTTGACATACTCCCACTGCGCCGCAGTGGGTTACATACTCCCACTGCGCCGCAGTGGGTTTGACATACTCCCACTGCGCCGCAGTGGGTTTGACATACTCCCACTGCGCCGCAGTGGGTTTGACATACTCCCACTGCGCCGCAGTGGGTTGACATACTCCCACTGCGCCGCAGTGGGTGACATACTCCCACTGCGCCGCAGTGGGTACATACTCCCACTGCGCCGCAGTGGGTTTGACATACTCCCACTGCGCCGCAGTGGGTGACATACTCCCACTGCGCCGCAGTGGGTTTGACATACTCCCACTGCGCCGCAGTGGGTTTGACATACTCCCACTGCGCCGCAGTGGGTTTGACATACTCCCACTGCGCCGCAGTGGGTTTGACATACTCCCACTGCGCCGCAGTGGGACATACTCCCACTGCGCCGCAGTGGGTGACATACTCCCACTGCGCCGCAGTGGGTTTGACATACTCCCACTGCGCCGCAGTGGGTTTGACATACTCCCACTGCGCCGCAGTGGGTTTGACATACTCCCACTGCGCCGCAGTGGGTTTGACATACTCCCACTGCGCCGCAGTGGGTGACATACTCCCACTGCGCCGCAGTGGGACATACTCCCACTGCGCCGCAGTGGGTTTGACATACTCCCACTGCGCCGCAGTGGGTTTGACATACTCCCACTGCGCCGCAGTGGGTTTGACATACTCCCACTGCGCCGCAGTGGGACATACTCCCACTGCGCCGCAGTGGGTTTGACATACTTATCCCCCACTGCGCCGCAGTAGGTTTGACATACTCCCACTGCGCCGCAGTGGGACATACTCCCACTGCGCCGCAGTGGGTTTGACATACTCCCACTGCGCCGCAGTGGGTTTGACATACTCCCACTGCGCCGCAGTGGGTTTACATACTCCCACTGCGCCGCAGTGGGTTTGACATACTCCCACTGCGCCGCAGTGGGTTTGACATACTCCCACTGCGCCGCAGTGGGTTTGACATACTCCCACTGCGCCGCAGTGGGTTTGACATACTCCCACTGCGCCGCAGTGGGTTTGACATACTCCCACTGCGCCGCAGTGGGTTTGACATACTCCCACTGCGCCGCAGTGGGTTTGACATACTCCCACTGCGCCGCAGTGGGTGACATACTCCCACTGCGCCGCAGTGGGTTTGACATACTCCCACTGCGCCGCAGTGGGTTTGACATACTCCCACTGCGCCGCAGTGGGTTTGACATACTCCCACTGCGCCGCAGTGGGTTTGACATACTCCCACTGCGCCGCAGTGGGTTTGACATACTCCCACTGCGCCGCAGTGGGTTTGACATACTCCCACTGCGCCGCAGTGGGTTTGACATACTCCCACTGCGCCGCAGTGGGTTTGACATACTCCCACTGCGCCGCAGTGGGTTTGACATACTCCCACTGCGCCGCAGTGGGACATACTCCCACTGCGCCGCAGTGGGTTTGACATACTTATCCCCCACTGCGCCGCAGTAGGTTTGACATACTCCCACTGCGCCGCAGTGGGACATACTCCCACTGCGCCGCAGTGGGTTTGACATACTCCCACTGCGCCGCAGTGGGTTACATACTCCCACTGCGCCGCAGTGGGTTTGACATACTCCCACTGCGCCGCAGTGGGTTTGACATACTCCCACTGCGCCGCAGTGGGTGACATACTCCCACTGCGCCGCAGTGGGTGACATACTCCCACTGCGCCGCAGTGGGTTTGACATACTCCCACTGCGCCGCAGTGGGTTTGACATACTCCCACTGCGCCGCAGTGGGTTTGACATACTCCCACTGCGCCGCAGTGGGTTTGACATACTTATCCCCCACTGCGCCGCAGTAGGTTTGACATACTCCCACTGCGCCGCAGTGGGACATACTCCACTGCGCCGCAGTGGGTTTGACATACTCCCACTGCGCCGCAGTGGGTTTGACATACTCCCACTGCGCCGCAGTGGGTTGACATACTCCCACTGCGCCGCAGTGGGTTTGACATACTCCCACTGCGCCGCAGTGGGTTTGACATACTCCCACTGCGCCGCAGTGGGTGACATACTCCCACTGCGCCGCAGTGGGTTTGACATACTCCCACTGCGCCGCAGTGGGTTTGACATACTCCCACTGCGCCGCAGTGGGACATACTCCCACTGCGCCGCAGTGGGTGACATACTCCCACTGCGCCGCAGTGGGACATACTCCCACTGCGCCGCAGTGGGTTTGACATACTTATCCCCCACTGCGCCGCAGTAGGTTTGACATACTCCCACTGCGCCGCAGTGGGACATACTCCCACTGCGCCGCAGTGGGTTTGACATACTCCCACTGCGCCGCAGTGGGTTTGACATACTCCCACTGCGCCGCAGTGGGTTTGACATACTCCCACTGCGCCGCAGTGGGTTTGACATACTCCCACTGCGCCGCAGTGGGTTACATACTCCCACTGCGCCGCAGTGGGTTTGACATACTTATCCCCCACTGCGCCGCAGTAGGTTTGACATACTCCCACTGCGCCGCAGTGGGACATACTTATCCCCCACTGCGCCGCAGTAGGTTTGATATACTCCCACTGCGCCGCAGTGGGAACTCCCGGACCTTCGGGTGCAAAAACCCCCACTGCGCCGCAGTGGGTTTGACACTCTCCCACTGCGCCGCAGTGGGAACTCTTCTTGCCAAATAAACATATTGACATCTCTCTCAAAATAAATCATCCATATAATTTATTTACATATCTCAAGTGCAATTATTTAGAAAACCACTTTCTAAATGTTTCAAGTATTGATATTTATTTAAGGATCAAATCACTTAAATAAATACCATAAGTGTTTGTCTAGCTTGTTATTGGGTATGACCCGACTTGGATCATCACGTACTAGCCACGTCAATTTAATATGTGTCTTGGGCAGACGAATTCCAACAGATGAGGTTGATGAAGAGATTGAAATGGAGGAAGATTTAACCGTGAAGACTCCGGTCACTCCACCAAAACCGGATGTGGTTCCAGAGGTTAAACCATACAAGCCAAAGATACCATTTCCACAGAGGTTCAAAAAGGCAAAGCTGAAGGAGCAATATAACAAGTTTGTGGAGATGATTACAAATGTTCACATTAATGTCCTTTAGTTGATCTTATTCAGGGGATGCCCCATTATGCCAAGTTCATTAAGGAGCTTGTGACTGACAAAGGAAAGATGGATGAGGTGAAAGCTACTTATCTTAATGCCGAGTGTTCTGCTATCTTGCAGAACCGCATCCCACCTAAGCTTGAAGATCCAGGGAGTTTCCTTATTACTTGTTCTATTCGTACTCTTACTTGTAAGGCACTTGCTGATTTAGGTGCTAGCATTAATTTGATGCCTTACTCGGTTTGGAGTAAGTTGGCTCTAGGAGTTTTGAGACCTACCCGCATGAGTATTAGATTAGCTGACCATTCTTTTCAGTATCCCATTGGGATTGCTGAAAACATGACTGTCCGGGTAGGCCATATTGTGTTTCTAGTTGACTTCGTTATCCTCGAGATGGAGGAAGATACGAAAGGTACCCCTTATTCTTGGACGACCATTCCTTAATACCGCGGATGCTATCATCCGTTTGAAGGATAAGGAAATTTCTTTGGGTGTGGGTACGGATAGAATTGTGTTTAATGTTGAAAAGTCTATCAAGCATTCATATTCTAATGATGAGTCTTGTTTCAGGATTGATGTTATTGATGATGCTTTAGACCGAGAGTTTCAGGAACTAATGGAGACCGACACTGGAGATGAGGAGATTGCTGATTTAGGATCGGGAGATATATCTGATGATGATTTGTTTGCAGAGGTTATGGCGCTTAGGTTGGATGAGACACCTCCCGAGGATGAGAGTTTTGAGGAGGTTGTTGCTGATGGAAGTTCGAGGGTACCGAATTCTGTTGATGTACCACCCACTGATTTGGAGCTTAAGCCATTACCTTTCCATTTGGAGTATGCTTATTTGTCAGGTGAATCTTCTTTACCCGTGGTTATCTCGTCCCCACTCTCGAGTGACGAGAAGGATTGTCTTTTGTCTGTGCTTCGAGCCCATAAGCGGGCTTTTGCTTGGAAGAGAATGAGAATAAGGAACTCTTGGACACTAGGACTACAACGGGTTGGCGGGTTTGTATTGATTACTGTAAGCTTAATGATGCCACCCATAAGGATCACTTTCCCCTTCCTTTCATTGATCAGATGTTAGAAAGACTTGCGGGTAATGAATATTTTTGTTTCTTAGATGGGTTTTCCGGGTACTTTCAAATACCCATTGATCCCAAGGACCAAGAAAAGACGACCTTCACATGCCCATTTGGTACTTTTGCTTATCGGCGAATGCCGTTTGGTTTGTGTAATGCCCCAGGCACCTTTCAAGGTGCATGATAGCTATTTTCCAGGACATGCTTGAAACCTCCATGGAGGTTTTCATGGATGATTTCTCTGGTTTTTGGGGACTCTTTTCATACTTGCTTGCATAATTTGGAAAGGATGTTAGAACGGTGTGAAAGGGCACACCTTGTTTTGAATTGGGAAAAGTGCCATTTTATGGTGACCGAGGGAATTGTTTTAGGGCATAAAGTGTCTAAGGCCGGGATTGAAGTTGATAGGGCTAAGATAGATGTTATAGCCAAATTACCCCGCCTTCCAATGTGAAAGGGGTAAGGAGTTTTCTTGGACATGCCGGTTTTTACCGCGTTTTATTAAGGATTTTTCTAAGATTACTCGTCCTATGACCCACTTGTTGGAGAAGGACGTCCCTTTTGTGTTTGATGATGCTTGTTTGAGTGCATTTCAGGTTTTAAAGGAGAAGTTGACTAATTCTCCTATCATGGTTGGACCGGATTGGGAATTGCCATTTGAATTGATGTGTGATGCAAGTGACTATGCTATGGGAGTCGTGCTTGGGCAAAGGGTTGATAAGCATTTCAAGCCAATTTACTTTGCTAGTAAGACCTTGAACCCCGCTCAGCATAAGTACACCACTACTGAGAAGGAGTTGCTTGTCGTGGTCTTTGCCTTTGATAAGTTTAGATCTTATTTGGTGTTGAGTAAGACCATTGTTTTCACCGACCATTCAGCCCTTAAGTACTTGTTCTCGAAGCAAGATGCTAAACATGGCTTATCCGATGGATTTTGTTGTTACAAGAGTTTGATATAGAGATTAAGGATAAGAAAGGTGCTGAAAACTTGGCGGCCGACCATTTGAGTCGTTTGGAAGATCCTCACCGGGAGGAACTTCGAGATGGGAGATTAATGATCACTTCCCCGATGAGTCTTTAATGTTTATTTCTAACTCTGATGATGCTCCTTGGTTTGCAGATATTGCTAATTATTTGGTTGCAGGTGAGATACCGAATGATTTCACGTCCCAGCAAAAGAAGAAGCTCATATCAGATGCTAAGCACTATTTTTGGGATAGTCCATACTTGTTTCGTGTTTGTGCAGATGGTATGGTAAGGAGATGTGTAGCTGGAGCTGGGACGAGGGAGATTCTTGATGCTTGTCACTATGGTCCAACTGGAGGTCATTACGGTCCTTCAGTTACTGGTAAGAAAGTTTTTGATGCAGGTTTCTATTGGCCTACAATTTTCAAGGAGGCCCAGACTTTGGTAGAGACTTGTGACATTTGTCAAAGACAAGGGAGCATAACTAAGCGGGATGAGATGCCTCAACAAAGCATTCAGGTATACGAGGTATTTGATATTTGGGGTATAGACTTCATGGGACCATTCCCACCATCTAATAAGTTTCAATATATTCTTGTCGCCGTTGACTACGTGTCTAAATGGGCCGAAGCCAAGGCTTTGCCCACGAATGACGCGAGGGTAGTCATTGATTTCTTGAAACAATTATTCTGTCGATTTGGTTGCCCTAGAGCTTTGATTAGTGACCGTGGAACCCATTTTGCAAATCATCAATTAGCTAAGGTCATGAAGAGGTATGGTGTTGTGCATTATTTTTCTACTTCTTATTATCCACAAACTAGTGGACAAGTAGAAAACACCAATAGGGCTTTGAAAAGGATTTTAGAGAAAACTGTTGGAGATAACCCCAAGGTTTGGTCGAAGAAGTTGGATGACGCCTTGTGGGCGTTTAGGATGGCTTTTAAGACGCCGATTGGCACCACGCCATACCAGTTGCTCTATGGCAAAACTTGCCATCTTCCTATTGAGATAGAGCATAAGGCGTATTGGGCGTTGAGGAATCTGAATTTGGATATGATGGAAGCTAGTGAACTTAGAATGATGCAACTTCATGAGCTTGATGAGCTTAGGCTATGTGCTTATGAGAATTCTAGGCTTTACAAGGAAAGACCAAAGTTTGTCATGATAAGAGGATCCGTAGGAAGGAGTTTAAGGTTGGAGCTAAGGTTTTGTTATTCTTGTCTAAATTTAAGATTAAGCAACCTAAACTCACTTCTAGATGGATTGGACCGTTTGTGATTAAGCATGTGTATCCGTCGGGTTATGTAGAGTTGTTTAAGCGTAATGGTGACGGGTCATTAATTGTCAATGGTCATAGGCTTAAGTTGTATTTGGAAGAAGAGCAAGTTGAGGGGATAATCGAGGAGATCCCCATTTTTGAATTGGAGACTTGAAAGTTGGTCGAGTCTAGCTAAAGACTCGTTAATAACTTAAGCGCTTCTCGGGAGGCAACCCGTGTTATTTTATCGCATTTTATTTTCTTTTTATTAGTTAGATTTGATTTTGATTTGTCAAGAAAGTGCAGGTGCAGATTTGGTGTGAAGCGATTGAGGTAAGTTGTTTTTAGTTTGTCATACAAAAAATTTTTCTAAGGCAAAATGAGGGAATTCGGAACAGTGAATCCCCACTGCGCCGCAGTGGGGATGTAACTTGGTCATTGCGCTGTAGCCAACATGTTCTGTCCATTGGGAGCAAAATAGCCCCACTGCGCCGCAGTGGGGGTGGAATGAGCTGACTGCGCCGCAGCCAAAATCTTCTGCCCAAAGTTGGAATAAGCCCCACTGCGCCGCAGTGGGAATGATGCACCTCCACTGCGCCGCAGTGGGAGGCCGGGTAGGTCAAAGTAAGGGCCAATTGGAATTGTCATTATATTTCATATTGTTAGAAATCCAAAAATAGTGATAAATTGTAATTAAGATTAGAAGACATTCTTGTTGTTAATATAGATAAATGATTACTAAGGTTGAGGGGCTAATTGTGATAATTAGCATAGTTGTATTGTTAGACTATATATAGCCCTCATACCTTAGAAATCATAACAAACACTTCATTTTACACACACATTAATTCCAAGTTTCAGTTTATTCGATCTTTCTCTCTCAAAACACACACACACACACCAAGAACACACACTTTCAAACCGCCATTGTTAGATTGAATTCAGAGCTAAAATCGTGTTATAACAAGTGGTATCAGAGAGAAACATCAAAGGAGAAATCGATCGCTGGTGGAAGCAGCAAGGACAATGCTTGCTTATTCCAAATTGCCATCCAATATGTGGGCTGAAGCTGTTGACACTGCTTGTCACACTCAGAATCGGTCCATTATCAATCAGCGGTTCGAAAAGACTCCTTATGAGGTTGTTAACAAACGGAAACCCAACATCAACTACTTCCACATATTTGGGTGTGTTTGTTACACGTTGAATGATCGGGAGAATCTTGGAAAATTCGAGAAGAAAGGTGATGAAGGATATTTTGTTGGTTATTCCAAAACATCTATAGCCTACCGAATCTATAATCGTCGAACAAACACAATTCAAGAGACGATGAATGTTTGGTTCGATGAGATGTCAGGCATGATTTTTGAGCAAGAAAGCTTGCTACCAACAAGTATGGATTCAAGTGCTTCAAGTCCTTCTACAAGGAATACTACCTTAGCTTCTAAATTCAAGAAATTTCCAACTCCAACCAGTGATGAATTAGATATTCTTTTTGAAGAATTCTATAATTCAAAACCGGTTCATGATCAAGAACCTCAGATCATCGTTGAACCAATTCCAACCAATGAACCTCTTCATAACCACGATCCAGTTCCTAACAACACTCATGAATCAGCATCAAGTTCTTCTGAGCAAATATCATCTTCAAATAATTCTATTCCATCATCCTCTCCTGAGAATCCTACTCAAATGAATGTTCAAGAACAACCTTCTCAATTCACTCAGACAACCAATCCCCTGAACACTCCAAATGTGTATGTACCACTTGACTTTGATCATCCAGCATATGAGGAAACAGTTATACCAAGTTATGACTCTATCTCTCAACAAAACTCAAGTTTCAATGATGATGATGTTGATCTTCAAGAACAAGATCCGCTTCCTCATGCTCACAAGTGGACACGTATGCAGAAAGACCATCCTACTGATCAGATAATTGGAGATCCACAAGCAGGAGTAACTACTCGTACCTCAGTAAATGAGTGTCTTGTTGCACTTTCTCTAAGCAATATTGAACCCAAAACGGTATCTGAAGCACTTCAAGATCCAGAGTGGGTTAAGGCAATGCAAGATGAACTCGCTCAATTTGAAAGACTGAAGGTATGGAGGTTAGTTCCAAATCCTAGAAAAGCTGATCCAATCGGAACGAAGTGGATATTCAAAAACAAAAAGGATGAGAATGGAGTGGTAGTAAGGAATAAAGCTCGACTTGTTGCAAAGGGTTATTGCCAACAACCTGGTGTTGATTTCGACGAAAAAAAAAAAAAAAAAAAAAAAAAAAAAAAAAAAAAAAAAAAAAAAAAAAAAAAAAAAAAAAAAAAAAAAAAAAAAAAAAAAAAAAAAAAAAAAAAAAAAAAAAAAAAAAAAAAAAAAAAAAAAAAAAAAAAAAAAAAAAAAAAAAAAAAAAAAAAAAAAAAAAAAAAAAAAAAAAAAAAAAAAAAAAAAAAAAAAAAAAAAAAAAAAAAAAAAAAAAAAAAAAAAAAAAAAAAAAAAAAAAAAAAAAAAAAAAAAAAAAAAAAAAAAAAAAAAAAAAAAAAAAAAAAAAAAAAAAAAAAAAAAAAAAAAAAAAAAAAAAAAAAAAAAAAAAAAAAAAAAAAAAAAAAAAAAAAAAAAAAAAAAAAAAAAAAAAAAAAAAAAAAAAAAAAAAAAAAAAAAAAAAAAAAAAAAAAAAAAAAAAAAAAAAAAAAAAAAAAAAAAAAAAAAAAAAAAAAAAAAAAAAAAAAAAAAAAAAAAAAAAAAAAAAAAAAAAAAAAAAAAAAAAAAAAAAAAAAAAAAAAAAAAAAAAAAAAAAAAAAAAAAAAAAAAAAAAAAAAAAAAAAAAAAAAAAAAAAAAAAAAAAAAAAAAAAAAAAAAAAAAAAAAAAAAAAAAAAAAAAAAAAAAAAAAAAAAAAAAAAAAAAAAAAAAAAAAAAAAAAAAAAAAAAAAAAAAAAAAAAAAAAAAAAAAAAAAAAAAAAAAAAAAAAAAAAAAAAAAAAAAAAAAAAAAAAAAAAAAAAAAAAAAAAAAAAAAAAAAAAAAAAAAAAAAAAAAAAAAAAAAAAAAAAAAAAAAAAAAAAAAAAAAAAAAAAAAAAAAAAAAAAAAAAAAAAAAAAAAAAAAAAAAAAAAAAAAAAAAAAAAAAAAAAAAAAAAAAAAAAAAAAAAAAAAAAAAAAAAAAAAAAAAAAAAAAAAAAAAATAAACTGCTTATTCAGATGCAGATCATGCAGGTTGTAAACTTGATCGCAAGAGCACTTCCGGTACTTTACAATTTTTAGGAGATAAAATTGTGAGTTGGTCTTCCAAGAAACAGAATTGTGTTTCACTATCAACGGCTGAAGCAGAATATGTGGCTGCAGCTAGTTGTTGTGCTCAAGTTTTATGGATGAAGACACAACTGACTGATTATGGTCTGACATATGATCATATTCCTATCTATTGTGATTCTCAGAGTGCCATTGCAATTGCAGTCAACTCAGTAAACCACTCTCGATCAAAGCATATTGATGTTAGATATCATTTTCTCAAAGATCATATTGAGAAAGGTGACATCGAACTCTACTTTGTGGGAACTGAATTTCAACTTGCAGATTTGTTCACAAAACCGTTGGACGAAAAGAGGTTTAATTTTCTGATCTCCAAGCTTGGTATGTTAAATCTTAAACCTTAATTCTTTTTCATTTGAAGGAATTCTTGAAACATTTCAGAAAACAAAATACAAAATTGAAAAATTACAAAAATAAACAAAAAGATTTTTTAATGGCTTGCATATACTATGTATGTAACCCGTTCTTAAATGATATATTTATAGTTAAACACATTGTTATTATACATATAAATTGATATAAGAAAACAAGGAATCGAACGCCTTTGTGTACTTCCAAGTATTCTTATATGAATATGTATGTGTAATAGCAATCAAGTTTTTTTTTTCAAACAAACTTTTCAAACTCTCAATTAGTGATATGGGAAACGAAGGATCGAACGCCTTTGTGTACTCCTTGTTCTCTCATATTGTACTAATTGATTGGATTTTCACTTTACTTAAATGTTTTTAATTGCCTCCAACATGTTGTTGTAAGATGCGACGGATTGAACGCCTTTGTGTACTCCCTAGCTATCTTACTACCAACATTGTTGTTGAAGCAAAACTTTGTGTTTCTTTTTGATTTCGCAAAACATTTTTGCTCCACCTTTCTATGAAAACCATTTTTGATATATTCTTGCATAGATTAAGGGGGAGTTTGTGATTTCAAAAATACTCAAACTTCAAATGTGTTTCAAACCTTTTCATTCACACATTTGATGTTTTTCCAATGATTTTTAATCAAATGGAGTTCGGTGATTAGTTTGCACAATGAGCGATAGGTATTTCTCAAAATTTACTCCATGAATTTCATCATCGCCGATGAGTTCTAACCCCGGAGTATTCACTTCTTTCATTAGATAGTGAGGGTATTTTGAGTGATGTTGATTTCGTGCAACTAGAATGGAGGGAGTAAAGTCGAAAAGTGAGAGGTTAAGGTGATTTGTTGTGAGAAAAGGGATAAAAGAAATGATACCCTTCCCAAAATTCTCAAAAGCCGGGTAAAACACGTTTCTATCAGATGTCATTTGTTGATATCTTGATATTGAAGAAGTCTTCATGGACCCAGTGAAGCAATGCACATCTTTACCTAACCACTCAAGTGTTTCTTAACAAATACTTGTTTTATTCTCACGGAGATTTTCACACTTCTATTGACTCTTCTTTTGGAAGATGTTGATATTGAAAAAGGGCGACATTCTGCTCCAGTCCCCGACTTCATTTGATCACGATGTGTCTAGAGCTACTTTGATTGATCATTATTTCATTTTTCATTTTTTTTTTTTTTTTTTTTTTTTTTTTTTCAATTTTTTTTCTTTTTTTTTTTTTTTTTTTTTTTTTTTTTTTTTTTTTTTTTTTTTTTTTTTTTTTTCTTTTCTTTTCTTTCTCCTTTTTGTTTTCAATCTTGTTGTACTTTATTCTTATATGAATATATGTGTTTTTTTTTTTTTCAAACAAACTTTTCAAACTCTCAATTAGTGATATGGGAAACGAAGGATCGAACGCCTTTGTGTACTCCCTTAGCTATCTTACTACCAACATTGTTGTTGAAGCAAAACTTTGTGTTTTTTTTTTTTTTTTTTCCACCTTTTATTTTTTTTTTTTTTTTTTTTTTTTTTTTTTTTTTTTTTTTTTTTTTTTTTTTTTTTTTTTTTTTTTTTTTTTTTTTTTTTTTTTTTTTTTTTTTTTTTTTTTTTTTTTTTTTTTTTTTTTTTTTTTTTTTTTTTTTTTTTTTTTTTTTTTTTTTTTTTTTTTTTTTTTTTTTTTTTTTTTTTTTTTTTTTTTTTTTTTTTTTTTTTTTTTTTTTTTTTTTTTTTTTTTTTTTTTTTTTTTTTTTTTTTTTTTTTTTTTTTTTTTTTTTTTTTTTTTTTTTTTTTTTTTTTTTTTTTTTTTTTTTTTTTTTTTTTTTTTTTTTTTTTTTTTTTTTTTTTTTTTTTTTTTTTTTTTTTTTTTTTTTTTTTTTTTTTTTTTTTTTTTTTTTTTTTTTTTTTTTTTTTTTTTTTTTTTTTTTTTTTTTTTTTTTTTTTTTTTTTTTTTTTTTTTTTTTTTTTTTTTTTTTTTTTTTTTTTTTTTTTTTTTTTTTTTTTTTTTTTTTTTTTTTTTTTTTTTTTTTTTTTTTTTTTTTTTTTTTTTTTTTTTTTTTTTTTTTTTTTTTTTTTTTTTTTTTTTTTTTTTTTTTTTTTTTTTTTTTTTTTTTTTTTTTTTTTTTTTTTTTTTTTTTTTTTTTTTTTTTTTTTTTTTTTTTTTTTTTTTTTTTTTTTTTTTTTTTTTTTTTTTTTTTTTTTTTTTTTTTTTTTTTTTTTTTTTTTTTTTTTTTTTTTTTTTTTTTTTTTTTTTTTTTTTTTTTTTTTTTTTTTTTTTTTTTTTTTTTTTTTTTTTTTTTTTTTTTTTTTTTTTTTTTTTTTTTTTTTTTTTTTTTTTTTTTTTTTTTTTTTTTTTTTTTTTTTTTTTTTTTTTTTTTTTTTTTTTTTTTTTTTTTTTTTTTTTTTTTTTTTTTTTTTTTTTTTTTTTTTTTTTTTTTTTTTTTTTTTTTTTTTTTTTTTTTTTTTTTTTTTTTTTTTTTTTTTTTTTTTTTTTTTTTTTTTTTTTTTTTTTTTTTTTTTTTTTTTTTTTTTTTTTTTTTTTTTTTTTTTTTTTTTTTTTTTTTTTTTTTTTTTTTTTTTTTTTTTTTTTTTTTTTTTTTTTTTTTTTTTTTTTTTTTTTTTTTTTTTTTTTTTTTTTTTTTTTTTTTTTTTTTTTTTTTTTTTTTTTTTTTTTTTTTTTTTTTTTTTTTTTTTTTTTTTTTTTTTTTTTTTTTTTTTTTTTTTTTTTTTTTTTTTTTTTTTTTTTTTTTTTTTTTTTTTTTTTTTTTTTTTTTTTTTTTTTTTTTTTTTTTTTTTTTTTTTTTTTTTTTTTTTTTTTTTTTTTTTTTTTTTTTTTTTTTTTTTTTTTTTTTTTTTTTTTTTTTTTTTTTTTTTTTTTTTTTTTTTTTTTTTTTTTTTTTTTTGTTTTTTTTTTCAAACAAACTTTTCAAACTCTCAATTAGTGATATGGGAAACGAAGGATCGAACGCCTTTGTGTACTCCTTAGCTATCTTACTACCAACATTGTTGTTGAAGCAAAACTTTGTGTTTCTTTTTGATTTCGCAAAAACATTTTTGCTCCACCTTTCTATGAAAACCATTTTTGATATATCCTTGCATAGATTAAGGGGGAGTTTGTGATTTCAAAAAGGGGGAATCTGAATTGACTATAGAGATAAGAATGAAACCGAAGATGCTAACATCTTTTCCAACGTTGAACGTAGGTCTCATAATTACATTTATGTGATTATTGAGCTAACGAGAAATCTAAGTGACCTCGGTTTTCCCTAAAAGTCTTTAAGGATAAAATTGTGGTTATCAAATGCTTCGGTAGTGTTAACCGTGATCTATATTCTTTGAAGCAATCTAGTGGTTGAAAAGCCGCAGACCGAACTATGTTAGAGACTTGTTCTGTGCATATCTCAATGATACATAGGAAATCCGAAAAATGTTATACATTTCTATCGGTCATTTCATTAATCCTTTTGATTTTTGAACATGTAAACGGATCATTCTTATCCGGTTTCATTTCTCTTCACACAAACACAGAAACTACCAACACCATGATATAATGTTTGTCCCAACAACTTCAATCTTACATTTTAGTCACCCATAGGATCTCTTGGGTTGGGCTACTAGTTTGGGTTGATGTTTTGATGGTTGACATTTCTCCATGTCTTCTTATTTCTTGTGACACTTAATCAATCGCATTTGTGCATAATGACATTGATTCCCAATTTTGTCATTATGAGGGGGAGAAAATATTATGATTGATTGTATTGTCTTCAATTCTATCTTTTTCCAAGGCATAGTTAGTGATAGAAATGGAATGAGAGTCTATGTTGAGAAATTATTTGGGTGTTTCAAATGGGAAAAGGCTTATCAAAGTTTGTGTATAGGGAGAGAAAATTGTTCATGATGAGTCAATAGTTTCAGATTTTCACTAGATTTTAGTTGAGTAAGATTTTGATTTCAAAAAGGGAGAATCTGAATTGACTATAGAGATAAGAATGAAACCGAAGATGAATAGATTTTCACTCAAGACAATTCAACAATTCAAAGATGCTCCAAAAGATGTATACTCATGGATTGAGGGGGAGCATGATTAATTCATAAGAATTTCATCTAAACTTCATTCAATTGCTAACTCTCCAAAGTGTTCGAGTTGATGTGACAAAGATCAAAGCTTCAAAAAGGTTGAAAGATTTGTTAGAAGATTCAAGTCAAAGAAGTAAAGCTTCAAACGAGTCTTCATCAAATACACATCATTCAAGATCTTCAATTCATACAAGAACATTTTATCAAGAAACTCCAATGCATAAATCAAGGGGGAGAGTTCATATTCATGAAACTTCAGTTCAAGAAGATGAGATTCGTTCAAGAATTACAACCGAAGAATCAAAGAATCGAAGATTGAAGAATCAAAACCAAGATTCATCTCTTCTGCATTTCAAAAGACAACTCTGATTCATGATTCATCAATTCTCGAAGATTCAAGCCAAACATGCATTCATCATTCTCTGTTCAAAAAGAACATTGAGAATCTTCATATGATTTAACTTCAAGAAGTCCAAGATCAAGACTGAATCAAGTTCTCCAAAGACAAAAGAGAAAGCTTTGAAGACTTGTTTCAACATCCCAAATTGTCTTCACCACCGGGCTCATCAATTTCATTCTTTCAAGACAAGATAACACGTACTTCATTCATTACAATAAATCACTAAGGGGAGAATGTTAGAAATCCAAAAATAGTGATAAATTGTAATTAAGATTAGAAGACATTCTTGTTGTTAAGTCATAGATAAATGATTACTAAGGTTGAGGGGCTAATTGTGAAAATTAGCATAGTTATATTGTTAGACTATATATAGCCCTCATACCTTAGAAATCATAACAAGAACAGAAAAAACCTTTCATTTTACACACACATTAATTCCAAGCTTTCAGTTAATTCAATCATTCTCTCTCAAAACACACACACACACACCAAGAACACACACTTGCAAACCGCCATTGTTAGATTGAATTCAGAGCTTAAATCGTGTTTTAACATCACTCTTTCTTCTTCTTTGCTCCCATCTAAAAGCAAAACTCCATTATTTCCATCAAGATCTCCATTCTCCTCCATCTTTAATCACTTTTCCAGATTTTCATCTCCATACATTTCATCATGGGAAGAGGAGTAAGTTTTCTTGATTATTTTCTTTATTTTACTTAATTTTTGATTTTTAATTTCTAGGGTTTTCAATTCCGAATTAATTCGTGGGTTTTGTTGTTTAAGGGCTATTGATGCTAATGGGGTGGTTAATTTCTCAATTCAAACACTTGTTCTTCCGAATTTGACTTTGAAATTGAAGTTAGGGTTTTGAAAAAATTTGGGAATTTTTGGATGAATAAGTGTGGGGGGAAGTAATGTTTGATTATGTGGGGATTATTGCTTGTTGTTGCTGATGGAATGATTAATTCCCCCTAGTTTTTGGCTGCCTGTCGTAATGAAAACAAGAACCTACCCAGATTTCTTAGCCCACTGCGCCGCAGTGGTGTTGTGTGTTAGCCCACTGCGCCGCAGTGGCCGCACCTGACCTGCACGTGTTACTTGCCTCACTACGCCGCAGTGAGGACCAGCCAGTCCCACTGCGCCGCAGTGGGAATCTTCTGACCCGCAGTTGAGTTTGATGTTGAATGAGGTTTCAAGTTTTGCATTCCACATTTAACGTGTTTGTTTGCTTTAATGTTTGTGATTGCAGACTGCTACTACTGATAAGAGGAAGCAAGCGGAGGTGGGACAATCTAGCGGAACTGCCGATGTCTCCGGTAAGACGGCTAGGAGAGAACCAGCGGTACCTCCTCTTAATTTTTGGCCGGGTGCATTGAACGAGAAGCATGCATGGTTAGAGTTTGATGGGGCTAGGCAACCCCACAAGAACAATTATTTGAACAATCTTTACACGCTTCATAAGCAAGTTGTTTGCCCACCCAGGTATCTTGCTCAATCTGATGCTCGGTTTTTTGGGGTTCAGGGTGATATTGGAAGGTGGTTTAGTATAGAAGCGAGGGTTGGTGATAGGACAGTTAATAGTGATATGTGGCAACAGATTTTCTTAACAGGGAACCTGTCTATCGTGAGTTATGCCTTGAGTTTTATTCTAGTTTGAAATTGACTAAGGAATTGAATAAGATCAAGGATATTTTTGAAGAAAGGGTTGTTTTGTTTTACTGTGGGGGACAGCAGAGGAAGCTGTCTATAGCTGAGTGTGAGGTCCCTTAATACGATGGTTAACCTAGAAAGTGTAAGATACAACAAGTCTAATAATCACTAGAATGGACTACTATTACTTAAATATAAATGCAAGTATATAAATAAAGTAATACACGACTTAAAGCAATAAACAAGTAAAGTGGAACATTATGTATTTTTCAATGGTGTATTTTATTTATGATGTTAAATAAAATACAAGGTTGTGCGGAATCAAGATAATACAAATAAGTATGTATCCTAACAACCTATGAATTACAAATGATCTATATTTGTCAAATAACTCTTTTGGATCGAGATACTTAAAGTTGTGAAGTATCCCTGTTTAAGATCGAGAGTATTTTGACAAATTCACTCTAATGCAAAATGTATGCTTAAAAGTATTTTTCTCAAGGAAATGACTTTGTATTTATAGGCAACAAAATTCACCAGTGAATTTTGTGCCGTACAAATATGGTTGCATGCATTTAATGATCCGACAAGAACATTAATTGCATTGGATAAGGTATAAGGATAAAGTCACATCAATATGACTTTATTCTTTTAACCAACCACCTTTACACACGTATAAACTTTGGGAAAGAACAAGTGGATTGTTCTTTGAAAAGTGTGTAAAGGCAAAAGTCAATTACTCGATATCAGTGTTCAGACTTGTAAGGTCTAGAACACTGACAATCCTCCAGTGTACAGATCTGGTAAGACTTCCAGTGGACTCCGCCATTTGTCAGTCTTCTTTATTCTGACTTCAGTCTTTGACTTCAGTGAGAACGTCTTCAGTAGAGTAGATCTGGACTTGGGTGAAGTCCAGTGAGCTAATCTGGAGAATACTCCAGATTTCCTATACAAGTATTTGCTCACTGGTCTTCCATTATTTCTGGACAAATCTTCAGAGGGACTCCAGATTCCAAGTCTGGAGTAGGTCCAGTTAGAACACGTTTCTGGACAGATCTTCAGTAAGTCTCCAGTAGTCGAGTCTGGAGCGAGTCCAGTAAATCTGGACCTAACAATTCCCCCTGAACTTAAAACACTTTTAAGAACAAAAATATCTTTCAAGTCTTCCCCTGGAATGTTGATCCAGAAATCTATTAATGCAAAGATAGTACACAAAGGCGTTCAATATCTGAGCAGTCATCAGATTTAAGGGTTTAACATTCCCAACTCACCAACAAGATATTCAAAAGTTTTGACATCCAGAGGTTTAGTAAAAATGTCAGCGAGTTGTTTGTCAGTGGGAATAAAATGGAGTTCAATGTTGTTTTTCATAATATGATCACGGATAAAATGATACCTGAGATCAATGTGCTTCGTTTTGGAGTGCATGACTGGATTGTTCGAGATAGCAATGGCACTGGTATTATCACAAAAGATTGGGGTCTTTGAATACTTAATACCATAATCAAGCAACTGGTTCTTCATCCAGAGTATCTGAGCACAACAACTGGCTGCAGACACGTATTCAGCTTCAGCAGTGGACAATGAAACTGAAGTTTGCTTCTTACTGGTCCAGCTGACCAGTTTGACACCAAGGAAATGACATCCACCAGTAGTGGATTTCCTGTCTATCTTACAACCTGCATGATCTGAATCTGAATAACCCATTAGATCCATGCCTGAGCCTTTGGGATACCAAAGACCCAAACTGGGAACACCCTTAAGGTACTTCAGTATGCGCTTTACAGCAAGCATATGAGATTCCTTTGGATTAGACTGATATCTGGCACATAAACATGTTGAAAACATAATATCTGGTCTACTGGCAGTTAAATACATCAGTGAACCAACCATGCCTCTGTAGACAGTGGTGTTCACTGGTTTACCATCTGGATCGGAGTCCAGTGTCAGTGGTGCAGAAATTGGAGTAGGTTTAGATGGTGAAGAGTTCATATCAAATTTCTTTAAAAGATCTATAACATATTTTTCCTGATTAATAAAAATGCCATCTTTGTTTTGTTTAATCTGGAGTCCAAGAAAATATGTTAATTCACCCATCAAACTCATTTCATATTCAGTTGACATTTTTCGAAAAATTTCTTGCACATGTTTTCATCAGTAGACCCAAAAATAATATCACCAACATAAATTTGTACCATTAACAGATTACCTTTTTCATGAAGAATAAATAAGGTATTGTCAATTGCACCTCTTTTGAAACCATTTTTCAACAAATGTTTAGTCAGAGTGTCATACAGGCACGTGGGGCTTGTCTGAGGCCATAAAGCGCTTTGTCCAGACGATATACCCAATGTGGATGCTTTTCATCAACGAAACCTGGTGGTTATCTGACATAAACTTCTTCTTCAAGCTTTCCATTCAAGAAAGCACTCTTTACATCCATCTGGTAGACCTTGAACTGATGATAAGCAGCGAATGCTAAGAATATTCTAATCGCTTCAAGTCTAGCCACTGGAGCAAATGATTCATCAAAGTCGACATCTGACTGGCAGTAGCCTTGTGCTACCAGTCTGACCTTGTTTCTGATTACGTGGCCATCTTCATCTACTTTGTTCCTGAAGACCCATCTTGTTCCAATTGGTTCTTTCTTTCCAACTGGGAAAGGAACCAGATACCAGACCTTGTTCCTTTCAAACTGGTGAAGCTCTTCTTGCATTGCATCACCCAGCTTAGATCTTCCATAGCCTCGTCAATCTTATTTGGTTCCATCAATGATAGAAAACTAACATATAAGCATTGATTACTGGAGGCTCTTCTGGTCTGAACTCCTCTACTGGAGTCACCTATGATCTGATCAATAGGATGAGCTTTTGTCCATCTGGAGTACTGACCAGGATTGTTGCTGACAACAATATCAGTGTAAGAATTCAGTTGAGTCTCCTCTGGAGTTGCTTCTGGAGGAGTATCTTGCCAGACTACTTCAGTATCTTTATCTGAGTCATTTAAATCACGATTTGCATCATGAAATTCTTCATTTGAAGGCATTTCTGAAGTACTGGTTCAGTTTGGAATTCTTCATAAGAAGACATTTCTGGTATATTCTCAACTGACACTGATACTGGGGGAGCAGTACGAACATCTGATCCAATATTAATTTCAGAGGGTAGTTTGAAAATAATAGAGGGATAGAATGGAGTACTACTGGAGAGTTTCTTTTTCTGAACAGGTTCCAGATCAGGATGACTGGAAACTGTGTCTTCTGAATCTTCTTTATTGTCGTTTATAGGATCAGATTCACAGAAGACAATTGGAGTTACTGGGGGAGTGTCAAGGGCTGGCTTCTTGTTGATTGCAGCATTTGATTCATCAAATGTGACATGAATTGACTCATGGACCTTCTCCAGTCTCTTGTTGTAGACTCTGAAGGCCTTGCGAATGGCTGAATAGCCTAAGAAATACCCTTCATCAGCTTTGGCATCAAATTTGCCTAACTGACTGGAGTCGTTCAGGATGTAAACTGGACATCCAAAAACATGAAAAATAACCAATATTTGGTTTTCTATTTCTTTAGACTTCATAGGCTGTCTTTTTGTGTCGCTTCACATACACTGACCGGTTCTGGGTGTGGCAAGCAGTAGCAATTGCTTCAGCCCAAAAACTGGTAGACAGGCCAGATTCAGCAAGCATACTCCTGGCAGCTTCTATCAGCGTTCGATTCTTCCTTTCCACCACTCCATTCTGTTCTGGAGAGCGGGCTGATGAGAAATTTTGT
>CM067170.1:92590134-92600713 GCA_034093135.1 Erigeron breviscapus | reverse complement strand
ATAATTTTCCCAACAGCACAAGAAGGACAGACATGCTCACTTTCATACTTATAGTCAGGTAAGCCTTCAACGAGATGCTTATTGACTAAAGTATTGATTGTTTGGAAATTCAGATGAGAGAGCCTTCTATGCCATAACCAAGAATTCTTTGAAGTAGCCTTTGAAATGAGACAAATATTATCAGTTGGTTGGTTATCATCAAGATTGACGGTAAACAGGTTATCATCACGATCACCACAAAGAATATCAACTCCATCTAGAGTTTGGACTTTGCAAAGAGATTTTCGAAAAAGAACTTGAAGATTGTTATCACAGAATTGTCCAACACTGAACAAGTTGTGACTTAAACCTTCAACATAGTGAACTT
Source organism: Erigeron breviscapus (assembly GCA_034093135.1). Taxonomy (NCBI): domain Eukaryota; kingdom Viridiplantae; phylum Streptophyta; class Magnoliopsida; order Asterales; family Asteraceae; genus Erigeron; species Erigeron breviscapus. Next base: position 92,600,346 of record CM067170.1, on the reverse strand, counting down.
TCTTGATTATAATCCCATTTCGTTCAATGTCCCCATAACCTAAGATAGGAGCGAAATTGTTGTTTCCAAAGCGAACAGTTCCCATGAATCTTTCAACAAAATTCTTCAGCAAAGATTTATTTCCAGTCATGTGCTTCGAACACCCGGAATCGAGTATCCAAACACAGATGGTTATTTCCTGCAATCAAAGAAATTTAACCGTTTTTAGGTACCCACTTGAAGATGGGTCCTTTATGGTTAGTTAAAACAGGCAGGGTATATAACTTAGGATGCGCATTCAAACATGTTTTTCGAATCAACATAAGCATTAACAAGCACATTATTAACAAACACATTTGAATAAAAAGTACGAACATTCACATGAGAATTAAAAGTAACATGTCTACAAGCATTCACATCAACCACACGAGAATTAAAATTGTTTACAAGCTCACAAGGCCTTGCCTTGGCACATTCAACATTTTTTAACAAAGATGAATTGTTTTGATTAACAGGAACACTTTTCCTCCTATTAACAGCCTTTCTCCTCCTTCTTTTCTTCCTTTTCTCAACATTCTTTTGATTACTAGTGATCTTAGGTACTAAAGTTTTAGCAACCCATTTAGCACCACTAGTTAAGCTCTTTCCACCTGTTGAATTGAAACTTTGAAAATTAGAACTAGGAGTTTTAAACACTTTCATCTTTTTTGGAATCTTTTGGAGGTGAGGAAACTTCTTGCTTCTTTGGTTTATCATGAGAAAACCATCCATATCTATCCCTATATCTAGTTGTACCATTTGATGCATCCTTAGTTAGCGAAACTGAGCTAGACTTAGACACCTTAGGTATAAAGCTAGATTGAGAGCTAGATTTAGAAGCATTTGAATAGTCTTTCGGAAGTTTCACTTTGGTGTACTTTGTCTTGTGTGGGTTCTCAGCTTGTTCCTCTTTGACATGTTTCACTGGGGTAGCAACAAAGGTTTCTAACTTAATGGTCTTTGGTTCAGTCTTGACGAGTTTGGTCTTAACTCGTTTCTTTGAGTAATATGAAGTTGGAGCTTTGGACAATGGTTTTTGAGATTCTACTTTTGTTTCCACTTTGATTTTGGTAGATTCAATCTTTTTCTCAGTTTCTGAATTAAAACATATTCTCCCTCCATGAATTTATCAAAATCATCCTTTGTGAAATCTTTATCAAAAGAAAATTTCAATAGAGATTGATTAGTTTCAAATTCATTTGAAAGTTTTGAAAAATCAGGAATCTTGGTGTCCAACTTCACATTATGGGTAGTCAGAAATTAGGTCAACTTGAACTGACACATCTTTGGTCTCACAAGACAATTGAGTAGACGTATCAACACCTATACTAGCACTAGGCTTAGGGTGAACAACTAACTCATCAACAGTGTTGCATGTGAAAAACCTATAGAAGTACCATATCAAAACTAAACTATGTACAAGTTCTTCATCAGATAAATCAGATTGCACATAATCATCAGCTATAAAGTAGCAGTATTTTGACAAGTACATTCAAGAGAATCAGTCAAGGTCTGAGTAGAGGTATTGGTGGATGAATCACAAGTAGTTTGGGTAGAATTGTCTACTAAAGCACTTTGGTCAGTTTGAGTAGAACATTCTACCTTAGTGTAAAGTCCCTCACTTGATGGTTTAACCCAATAGTGTAAAATACAACAAGTCTAATAATGCACTAGATTTGGACTAGTATTACTTGTAAATAAAGATGCAAGATATATAAACAAAGTAATACAAGACTTAAAGCAATAAACAAGTAAAGTGGAACATTATGTAGTTTTCATGGGTATTTCATTTATTGATGTTTAAACAAAATACAAGGTTGTTGCGGAATCAAGATAATACAATGAAGTATGTATCCTAACAACCTTTGAATTACAAATGATCTATATTTGTCAAATAGCTCTTTAGGATCGAGATACTTAAAGTTGTGAAGTATCCCTGTTTAAGATCGAGAGTATTTAGACAAATTCACTTTAATGCAAAATGTATGCTTAAAAGTATTTTTCTCAAGGAAATGACTTTGTATTTATAGGCAACAAAATTCACCAGTGAATTTTGTGTCGTACAAATATGGTTGTATACATTTAATGATCCGACAAGAACATTAAATGTATTAGATAAGAATAAGGATATTGTCACATCAAGTGCAAGTGTATCCTATATCCAACCACTTTAACACACGTATACTTTGTTAAGGAACAAGTGGATTGTTCTTTGGAAAGTGTGTTAAAGGCATAAGTCAAACCTCGATATCAGTGTTCAGACTTGTAGTATCTAGAACACTGAAATCCTCCAGTGTGCAGATCTGGTAAGACTTTCCAGTGGACTCCGCCATTTGTTAAGTCTTCTTCCTTCAGACTTCAGTCCTTGACTTCAGTCAGAATGTCTTCAGTAGAGTAGATCTGGACTGGGGGTGAAGTCTTCAGTGAGCTAATCTGGAGAATGCTCCAGATTACCTGTACAAGTATTGCTCACTAGTCTTCAATTATTTCTGGACAAATCTTCAGAGGGACTCCAGATTCCAAGTCTGGAGTAGGTCCAGTCGAACATGTTTTCTGGTCAAATCTTTCAGTGAGGCTCCAGAAGTCGGGTCTGGAGCATGTCCAGCAAAACATGTTTTCTTGACTTATATTCGATAAGGTTCCAGTAGTCCAGTCTGAACCAGTCCATTAAATCTGGACTAATTCTGGACTAATTCTGGACCTAAACATTCTCACAAACTTTCTTAGTATTAACAACAATACATTTATCCTCTGAATTCGGACTTTGAGACTTGAGGTGATTAATAACTTTTTGTTGAGATTCCACCTTTTGTTGTAAACCTTCTATTTGTTTTTCCAAAAATGTGGTTGGAAAATACATTTTAGTTGGTATAGGTGGAGTACCGACAGATTCTTGGTTTTGAAAATTTGATTCAATTTCTTCCAATTTGAAAATTGAAGATTCTTTTTTTTGTATGAATCATTTATTGCATCATAATTAACCAAAAATTCTTGTTTTGGTATTCTCTCAACTTCATCAGTCTCAAATTCGTCATCCAATGGACGAATAAATTGTTGTATCATACCAAGTCGTAGAAATTTTTCATCATACAGGGGTTCAATTTCCTCTTTGGCTTTTGTAATGGTGTGATATTCTCAAATCCCAACCCGAGAAGAAGTTCTGTTTTGTCAATTTTTGACTTGTTGAAATAGGCAGTGAAATTCAAGAGAGAATTTTGTTCAACTTTATATAACTTTTCTTGATAGAAAAGTATATTCTTTTTAAATTCCTCAATTTGTTTTTCAAGATTCTCAATCTCAATGCCTTTTAGAAAACAATTATGATTTAAATCAGAAATCTTCCTTTCGAATTCAACATTGTTTGGTTTAGCTTCTTGGAGCTTCTTATTAAGAATATCAACATCCATTTGTCTTGCATTTGCCCAAAGCCATTCATTGGTCTTTTGAATTTCAAGATCTTGATTGGCCTTTTCAAGATCATGAATGGTCTTTTCAAGATTTTGACATTTTTGTAATAACTTAGAATTTGGAGAGACATTCAACTCACATTCTTTAACCAACATCTTGTCTTTGTATGCTTGAAAATCTTGTTTAATAGTATTATGTTCAAAAAGTAATTTTGAGTGTTCTTCAAGAAGTTTTGAAAATTCACTTTTTGAAAATGAAATACTATTTTTCAACTTTTTGTTTTTGTTGGCTAAAGAATTGATATGAGTTGTTAAATCTGATAAAGCTAATCTACATGACTCTTTGTCCTTAATCAAAGAAAAAGTAGAGTCGAGATTTACCTCATCATCTGGGTATTCATCATCAGTGCTTTCTGCTTCAAAGACTTTGTCCTTGGCCAACCTTGCCATAAAGCAAACATTAGCGGAGAGATCTTGATCTTCATCATCTGTGAGTAATAGCCATTTGTCATCTTCAGCGAGCAATGCATGTCCTGCTTCAACTTGTTTGGCTAACAGCATCTTCTACTTGTAATACTCATAATTCCGCTTTCGAGGTTGTCTGCAATCAACGGCAAAATGTCCAGGAATACCACAATTGTAGCACTTTTTGTCAGATGCCTTACCCTTCTCAACAACTTGTTTCTCATAAGCTTCCTTCTTTTCACCATGTTTGAATCCATTAGCTTCTCCTTGCTCATTACTGTTAGGATGATAGTGTTCCTTCTTGGGAAATGCACTTGTAGAAGAAGTGCGGAGATTGTTGTTTGTTGGCCTCGCTTTGTAAAATTTTCTCTTGAAATGCTTTGTTACCGCGGCAAGAGCTTGATATAGTTCATCTGAAACACCATCTCTTGTAGCCATCAGATCATCTCCCTCCTCATCAGATGAAGAAACAACTACCATTTGCCTCTTAAGAGCCTCAGAAATCTTCTTCTCAACAATCAATGCCAAAGGATCAGTAGATACAACTTCTGGCATTTTGCTTGATGAAGCTTTGTTTAGAACTTGATTTTCATTGAGTTTGAAAGATTCATAAAGAGTATGAATGGTGAACTTGGTCAGATTTTGATGTTGCTTGATCTGTGTTCCAAAATCTTCCCATTCTGGACCAAGAACTTTGATGAATTTGATGTTTAACTCAATCTCTGTTTTCTTGACATTGTTCTTCCTCAGTTCATTTATGACATTGCAGAATCTGTAGTAGACTGCCTCAAGAGATTCATTTGGCATTTTGGTAAAGTTGTCAAACTCAGTCAAAATATTGGTCAATCTTATCGTCAAAGTCACGTCAGCTCCTTCCATCTGTCTAGCCACCTCATCCCATATCTCCTTGGCTGTATCATAAGAATCAACAGAGCCATAGATTTCATCCGGTAGAGCTCTGTATAAACATGACCTAGCTCTGTTATCTGCAGCTGTTCGATCTTTTTGTTCAGCATTCAAAAGATCATGAGTTAGAATAATTGCATCAGTAGTGGGATGGCGATGAACGGCAAGTCCATTAAGGATGGAATCTTTCATCATGTGACCATTTGTTTGACTTTCCACATAGTCCATAAATCTTTTCTTCCATAGTCCATATGAACCACGGTAGAGAACTGGAGGTCTTGTATCTGAACCCAATGCCAATGCTTCACGAGAAGCCATTTGAAATTGATTTGAGTTGAAAAGATTGAAATGAATTAAGAATTGAAGAAACAGAAAATGAAACGATCTTGAGAAGATCGTCTTGGTGAGATCGTTCTAGGTGAGATCGTCTTAAGTGAGATCGTCCTAAGCAAGATCGTCCTAGGTGAGATCGTCTTAAGGTAAGATCGTCCTAGGAGATCGTTCTTGGATTTATGGTGAAGTTTGGTTTAAGTATGAAAATGAAACGATCTTGAAATGAAACGGTCTTGAAATGAAACGGTCTTGAAATGAAATGATTTTGAATGAAACGATTCAAAAGAACTGGGACGATCTTGGTTGAAGATCGTCTTAAGTTCAGAAGAAATGGGACGATCTTGGTGAAGATCGTCTTAACTTCAGAAGAAATGGGACGATCTTGGTGAAGATCATCTTGTTTTCTTTTCAAGAATTTGAATTGACCAAACCAATCCTTCTGGATTAGTTAGCCACAATCAAACTCTTCACAACACAACCACTTGTCAAGACGATCTTGAGGAGATCGTCCTACAAGCCACTAAGCACAAAGTATGAAAAACGAACTTTCAAAGACTAAGACGATCTTGGGAAGATCGTCCTAGTGAAGATCGTATTAGATTCATCTTCTTCATCTCATCAGTTTTCCATGAAAACTCCATTAACAACTTTAAAAACTTCAATATCTTTTGAATTACTGGGAGTTAGATCATGAAATCACTTGCAAACTGATTGATTCTGTCCGCAACAAATCAACAAAATTCAACACCAAACACAACAGATTCAAATCCCTCAATATACGCGCCAAAAACTCAAAATTCAATCTCGAGAATTAGATTGAATTGGAACATGAAACTTGACAGGATTATGTTTTCAACAACCACATCTAAACAAAAAAAAAAAAAAAAAAAAAAAAAAAAAGACAAAAAGAAAAATTCCTGAACTATTGGTGAACTAATAACTGTGATTTTATGTGATTTGAAGTGTGAATTTTGATGAACCAGTAGGTGAAAAATACGAACAAAAATTGTAAATAATTTTGATTTTTGATGAATTTGTGAATGAATTCAGTTATGGATCGTCATCAGAATGATGTTTTTCTCTGATACCACTTGTTATAACACGATTTCTATCACTGAATTCAATTCATCAATGGCGGTTTGGATAGTGTGTGTTCTTGGTGTTTGTGTGTGTTTTGAGAGAGAAATTAAGTATTAAACTGGCTGATTGGAATTAATGTGTGTGTTTTTGGTTAGATCTGTTACAAGTGTTATGATCTCTAAGGTGTGAGGGGTTATTTATAGTCTAACTATACAATTATGCTAATTATCACAATTAGCCCCTCAACCTTAGTAATCATTTATCTATGACTTAATAACAAGAAAGTCCTCTAATCTAATTTACAATTTATCACTATTTTTGGATTTCTAACAGGGTTAGGACAAGGGCATAAAGAAAATGTTGGCCCTCCGATAGTTCAAACCACAGAGTCTAGCCGGGTTGTTTACCCTAGGGTAGAAGTCGGGAACTGCCCATTCTCGCTTGCACCAAACTCTCCTAGCCATTCTGAATCCTCACAACAGGAGTTAGTCTCACAAACGCACGGGGATCAGCCACGCTCACCACACTCTCCTCATTTGGAGGATGAGAGTGTTGAAATAAGAGAGGATCAGCCCCACCTCTCGCCTTCATTTTGTGCACATGAGTCTAGATCTCCTAGGTACATGGATTCACAAGCTCAGTTGAGTACTGATGCCGGAACAAGCGGAGGGGGACCCACTTTGTGTGACCCTCAAGGACAACTTGGAAATCCTGCCTTAGCTAACATCATGCCAGCTTTAGCCGCAGGTAACAGTTCTCAGACCGAGACTGGGGGACAGTATGAACGCCGTAGTGACACTGCTGTTCCTCAGGATCAACCTGAGACTGTATTAACGGGCATTCTCAGTGACCCCGGTGTTGTGAGAGGTGTTGCCCAACAACAACAAGTCCAGGACAGTGATTTATCACAGTCTAGGACACAAATTGATTCGGGTTGCAAAGCCCATGAATCTGAAACTGCTGGTGAGGGTATAACCCGAGGATCCGCAGGAAATCCTGAATCAGCTTCGCTGAATTTAGGTCACACTACAAATGTGCAAACAACCCCTGGGTTGGCTACTCCACCTCCTACCCAAACACAAAGAACACTAACACCTATTCAAACATCATCAACCACAACAAATCTTCCAACAAAAGATCAAGCATGTGAAGTTTTACTTGGCATTCTACGTTCTGAAGGGGATTTGTTAACTATGACTGAAAGGGGTGTGTTGAATGCTCTTGAGGTAAGAGAAAGAGAAATTGCTAACGAACGAAGAGTCAAAGCTTTACAAGATCAAGTTGAAAAACAAAAGGCTGAATATGATGCAAAGCTTGCTGCATTTGAGCTAAGGTTGTTAGCATTAGAATCTTGCCGACCGGCCTCAGTTGCTTCTAGACGGGATGATCCTGATTCTGATGATCACCCCGAGGGGGAGAACCAAGGAGAGGGTCAAGTTAATATTGAAAATACTTCGGCAAGAGTTGATGTGAATGTTGAGGATGTGGTGATGCAAGAAAGATCAGAGGGTGGAAATCAAGCTGAAATTGAAACTGAGAAAGATACTTTAGATGATTTGATTAAAAGAAGATTAGATGACGTTTTTGGTGTTGATTCAGAAGTAGAAAGTGAAGAAGAAAATGAGAATGTTGAGGTTAATGAAGAAGAAGGTTTTGTAATTGAAGATGATATAGTTGAATATGCTGAAGGAGAAGCTGATATTGAGGCCATAAAAGATAATGTAATATTGGATGAGCCAGAGATAGTTGAAACTCCAGTGAACGTAGAAGCTGTAGAGGAACCAATGTTTGAAGAATTTGCAGATCTTGATTACTTTGAAACAGGTTCTTCAAGCAGAGTTGAAGTTGGAGAATCATCTATTCCTGCTAGCTCAGCTCCACAGCATTACAATTTCAATGAATTTAACAATTTTGATGATCTGAGAAAGACTCCAGAAGCTGCTGTTCAGAACTTTAAGAAATCAACTTACAAACAAGTTTTGAGAGAGGCAATCATATCCGAGGAAGTTCTTCCTGATTATTTTCCAACTGAATTAACTGACGAACAACTAAGATTTATTAATCGGGGATACTTCTTGAGGGATAAAGAAAGAATGGTTGCTCTCGGCATCAAACCTAAAGAAGCAGCTAAGAAGTCGAGATATCTGGAGGAAAGGGCATATCCGATATTTTGTGGAGCAACTAAAGTTACTAAAACCAAGAGACCAGAGTTAGATTCAATGTACAAGTTTAAGGAAGCAAGGCAAATAGAAGAATACACAGAGCTTCTTAAACTTACAAAACAATACAATCCAAAGTTGCTTGAAGAACAAAGAAATCATAAGATATTGGTGCTGATAAGAGTGATATTGATTAAAAGAGTTACTATCTCTGTTCCATGTTTTCATGTTAAAAGAGATAATAACAAGATCTACAGATTTACAGAAGCCCAATTCAAACTTTTGCCGGTTGATGACATTATCTTCCTCTACAACCATTTCCTAAATGCAATGCAAAGATACCGTGAAGATGTAATTGCTTTTGATGCTGTAAAAAGATACATGTCAAGTTGTATTCAATATGCGTCACTGGAAGATTTTCAAATAGGGTTTGAAGTTGTGAAGAGGAAGATAAATGTTCCATATCCAGATCAAAGTCTTTACACTGAAGATATTGAAAAACTCAGTATTGGTCATGTCATCGAAGAACCATCTTTTGGGGTTGTCTTTTTAAATAGCCGAAAGAAGAAGATTTTCATTCGTATGGATGAACTTGCTTCTTATTCTGATGGAACATTGAAGTTTTGTAAAAATGTGTTGCTGTGCTTGAAAGAAGATGAGCAAGATGAAAAGAAAAAGGAAGTATTTGATAAAGTAATCTCCAAGATCAATCAAAGGCTTGAGTACCGAGAAAGCATTCGAATGATGAGAGAAGCAAAGAATGTTCAGAAGTCAAAGTACGTTGTTCGTCGGAAAGGAGGTTGCTGGATCAAGTACGAGCCTAGTCATCTACCAGGGCCACATAACATTCCTCCAAGAAACTTTGAAGCTAATATGATTGTTCCTGATGACAAACCTGAAGGAGAAAATTGGTTCTGGCATCCAAACAAAGACAGACCGAATACAAGAGTTTGAAGATGGACAAAGACTGGATATTTTGCACAAATCACTACTAAGGGGAGATTGTTAGAAATATAAATGTAGTAGTTGATTTGTATCTTTTGTACTTACAATGTAAATATCTAAGTATGGAAGGGGGCATATTGTAATATGTGTATAGGTATATAAACCCCTCCATAATGCAAAATGTAACCTTTCACCTCATTTTATGCAAACTAATCTTCCAGCCAAACACACTTTCTCTCTCTACTTTCTCTCTCTTAAAACCTCCATTGTTACACACACTAACACACACATAAGCTCGAATTCATCACTTTACAATGATTATATAGAAGAAATGGATAGACAGGTATTGTCTATAAAAGAAATTATGAAAGATATGAAAGAGATGTTGAGTGTCTATGATACTCTTCCTGAGATTTTAGAACTAAAAGAGTTGATTTCAAGGAATTGTCTTCTTATAGAATCGAAATTTATCTTTTTATGGGTTTTTATCAAAGAAAATATTATCCTTATAATATTAAAACGCAGCGGAAAATTGAACCATTTCAATGTGTATGTGGTTAAAACCAAATTTAACTTATTAAAGAAAACCCAAACAATAAGGATCCATGTATATGAATAATATGCAATCAAACAACAACCATAGGGTGTTTTAGAAGACTACCTTCTTCCAAGCTTATGAGAAGGTTGATATGAAGGAGATGATGATCTTGAAGTGGCAAGTCTTCAACCTAGAAGAACCTCAAGCTTGTATACCCAACTATCAACAAACACCCAAATGTGCTAGGAATTTAAACTTGAAACCCCTTTCTTCCTTTTTCCCTTTGGCCGAACCCCAATAGAAACAAGGAGAGTAGAAGAAAACTAGTTGAGTATGAGAAATGAGAGAGAAGTCATTTCTG
>CM067170.1:92571504-92589134 GCA_034093135.1 Erigeron breviscapus | reverse complement strand
ACACAATTGATTCTTTCTTCAAGTCCATGGGTATTACTCATCAATTTTCCGCTGTCAGGACACCTCAACAGAATGGAGTAGTTGAACGTCGAAATCGAACTCTTGTTGAAGCAGCTAGAACAATGCTTGCTTATTCTAAGTTGCCTCCGAATCTATGGGCTAAAGCTGTTGCTACTGCTTGTTTCACTCAAAATAGATCAATCATTAACAAGAGGTTTGATAAAACTCCTTATGAGGTGATAAATAAACGAAAGCCCAATGTGAACTTCTTGCACATTTTTGGATGTGTATGTTATGTTCTCAATGATCGAGATAATCTGGGAAAGTTTGAACCAAAAGGCGATGAGGCATATTTCATCGGTTATTCGAGAGAATCGATAGCATATCGAGTATATAACCGAAGAACCAAGAGAATTGAAGAGAGTATGAATGTTAGATTTGATGAACTCTCGGGAATGGTTCTTGAACAACACAGTTCAAGACCCGAACTTCAAAGTCAACAAGCTTCCACAACAAAGACTGCTTCAAATGTCAAATCATCATTCTCTACTCCAACAACACAAGATTTGGATATCTTGTTTGAAGAATTTTTCCATGTTCCGAAGAAAGTTCCTGAATCTGAAGTAAATGCAAATGAACCATCCAGTTCAAATTCAAAAGAGATGGATCCAAATGAGTCTTCACCATCACAATCATCAGATGTTAATTCATTATCTGATTCTCCTCCACCAACCGATATTTCAGAGTTGCATACTCAACCTCATAATATCTCTCAAGTGACAAATCCATCAACCAATCCTGAAGATTATGATCACGACGACTTTGTTGAACCAATTGCAACTTCGTTTGAACAATTAACAGAACAACATTCTCCTGATTTTATTGATTCTGAAGAATCTGGTGATCCACTTGATCCAATTCCTCACATAACCAAATGGACAAGAGCTCATCCAATTTCTCAAGTCATTGGTAATCCAACAACTGGAGTTCAGACAAGATCCGCATCCGCGAATGAATGTCTGTTTGTGAATTTTCTGAGTATTGTTGAACCAAAGACAGTGAATGAAGCTCTAAGTTGTCCAGATTGGGTAAAAGCAATGCAAGAAGAACTTAATCAGTTCGAACGTCTTGAGGTGTGGAAATTGGTTCCCAATCCTTACAAGAACAAGGAGCCAATTAAGACCAAATGGATCTTCAAGAACAAAAAGGATAAAACTGGAGTTGTTGTACGTAACAAAGCACGATTGGTTGCAAAGGGATATCTGCCAACAAGATGGAATTGACTACGATGAGACATTCGCACCAGTTGCACGAATTGAGGCTATTCGGATGTTTCTTGCCTATGCTGCCTACAAGAACTTCACAGTTACCAAATGGATGTCAAAACTGCCTTCTTGAATGGAATTCTCAAAGAAGAAGTGTATGTTGAACAACCAGAAGGTTTTGTGAATTCCAAACATCCGGACTATGTTTACAGGTTAGATAAGGCTTTATATGGTCTGAAACAAGCGCCTCGTGCATGGTATGATGCTCTATCCTCTTATCTTGTGAAATCTGGTTTTAGCGAAGGTTCGATTGACACTACCTTGTTTATCAAACGACAAGGGAGTGACATCATTCTAATCCAGATTTATGTTGACGACATAATTTTCGGGTCAACTAATCCTAAATACTGCAAGAATTTTTCAGCTTTAATGATCAAGAAATTTGAAATGAGCATGATGGGTGAATTAAACTTTTTCCTTGGCCTTCAAGTAAAACAGTTGTCAAATGGTACCTTTATTTGTCAATCTAAGTACATTCTTGACATGTTGAAAAAGTTTGATATGATGGATTGTCAAACAATTGGGACACCCATGGAAGCTCGAACAAAGATTAATGCTGACTTAAATGGAAATCTTTTGATCAAAAGAAATATCGCAGTATGATAGGGTCACTCATGTATTTGACTGCAAGTCGCCCGGATATTATGTTCGCCACATGCATGTGTGCCAGGTACCAGGCCAATCCCAAGGAAAGTCATTTCCAGGCCGTTAAACGGATCTTCCGATACCTGAAAGGCACAGTGAACCTTGGTCTCGGTATCCAAGGGATACCGGGTTTCAATTAATTGCATACTCGGATGCTGACCATGCAGGTTGTAAGCTTGATCGAAAGAGTACTTCTGGGAGTGTACAGTTTCTAGGGGATAGATTGGTCAGTTGGTCTTCAAAGAAACAGAATTGTGTATCCACATCTACTGCAGAAGCTGAATACGTTGCTGCAGCAAGCTGTTGTTCACAAGTTCTTTGGATGAAAACACAGTTGACTGATTATGGATTTCAATTCAACAGAAATCCCATTTACTGTGACTCAAAGAGTGTTATTGCTATTTCTTGCAATCCTGTACAGCACACAAAGACCAAGCATATAGATGTTCGGTACCATTTTCTTAAAGATCATGTCGAGAAAGGTAACATCGAACTCTATTTTGTTCCAACAGACTACCAACTCGCTGACCTTTTTCACCAAACCTTTGGATGAAAACAGGTTTAATTTTCTGAAAACCAAGTTGGGAATGCTAGATTTACAAACTTAAATGCTTTCATGCCATGTATTCTATGTCATTTTCTGTTTCAAACATTGATGTGTTTTACTTGTTATTACATGCAATGTTTGAGGGGGAGAAAAAGGGTAGAATGCATGATTTTAGGGGAGTTTGTAAATTTACTGTATTGGTATATGCTTAATTTGAGGGGGAGTGTGCAAATGCATGAAAATATTTGTTTGTGTATTTTTCTAGTATATGTAGTTTTTTTTTTTTTTTTGTTGTGTGTTTGTTTTAAAATCTGAAAAACCAATACAAAATTAGAAATTAAAAATGTAAAAAGATTTTTTTTTTATTTTTATTTTTTTTTAATTGTTTTAATTTTTTTTTATTCTGTTTTATTTTTAATTCAATTTTTTTGTTTTGTTTATTTGTTTGTTTTGTGTAAAACCCATCTTGAACCCAAAATCAAAACAGCCCAAAATTGTAGTTTTAAGCCCAAAACTGATTGATATCCGGGTTGACACGCGGGTCATACCCAGACCCATGACCCGGATTTGAGGTTTAAAAGGAATTTGGGCGGGCCGAATCATTCACTTCAAATTCAAACCAGTTTTACTTTATTTTTTTTCTCTCTCAAAACCAATTTCTTTTCACTACAATCAATCAATTATTTTTTTCTTATTGATCATAATAATCGAAGTGGGATTATACTAGTGATCATTCTTGTGATCCTTTTCATCTTTTATCTTCATCAGATCATCAGTTTTGAGGTAAGATTTCTTGTATGTTTATTGCTCTCAAACTGTTTGATTAAATGCTTGAATGAAATATCATGAATTTTATGCATTATATGATGATTGATTGTGTATATTTGAAGTTTTAGTTGCATGATTAGGGCTTATACTTATTGTTTATCGAAATTTTATGCCTTAATCTACTCGTGTTGAATTTTTCTGGGCTTGATTGTTCAAGGGCTGGGTAATAACATGAGTGTTTGTTGAAAACTATCATTTGCAGAGCATTTTGCTCGGCAAATGCGTTGTTTGTTCTTGATGAACTTCAAATCTTCATAACTTCTGGTTAACATGTTCATACATTTCTTAAACAAATGTTGGGATCAAAAGTGTCATTTGCAGAGCTTTTAGCTCTGCAAATACTTGTTTTTACCAAAACAAATAATTTTTCACCAAGTCTTTACAACAACTTGATGCAGAGCATTTTGCTCGGCATTCAAGGCGTTTGGTTTTCAAAATGAATCCAAGCTTTTAAAATACTGTTTGCAGAGCTTTGAGCTCGGCAAACAGGCCATTTTTGAATTCCAAAATTTCTTCAAGTCTTAAAACCAACTGTTTGCAGAGCAGTTTGCTCGGCAAACAGTGCATTTTGTTCAAAACTTTTTCCAAGTCTTAGAACAACTGTTTGCAGAGCATTTTGCTCGGCAAACAGCACAAAATGAATTTTCATTTTCTTTAAAGACTTGAAAACAACTGTTTGCAGAGCATTTTGCTCGGCAAACAGTACAAATTGGATTTTCAAATCTGTCAAGACTTGAACCATGCATTTGCAGAGCTTTGAGCTCGGCAAATGCATGTAATTTTCACCAAGTTTTCAAATCAACTGTTTGCAGAGCATTTTGCTCGGCAAACAGTACAAAGTGAAAATTTTTCACCAAGTTTGTAAACCAACTGTTTGCAGAGCATTTTGCTCGGCAAACAGTACAAATTGAATTTTTCATTGAAATTTTTTTTTCTTTACCAATTGACAACATTATTGTTGTTCAATAAAAGGAAATTTCATACATTTAAAAGAAGTGAATCTGAACTGCTCATTTGCAGAGCTTTGAGCTCGGCATTTACGAGGTTCATCTCTCATAATTCAATGACTTGGTGCCTGACTTAGATTTTCTCGTGTTTGCCGAGAAGTTTGCTCGGCAAACAATACAAATCATCAAATTTTTCCCAAAACCATTTTTTTTTTGGTCCTTGTCAATCTCTGGGAAATTTTTTCAAAATGTGCTATTTGCAGAGCATTTTGCTCTGCAAACAGTACAAATAGAATTTTTTTTCTTTTCTTTCTTTTATTCTTCTGTGTTGTCTTTTTTAAAATGTATAATTGTATATGTGTATTGTGTTTGTATATAATGTCTTACAAGTGTTAGAGGCAATCAGATCCGAAGAAGTTCTTCCTGATTATTTTTGAACTGAATGGACTGAAGAACAAAGAAGGTTTATTAATCGAGGATATTTATTGAGGGACAAAGAAAGAATGGTTGCTCTCGGCATCAAACCTAAAGAAGCAGCTAAGAAGTCGAGATATCTGGAGGAAAGGGCATATCCGATATTTTGTGGAGCAACTAAAGTCTAAAACCAAGAGACCAGAGTTAGATTCGATGTACAAGTTTAAGGAAGCAAGGCAAATTAGAAGAATACACAGAGCTTCTTAAACTTACAAAACAATACAATCCAAAGTTGCTTGAAGAACAAAGAAATCATAAGATATTGGTGCTGATAAGAGTGATATTGATTAAAAGAGTTACTATCTCTGTTCCATGTTTTCATGTTAAAAGAGATAATAACAAGATCTACAGATTTACAGAAGCCCAATTCAAACTTTTGCCGGTTGATGACATTATCTTCCTCTACAACCATTTCCTGAATGCAATGCAAAGATACCGTGAAGATGTAATTGCTTTTGATGCTGTAAAAAGATACATGTCAAGTTGTATTCAATATGCGTCACTGGAAGATTTTCAAATAGGGTTTAAAGTTGTGAAGAGGAAGATAAATGTTCCATATCCAGATCAAAGTCTTTACACTGAAGACATTGAAAAACTCAGTATTGGTCATGTCATCGAAGAACCATCTTTTGGGGTTGTCTTTCTAAATAGCCGAAGGAAGAAGATTTTCATTCGTATGGATGAACTTGCTTCTTATTCTGATGGAACATTGGAGTTTTGTAAAAATGTGTTGTTGTGCTTGAAAGAAGATGAGCAAGATGAAAAGAAAAAGGAAGTGTTTGATAAAGTAATCTCCAAGATCAATCAAAGGCTTGAGTACCGAGACAGCATTCGAATGATGAGAGAAGCAAAGAATGTTCAGAAGTCAAAGTACGTTGTTCATCAGAAAGGAGGTTGCTGGATCAAGTACGGGCCTAGTCATCTACCAGGGCCACATAACATTCCTCCAAGAAACTTTGAAGCTAATATGATTGTTCCTGATGACAGACCTGAAGGAGAAAATTGGTTCTGGCATCCAAACAAAGACAGACCGAATACAAGAGTTTGAAGATGGACAAAGACTGGATATTTTGCACAAATCACTACTAAGGGGAGATTGTTAGAAATATAAATGTAGTAGTTGATTTGTATCTTTTGTACTTACAATGTAAAATCTAAGTATGGAAGGGGGCATATTGTAATATGTGTATAGATATATAAACCCCCTCCATAATGCAAAATGTAACCTTTCACCCATTTTATGCAAACTAATCTTTCCTGCCAAACACATTTCTCTCTCTACCTTCTCTCTCATCAAACCGCCATTGTTACACACACTAACACACACATAAGCTCAAATTCTACTTTACATGATCCTTAGTTCAGGATCCTGCAAAACACAAAAGCATTATCGTGTACAACAAACATGTAAGTTAGTGATATCTTTAATCAGGATCATAGCACTAAAAATCTGACCCCAAACAATTGTTCCCAAATTTATATTTAACCTCACATGAGTCAAATATAAATTTTTAATCGTAAAGAAGCATCCAAACTAGTGTTGTATCTAGACTTGATTGCGTATCCAGTTGATTTAATATCCAAGTGGCGCGTTGCAGTGAGATTAGTCAGGAAATGATGAGTAAATAGGATAGAGATAAAGTGGAGGAAAGGCTGTTCAGAACTTTAAGAAATCAACTTACAAACAAGTTTTGAGAGAGGCAATCATATCCGAGGAAGTTCTTCCTGATTATTTTCCAACTGAATTAACTGACGAACAACTAAGATTTATTAATCGGGGATACTTCTTGAGGGATAAAGAAAGAATGGTTGCTCTCGGTATCAAACCTAAAGAAGCAGCTAAGAAGTCGAGATATCTGGAGGAAAGGGCATATCCAATATTTTGTGGAGCAACTAAAGTTACTAAAACCAAGAGACCAGAGTTAGATTCGATGTACAAGTTTAAGGAAGCAAGGCAAATAGAAGAATACACAGAGCTTCTTAAACTTACAAAACAATACAATCCAAAGTTGTTGGAAGAACAAAGAAATCATAAGATATTGGTGCTGATAAGAGTGATATTGATTAAAAGAGTTACTATCTCTATTCCATGTTTTCATGTTAAAAGAGATAATAACAAGATCTACAGATTTACAGAAGCCCAATTCAAACTTTTGCCAGTTGATGACATTATCTTCCTCTACAACCATTTCCTGAATGCAATGCAAAGATACCGTGAAGATGTAATTGCTTTTGATGCTGTAAAAAGATACATGTCAAGTTGTATTCAATATGCGTCACTGGAAGATTTTCAAATAGGGTTTGAAGTTGTGAAGAGGAAGATAAATGTTCCATATCCAGATCAAAGTCTTTACACTGAAGACATTGAAAAACTCAGTATTGGTCATGTCATCGAAGAACCATCTTTTGGGGTTGTCTTTTTAAATAGCCGAAAGAAGAAGATTTTCATTCGTATGGATGAACTTGCTTCTTATTCTGATGGAACTTTGGAGTTTTGTAAAAATGTGTTGCTGTGCTTGAAAGAAGATGAGCAAAATGAAAAGAAAAAGGAAGTGTTTGATAAAGTAATCTCCAAGATCAATCAAAGGCTTGAGTACCGAGACAGCATTCGAATGATGAGAGAAGCAAAGAATGTTCAGAAATCAAAGTATGTTGTTCGTCGGAAAGGAGGTTGCTGGATCAAGTACGAGCCTAGTCATCTACCAGGGCCACATAACATTCCTCCAAGAAACTTTGAAGCTAATATGATTGTTCCTGATGACAGACCTGAAGGAGAAAATTGGTTCTGGCATCCAAACAAAGACAGACCGAATACAAGAGTTTGAAGATGGACAAAGACTGGATATTTTTGACAAATCACTACTAAGGGGGAGATTGTTAGAAATATAATTGTAGTAGTTGATTTGTTTCCTTTGTACTTACAATGTAAATATCTAAGTATGGGAAGGGGGCCCCCCCCCCAAAAAAAAAAAGAAATATAAATGTAAATGTTTAAGTATGGAAGTATTGTAATATGTGTATAGGTATATAAACCCCCTCCATAATGTAAAATGTAACCTTTCACCTCATTTTATGCAAACTAATCTTCCTGCCAAACACACTTTCTCTCTCTACTTTCTCTCTCTTAAAACCACCATTGTTACACACACTAACACACACATAAGTTCGAATTCTTCACTTTACATGATCCTTAGTTCAGGATCCTGCAAAACACAAAAGCATTATCGTGTACAACAAACATGTAAGTTAGTGATATCTTTAATCAGGATCATAGCACTAAAATCTGACCCCAAACAATTGTCCACAAATTTATATTTAACCTCATATGAGTCAAATATAAAATTTTAAATCGTAACCAAGAAGCATCCAAACTAGTGTTGCATCTAGACTTAATTGCGTATCCAGTTGATTTAATATCCAGATGGCGCGTTGCAGTGAGATCAGTCAGGAAATGATGAGTAAATTTAATTTACTCGGCTTGACGAGACGTTTAACCTTTGTCTCCCCATGACTTCTTATCTCTTCGCCTATTTAAACTCCCCAAATCCTCAATCGTTTTCACAAAAAATCTTAACAAATCTGTTAGGACCAGTTCACTAGTAAACTGGCCAGTCTCCAGTTGCACCTGGAGACCCAGTGAAACTGTCCAGTGAACTGGAGACCAAGAAGATTTGTCGAGAAATATATTGAAGTCCAGTTGCACCGTACAGTTAACGCAACTGAAGACTTCCTCCAGTTGAGAACTGACCACGTTGAAGAAACATTCCAGTTGAAGTCGAAGACAACAAATGGAAGATAGAGAATGGCAATGGCAGCGAAGCCCAGTTGACATTCTAGTCACGTTACAAACTGGAGACCATCAGTGGAAAGCCCTTACAAAGCTTTACACTGATTACGAGGAATTGACTTTATGCTTTATGTACTTTACCGGATAATAAACCATTTTAGTACTTGACAACTGTTTGTATTGGGAAAACAAAAAGGAGTGGGCGCGTGGGTAAGATAAGCCGTCGTAGCATTTAATGCTGACATGGTAGCATTTAATGTTGACATGGCAAATTATTATTTTATTTCAAAATTCAAACCAACTTTGTGAAAATATCTACAAAAAGGATTTTGTTTATTAAAATATAATTTTTGGTATTTCTTGGGATCTTGAATCCCTTATAAATACCCTTATTTACTCCGAACTCATTTACTTCCTTCAACATTCTTTCATTTACTTCCCAATCATCAAATTGCTTCATTTCTCTCTCTGCTTCACAAATCAAGAACCCTAATTCCCAAATTTCAATTTCATTTTCAAATGGCACCTAGATCATCTCGTTTAAGAGATGTAAATCTCTTGACTGTTCCATATGCTCCTTCACCAGATGTCAAACCGGCATCTGGTGCTCCTAGTAATGCTTCGGTCATCAAATTAAATCCTAAAATCCGATGGCAAGCTTACGAGGATCTCAAGGGTCCAATACCCTTATTGGTAGAATCCAAAATTTTTGAAGGATTCTCCAATAGGACCCTCATTCTCTCTAAACCCACGCAAGTTGTTTCACAACTACTTGTGTGAGTTTTGGTACACTGCTAGTCTTTCTTCTGATTGTTCCTCCATCAGTTTCACATTAAAGGATGGAACAATCCAGTGTACCTTGTCCGCCGACGTATTGAGGGATGCCTTACACCTCAATTACTGGAGAGAGGGTGAATCTCCAGTCGTCTTGCCCCCAAATATAAATTTTCGCCAAGTACTTCTTGAAATGGGACACAAGGAGTGTTTGGAGAATGGGGTGTTGAAGACTAAAGGTGCGATGACCATGAAGGGTCTTACACCTTCATGGAGGTATTTTCATCCACCTGGTGGAGAGTATGGGTGGGAGTTCTGGTGGTCTTGACCAGATTAACTCCTCACAAGCAGAAATGGCTTACTGCTTGTGGAATGGATTGAGAGTGGACTTTGCAGATATTCTGTTTAGAAGCCTAGTTCAAAAGCTGAAGGGCACCAGGGGTGTGTGTATCCCCTTTTTCAAGGTTCCTCTCTCTCTGTTTTAAACATATTCTGGGCAGAGAAGCATATTTAAGTACAGATTCACCGTACACTGCTCCAGATTAGACTCTCTGGTATCTGAAGCTGGAGAGGTCGAAATTCCTTAACGAATGCAACTGGCATTCGCTTCAACTGATGCACCTATTGAAGGTGAGTCAGAAAGGCAACTGGGCGGGCCTCAAAATAATGAGGGACCCTCCAGTTCGTCTAATGTTGTGGTTGAGGATAGAGCAACCATAACTGAAGCAACTCCAATCACATCTATCCCTGGTGAAGATACTTCGGTATCTGATCCACCAAGAGATGCACCCATCCAGGAAACTGGGGAAGGTCATCTGGAGACTGACCCTTCTGGTCAGCCCTCAGTTACATTCATGGATCTGGACATGAAATGTTAATGACGAGGAAATCCTTATAGAATCTTCGGATTCTGAAGGTACTGAAACAGACCTGGAGACTTTTGATGCTGCTGTACCAGATCAAAACCCTTCATCTCCAGTCTCGCTTCCAGACGCATCAATTTCACTTTCACCACTCCAAGAAAATGTGCCTACTGATATATCTTTCCAAACTTATACCGCTCCTTCACCAACTGGGCAATTCTCATTGCTCGAGAAATGCCACCCCCACCGTCGCCGTTGTTCACACCTGAGCATTCTCAGCATGAACAACAATTTGATTTTTCCAGTCCTTTCTTCTACCACCACTCCTATTATTTCTTCAACTGCTGGTATGACAACTGGGAGACTTCTTTAAGTTTGCCTCCTCCAGTTGCTCCAGTAGTAACTGCTGCTGGTCCAGTGACACCTTCTCCTTCGTCACTGGACAGTCAAGTTGTCTCTTTACAAGCCGATCTCCAAAACCTTCTTACCAGGGTGGAGGAGATTCAAAAGACACTTGACAAAAAACACCAAGTCCTTCTCCAGATACCACAAAGATCATTGACAAATATTAAGGTGGTTGATCTGGGGATAAACAAGTTTTCATCTAATGAAGACTTGGTGTTTAAAAAGTTAAATGAGTTGGTCACTGGCTGCAATAATCTGGCTGGTACTTTGAAAGAAGCCTTTGACCTTACTCAGTCCAAGGTTACAACCTCAATCTCCAATCTGCTTGGCAACACTGTAAGAACATCTGAAGTAGATTTGAGGGAGATTGAAAGGCAGGTGAAGAACTGATTGAAAAACCTGGCCTAGATGTAACTGAACTTGGACAGCAGTTGATGACTTCAGTTGGTCAGAAGATAGAGGATACGTTGGGTGCTAGAGAAGCACAATTGATTGAAAGGGTGATGTCTGAGATCACCAAGCTGGCCACTCCTCAGGTTGATCTGGCCCCACTCACCAGTGAGATCAACAAGTTGAGAGGCAGCATTGAGAATTTGAACACCCAGGTATCTCTACATGCTCAATCTTTAGATAAACTGACAACTGAAGTAGAGAATTTGAAGAAGAAGGATGATGAAGTGAAGGAAAAGGTTGTCTCTGGTTTGGATGAAGACTCCAAGATCCTAAATGAATTAAGAACTGGTTAAGAACAAGTTACTGCCAATGTCTTGACTCAGTCAAAGGAGACCAACCATTTATGGAGGTCTTTCAGAATGATGTGTGGGATTTTCAAGGAGTGTAAGGACATGCAATCATGGCAGCCTCTTGACCGGTTGCCATCTCACCCCTCTGAATGGGAAGGTATTCGGGCAGGTCTAGATGCTGCCAAGGGGAAAGAAGTGCAGTCCTTCCACCAGTTGCACCTGGAAGAACTTCATCTGGAAGTCAAGTTGGAAGAGAAATGGTTGTAGCTGCCAGTACTGAAGCTGGTGAGCAAGATGTTAGGGGGAATGTGTTGGATAAGGGAAAAGGTTTAGCTGGTGATGCATCTGCCCAGCCGGCCACTGATGTAATGTTAGAAACTGGCAATGCTGATATACTTCCTCCAGTTTCAGATAGTGATAGCAGAAGACTGGCTAGACTTGGCAATGATATTAAAGAAAGAAAGAAGATGAAACAAAGAAACCAAGTTGAAGCCATGGCACATCTTGCACAGATCAAGTTGCTTGATATGAGTGATGCCAATCTTTTGGGTATCACTAAGGAGGAGTATGCCAGGTTAAGAATGATCCCAGGATAGTTGACCAGTTGAAAGAAATGCTGGATGTAGAACTGGACAGACACTATCCTGAGGATGAAGCTGAATTCGATGCCAGAAGCTTGAACATTTCAGTGGAGAAGGCTAGGAGAATAGGGCCAGTGGGATTCTTAAACGAATTGCAAATGTTAAGAAGGTTGTGAAGAAGGTATTGAATCCACCAAGAAGGATTCCACAACCAAGAAGACCACTGTCAAGAGATGCTGACCTTAGCACATTTGTTGAACCAACTGGCGAGGTATCCAATGAAGACATCAAGTCCGCTGTACTGGCTGCTGGTGCTGGGGGTATAAAAATAACAAATGAATCTGAAGCAAGAAGCTATTACTCCCAGATCATGTCAACCAGAAGACATAGTGGTACTATCAATGGTGTCAATGTAACAATCAAGCCAGCCACCAAAGTCTTTCAAGTTGAAGTTAGTTATACCAGAGGGCCACTGGTTAAAACTGACAATCCTGGTGCAATGCAGTATGGGTTCAGTGAATGGGTTGAAATGGTGAATGTGTTGGATGCAAAGGCACAAAAGAATAGGTTTGAGAAAGCATGGGTGAACTTCCTAAGGGGCAAGATTCAACATAAAGAAAATTTGGAGCAAAAGTTGAATATTGACCCTGAAGACTCACAACCTATCTCTTCAGTGTCCAAGAGAAGAAGAACTGGCGAAGGGCCATCTCATTAAGTTCTTTTTCCAGTTATCTACTTGTATTTTGTTTTACATTCTGTAACTTGTATAAATTTCATTTCCTTGTATAAATGAAATTACCAGTTTGTAACCACAAGGTAGATAATAGATTAAAATCTAACAAACCTAAAAAGAAAAACCTAAGGCATTTATTGATCTATAAAAATGCCTTGGAAAACTTAGATAGATTTAAATCGAACAAGTCCTTCCAGTTCACACTTGTACAGATACAAGGACTGAAAAAGACTTGCCTATATTTCTAGACAAATAGGGGGAATTTGTTAGGACCTTCACCTGGTAAACTGGCCAGTCTCCAGTTGCACCTGGAGACCCAGTGAAACTGTCCAGTGAAACTGGAGACCTAGATGATTTGTCGAGAAATATATTGAAGTCCAGTTGCACCGTACAGTCAACGCAACTGAAGACTTCCTCCAGTTGAGAACTGACCAAGTTGAAGAATCATTCCAGTTGAAGTCGAAGACAACAAATGGAAGATAGAGAATGGCAATGCAGCGAAGCCCAGTTGACATTCTAGTCAGTTACAAACTGGAGACCATCAGTGGAAAGCTCTTACAAAGCTTTACACTGATTACGAGGAATTGACTTTTATGCTTTATGTCCTTTTACCCGGATAATAAGATTTATCTTATTATTTAAGTAATAAAAGGTACATAAAGGTGGTTGAGTAAAGTTGCTTTATCATGCGACTTTACACTGCTTTTTAAGGAATTAAATGCTATTCCTTAAATGATCTCAATCACATTTGTACGGCCAAAGTTAACATCCCAATGTTAACTTTGCCTATAAATACAAGTCATTGCACAACCAAGAATATCACTTACTTCTTCGAATACATTCGATAGATTTCACACTTTGCATACCTGCAATATTCTTGGTGAACTTGTGCAATATTCTCTCAATCGCTAAAAGGAACATTTCACAACTTTAAGTGTTTCGATTGTCTTGAGAAATTCCGAGTGTAGATCAATTCTATTTCATAGGTTGTTAGGATATTTACATTCTTGTATTATCTTGGTTCCGCATCAACCTTGTAATTTATTTAACATCAATAAATAAATTACACATTGAAAAATTACATATTGTCTCATCAAGTTATCTTACACGTTATTTGTATTATTGCATTGTTCTTTACTTATTGTCATTTATATAAGTAATCTATCTAGAACTTGGTATATACACACTGCAACTGGTCGTCTCCAGTTCAGTGCATAAATTGCAAAGTAACTCCACCATCGACATAGAGGTGTCTTCAGTAGTACCATCTATTGAGTTGGGACTTACAGATTATTAGCAATCAAAACAGCAGATTTATTGTCACAAAACAAGGTAACTGGCAATAAATTTTTTACTTGTAAGTCACTTAACAAGTTAAGAATCCATACTAACTCACAAGTAACAGTGGCCATTGCCCTATATTCTGCCTCAGAAGAGGACCTGGACACTGTACTTTGCTTTTTACTTTTCCAGGAGATAAGAGAATCATTCAAAAAAAATGCAAAAACCTGTAACAGACCTCCTGGAGGTAATGCACTTTCCCCAGTCTGAATCCACAAAGGCAGTTAGAGTAAAAGACTGACCTTTAACAATGTGAATTCCTTTACCTGGATTCTTCTTCAAGTACCTCAAAATTCTGAAAGCAAGCTTTAAGTGTGAAGCTTTAGGAGCATGCATATATTGACTCAAACATTGAACAGAATAACTTATATCTGGCCTAGTAATGGTCAAATAAATAAGTTTGCCAATAATCTTTTGATACAAAGTAACATTATCAATGAAAGGATCAGATTCATCATTTCTGTCAGAAATAATAAGATTCATATCCATAGGAGTATTCATTGGTTTGGAACCAAGCATACCATATTCAAACAAAAGATCCATACAGTATTTTCTTTGAGTTAAACACACTCCTTGAGAAGTATCAATTACTTCAATTCCCAAAAAATACTTCAATTTTCCCAAGTCTTTAATAAGAAACTTGGTTTTTAAGAAGGTTTTGACTTTCTCAACTTCAGAATTGTCATTTCCAGTTATGACAATATCATTAACATAAACCAGCAAAGCAACAAACAACTTTGAACCAGTTTTGGTAAATAAAGAATAATCACATTTACTTTGAATGAAACCATATTCAACCAAAGCATTGGTTAACTTATGGTTCCATTGTCTAGGAGCCTGCTTTAGTCCATAAAGAGACTTCACAAGCTTACAAACCCTTTTATCATCTTTAGAAAAATATCCAGGAGGTAAAGACATATAAACTTCTTCATATAAGTCACCATACAAGAAAGCATTATTAATATCTAATTGATATAAACTCCAATTATTCTGCACAACAATATTAATAAGACACCTAACAGTAACCATTTTAACAACAGGTGAAAAAGTTTCTTCATAATCTATACCTTCCTTTTGGTTATACCCCTTAGCTACTAATCTAGCTTTATACCTTTCAATTTCTCCAGAAGACTTATACTTAATTTTATATACCCACTTACAACCTATGGGTTCTCTTCCTTCAGGAAGATCAGTTAAAAACCAAGTATTGTTCCTATACAAAGCTTCCATTTCAAGATTCATTGCCTCAACCCAATTAGGATCTTTGGCTGCTTGATTATAAGTAGATGGTTCAACATTTTTATTAATGCTAGACAAGAAATTAAACACATTTGCACTCAAGTTAGAATAATTCACAACTCTGTCAATACCATATTTAACTTTACCATCAAGCACATAATCATTTAAATTTCTAGGAACATTAGTGGTTCTATTAGACCTCCTAAGATTGAGAGTATCCACTGGAATAGTATCATTAGTGATCTCATGATCAACTACATGAACACCCTCAGAATTATCATTATTCCCACCTTGCAACACCTCATTGGTGTTGTCATCATGTGTTGTTGTGCCTCCATTGTCATTGGCAGATTCATGTGTACTACCAATGTCAATGGTGGCTCTGCCATCACAATCAGTTTTGTTTAAGTTGTCATCATTGGGTCCAGTGGACTCAACAATCACCTCAATCCTGTCAAAAAAGTTGCATAACTCTTCATTAGAACAATCACTTGTACTCATTTTAAAAGGAAATATTTGTTCATAAAACTTCACATCTCTGGCAAACAAAATAGTTTTATCATCTAAACTGTACAGTTTATATCCCTTCTTTGAATTTGAGTAACCAAGTAAAACACACTTTTCAGCTCTCTTAGAAAACTTATTATCATTATTCAAAACAGTTGCATAACAAAGACAACCAAAATTTCTAAGATGAGATAAAGCAGGTTCAAAACCAAACACAAGTTCATAAGGAGATTTTCCTTTTAACACAGAAGAAGGAGTCCTATTAATTAAATAAACAGCAGTGTAAACACACTCAGGCCACATGTATAGAGGAATCCCTCCCTGAAAGAGAAGAGCCCTAGCCACATTCAACAAATGTCTATGCTTTCTTTCAGCCACCCCATTTTGTTGGGGTGTATAAGCACAAATAGTTTGATGTATAATACCAAATTATTTAAACATTTTATCCATGTTCCAGTTAACAAATTCAATCCCATTGTCAGACCTAATTATTTTAACCTTCTTTCCAAATTGTGTGTTAATCATCCTTATAAAAGAATTTAGGTTTTCAAATACTTCAGTTTTATTTTTCAACATGTAAACCCAAACTGCTCTTGAAAAATCATCAACAATAGTTAAAAAATACTTGTATCCTTCTTTGACAGTGTTAGAAATATAAATATGGTGTTTAATTGTAAATTCTAGTATTGGAAGGGGTATTAGTGTTAAGTTAGTGATTAGTATAAATACCCCTCTCATAAGTCATTTATGACTAACCCTTGTATTATTGAAACCTTTCACCTCATAATACAATCTAATCTCCCTGACATCTCTCTACTCTCTCTCTACTTTCTCTCTCTAGAAACCGCCATTAACACACATACTTACACACACAAAAGCTCGAATTCTACTCTTATAATTGGTATCAGAGCACAATCAGAGTTGTTGAACGATCCACAAGCTTATTACAAGCTTAATTTGTGCTTAATTTCAGAATTTGAGCATTTTTTCTGAAAGGTTCATTTGCAGAGCTCACTGTTTCAGTGATTCCTGCAAATTAAGTGTGTTTTTGTTCGAATTTGTTCACCGATCGATTTAATATCAGTATATCTTCCTTCGCTATCAATTTCAGAAGCTAATTTCATCATTTGAGTTGTTTTTGTTCGAGCTCTACAAATTGCATGTTCGTGAGGTTTGATTCATTGAAATTAGCATCTAATTTGTTCGAGGATTTGTGCGCGTTGGTTTTTGATCATTTTGATATAAAATACGAGTTTTAATTCTCAAAAATGAAGAAGATATCGAAGATTTACAGTCTTCTCTGCAAATAAGGGTTTGGCTGAACGAAGAAGATAACCAGTAACCGACTATTTTGTCGTGTATTGGTTACTCGTATTTTCAGAAGTCGTTGGCTAAAGTGTTGTTCTTACTTGTACTATTTGCAGAGCAGTTTGCTCGGCAAATACGTGTTTCAGAAATTTTGGCTAAGTACTGGATCTTCACTTGTTCTATTTGCAGAGCTTATTGCTCGGCAAATAGTCATTTCAAGAAATTTGGTTAAGTGTTGTGGTTACTTTTGTTCTATTTGCAGAGCTTATTTGCTCGGCAAATAGGTGGTTCAAGGATTTGTGGTTAAGTGTTGAGATTACTTGTGCTATTTGCAGAGCTTTTTGCTCGGCAAATAGTTGGTTTTGAGAATTCTTGATTTGTGACTGGTGCTACTTGCATTGTTTGTCAGAGGTTTAAGCTCGGCAAACAAGTGTTTTTGGTTGGTGTGACTAAGTACAAGTTCTATTTGTACTATTTGCAGAGATATTTGCTCGGCAAATAGTTGAATTTGATTCTTCGACCAAGTGACTTTCTTAGTTGTGCTGTTTGCGGAGGTTTTTGCTCGGCATTCAGTTGTTATTGA
>CM067170.1:92547055-92570504 GCA_034093135.1 Erigeron breviscapus | reverse complement strand
TGTAAGCCACGGAACCAATTCTTTGAACAATTTCGAATGGTCCGATATAACGAGGACTAAGTTTCCCTCGTACGCCAAAACGTGCAGTGCCCTTCCAAGGTGACACTTTCAACATAACTTTGTCTCCCACTTGAAACTCAAGTGGTTTCCGTCTACGGTCGGCATAGCTCTTTTGACGATCTTGAGCCGCCTTCAGCCGTGCCCTAATTTCGACAATTTGATCAGTAGTCTTCTGAACTAGTCCATATTTAAATAAACGACGTTCTCCAGCATCAAGCCAACAGACAGGAGATCTACACTTTCGTCCAGATAAAGCCTCATAAGGCGCGCATTTGATGCTAGTGTGATAGCTGTTGTTATATGAAAATTCAGCTAACGGCAAAAAGGTATCCCAACTACCTTTGAAGTCAATGACACATGCCCGAAGCATGTCCTCTAAAGTCTGGATGGTACGTTCACTTTGTCCGTCAGTCTGTGGATGGTAAGCCGTGCTCAGGTGCAATTGAGTGCCTAGGGCGTCTTGAAAATATCGCCATGATTGTGAAGTGAAACGACCATCACGGTCAGAGATAATAGACAAAGGAACGCCATGAAGTGACACGATCTTCTCAATATATAATTGAGACAATTTCTTTATTTTCCGATTCTCCCGTATGGGAATGAAGTGTGCAGACTTCGTCAATCGGTCAACAATGACCCAAATAGTATCGTAACCCTTCAAGGTTCGAGGTAACTTCGTAATGAAGTCCATAGTAATTTGTTCCCATTTCCAGTCAGGAATTTGGGGTTGTTGGAGCAGCCCAGAAGGCTTTTGGTGCTCCGCCTTGACCATCGAACAATTTAAACACTTCGAGACATAAGTGGCGATATCTCTTTTCATACCAGGCCACCAATAAAAGTCCTTCAGTCCATGGTACATTTTGTCAGCGCCAGGATGGATTGAATACCTAGATTGATGACTTTCGTTCATTAAAAGTTCTCTAAGTCCATTATACTTGGGAATCCACACCCTGCCCTTAACATGTCGGATTCCATCGCCATCCAATTCAAACAAACGTTCAGCATTCCACAATGCTTCATCCTCGATACGCCCTGGCCGTAGGGCTTCGTTTTGATCGTCTAAAACTCTATCCCTTAATGACGAGCCAAGATAAGAACTTGCTCTTGTTATGACAGATAGTGAAATTCTATCTTTTCGACTTAGCGCGTCAGCAACGACATTTGCTTTACCGGGATGATATTTGAGTTCACAGTCGTAGTCACTGAGTAATTCTACCCATCGTCATTGTCGCATATTCAGCATTTTCTGATCGAAGATATGCTGAAGGCTTTTGTGATCCGTGAATACAGTACACTTGGTACCATACAGATAATGTCTCCAAATTTTTAATGCAAAGACAACCGCTCCGAGTTCTAGATCGTGGGTTGTATAGTTCTTTTCGTGGATTTTGAGCTGTCTAGAAACGTAAGCAATGACCTTACCTTCTGCATAAGTACACATCCCATGCCCTGATGTGAGGCGTCACAGTATACCACGAAATTTTCAATGCCATTTGGTAATGCTAGAATAGGAGCGTTACATAGTCTGTCCTTTAACGTCTGAAATGCCTTTTCTTGGGCATCCTGCCAAATAAATTCCTTAGTCTTCTGAGTTAATAAAGTCAAAGGTTGAGCAACCTTAGAGAAATTCTCAATGAATCTCCTGTAATAGCCAGCCAGTCCAAGAAATTGACGAATTTCTGTCGGAGTCTTTGGGGCTTCCCACTTCTTTATCGCTTCGACCTTAGATGGATCTACATGGATTCCATCCCTGTTCACTACATGACCCAAGAAGTGTACTTCCCTAATCCAGAATTCACATTTGAGAATTTCGCGTACAACTTCTGATCCTTGAGCAGTTGCAGAATGGTTCTCAGATGACCTTCATGTTCGTCTTTATTCCTTGAGTATATCAGTATGTCGTCAATGAATACAATGACAAACTTGTCAAGATACGGTCGACATACTCGATTCATTAAGTCCATAAACACAGCAGGTGCATTGGTTAAGCCAAACGGCATAACCAAAAATTCATAATGTCCGTAACGAGTTCTGAAAGCTGTTTTAGGAATGTCTGTCTCTCTGACTCTGAGTTGATGATACCCAGACCTGAGATCGATCTTGGAAAAGTGTGATGCACCTTCCAGTTGGTCAAATAAGTCGTCAATACGAGGCAAAGGGTACCTGTTCTTGACAGTCAACTTGTTCAATTCTCTATAATCTATACACATGCGCATAGAGCCGTCCTTCTTTTTGACAAATAGAATCGGAGCTCCCCAAGGTGATGAACTTGGGCGAATTAGTCCCTTAGCTAACAACTCTTGAAGTTGTTCGGATAATTCTTGCATTTCTGACGGCGCAAGACGATAGGGTGCCTTGGCCACGGGTGCAGCTCCAGGGACTAAGTCTATTCCAAACTCAACTGGTCTGTGAGGTGGAAGTCCGCCAAATCTTCAGGAAATACTTCTGGAAAATCTTTAACTACTGGGATGTCTTGAATGTCTTTACCCTTCGGCTTCCTTTCAACAACTAGTGCCAAGAAGGCAGGGTATTCTTTTTGTAAATATTTATTCGCCTTTATCGCCGATACTAAAATCAATTCCTTCCCTGACTTGTCTCCTTGCACTATTAGGGTTTCGTTATTCTGAAGGGGTATTCTAACAATCTTCTCGTAACACATTATTTTGGCTCTAACCTTAGATAACCAGTCCATACCAACAATTACATCAAAACTACTGAGTTCTATGGGAATTAGATCAATTTTAAAGGTTTCGCCAGATAGTGTCAAATTGCAATCTACTAAATGATCTCTAGCAATATACTTTTGACCGTTTGCATATTCGACAATATAAGTGTCTTTCATGGGGATAGCCACTATACCGAATCGGGACTTAAATTCTAAGGATATAAAGCTTTTATCTGCACCAGAGTCGAATAACACAAAAACATAATGATTATTGAGTATGAATGTACCTATCACAACGTTGGGATCACGTCGTGCATCAGCAGCATCCAAAGCAAAACTCGGCCTCTACCTCGTCCATCTTGATTCCTTGCTTGATTATTCCCCGCATGGTTCCTTACTGGAACTATTGCATTGTTGTTCGGGTTCAGATTAAGTCTTGGACATGCAGGTCGCAGATGGGTTTCGCTCCCACATTCGTAGCATTTAGCTAGTGCCTTGCCCTTACAAAACTTTTCCAGATGTCCCGCCCTTTTACAACGGCGACAAGTAGGACAATTTCCTCTGTGATGGAGATTACACCTATTACACCTAGGATCTGTGCCGGTGTACCTCGTGACGTCCTGAGTAACTACCGCAAAGTTTCTGGCAGTCTTAAACCTCTTGCCATTTCCACCGCCACCATATCCACTACCAGAGGCATGATCACTCCTTCTCTTGACCACTTCAGTTCCAACAGAAGAACCAGTGGTTCTTTTCAAGTCTATCACATCCGGTTGGTTGCACTAACTGCCGCTTGAAGAGTCATAGGATTAAAAGCGGCTACCAATCTTCGGACATCAGGTGACAAGCCATAACAGTACCTCTCGATCAATTTCTCCTTCGTATCTACCATACGAGGAACTAGTCTTGTCAGCTCATGAAAACGAGTAGTGTATTGTTGTCTAGCCCGACCATAGTATGATTCCAAAATTCGCCTTCCATTTTCTGTACTTCCTCCCTAGGACAGTATTTCCATCAACATACTTTTAAAATCAAACCAAGGTATCCGATTAGCTTGGTCTCGACCTCGGGTCCTAACCTGCTCGTTCCACCATGATAGAGCGTGCTTTTGAAGTTGAGTGGAAGCATATTCCACTTTGTGCTCTTCGGAACAACGACTAATATGAAGCACCGCCTCTATGCTTTCTAGCCAGTTGATTAGACCTACCGGACCCTCGGTACCATGAAATTCTTTTGGTTTACAATAGGTAAAGGTCTTGTAGTCACCCACTCGAAGTTGAGCTCGAGGAACAACTTGCTCAGCAGTAGGTTCAACGTTGTTACTATTATCAGTATGATGATTATTATTGGCGTTCAGGCTTGCCGTGATCTGAGCAACTAAAGTAGGCATGGCGGCCAACAGTTGCTGCGTCACAAATGCTGCCATATTATTATCCCCGCCAGTATTTGGGGTAGGTCCAGGACCAGTGTTCACCTGGACAGTAGCAGTTTCTGGTTCTTGCTGGATTACAGGTTCTTCCTGTTCAGCTTCATTATTCAAAGGAGTGGATCGAGTAACTCTTTTTGGTGCAGTTTTCTTGACTTGGGTCCTTTTTCTGAACTTTGCTTTTCGTCTTAGGAGCCATAAGTCTAAGATATGAACAAAAATGTCATTTAGAGATTTCCTTGATAGGTTAAATAGAAAGTAGCTTTGCAAGACAGATGACAGTACAATGCAAGTCACAAATTGCTGACTTGTATGAATTTATGTACTAGACAAGACAAGAAAAATATGAAAAGTCATATTTCAGAGCTAAGAATAAGCAGTTGACATAGTCTGAACAAGTAAGTAAGCCAAAAGACAATCGTATTTCATTGATGTTTAAAATTTTACATAGTCTGGTATGTACAGTCCAAAACATGTGGGAAACTTCATCCACAACGTTAGACTACATAGTCGGAGCAATACGATTTATAGACACGTGGGAAATACATCCACCAAAAAGATTACAACTCAAAGTACAGAAGTACGAGTTGTTATAAGTTCTAGGCTTACAATAGAAAGACTTATTACAAAATTACATCTTGCAAATAACAACGACCAGCAAAGCCACCACCAACACCACCACAACAGATAGTATCCAGATCAACCTCCCAATAGTTTCCTTCCCCTCTCTAGCAACAGTCAATGCCTCCTCCGCCTGATGATAAGCTCCAGACAATGCCTGAGCTTGATTCTCTAATTTCTCCCTTGTACAGATGAGGGAATTGTTCATCCTTGACAATTGTCGGCGATAATATTCCGACCTATCAGCTGCAGATGCAACTGGCATAACAGCACTTGGGTTGTAGACAGGCGCTCTGGAGGGACCCGCAGCATACGGATCTCCCTGAAGGAAAGAAAGTCCAAGTCCACCGTTGTCCTGAACTGGTGCAGAAGGACCAGGAGCATAAGGGTCTCTAGGAGCATAAGGAAAATGAGCTCCCTCGGTAGTCCTCCTCTGATATGGAGATACCGGTGTTACAGATGATTGAACATGGATAGACACATGTTCGCCTCCAGATTCACTGGAAGATGAAACAAGGTTGATAGGGCGTGATTCATTGCCCGATTCCTCCATTGGTTCCTCTTCATAAGAGTCAGGAACATAAGGAATGGAGTTTGTTATGACAGGAACTGGAGGTGTACAAGGTACAACAACATTTGAGCTAACTCCATCCGACATGACTAGTCTGAAAAGATAGTCAAAGAATCCATATAAGTCAAATGGATAAGGCAGTACGTCTCAAATGGATGATACAGTACGCAAATATGAGTTTTAAAGAAATCTTTGTCTAGATTACACACATTTGGTTTGGGTTTCTATTACCAACATATTTGAAATGCTTATATATAGGGTCACCCGCAGCCTTCCCACCACATTTTAAATATGCTGTTAATATAATCCAAACTATCATGTATATAAACCTTATGCATACACATACGATTTGAGTTTCTATTCCTAACATACCTTCAATGTTTATATATAGGGTCACCCGCAGCCTTCCCACCACATCTACAGTATGTTGTGAATATAGCTCAAACCATAACGTATATACAAAATCTAAGATATTTATTTCGAGCCATATATTATTTTACATAATCGGGACGTAGTTGATCAAGTTAGGTCTAATTATAGACAAATAATATAACTCCTGAAATAAGTATCCTAAACCTAATTAGACTTAGATTCCCTTTTTGAAACGAAATGGCTATAGATTGAGTTTTTCCAGCGGAAAAACTCGGTATTAACTATAACCTGTGTCTCTGATACCAATTTTTGTCACACCCCGTTTTAGCGGAAATACAGGGTTAACAAAGAATTGCATACTAATCAGAAGGTTAATAGAAATTACATCCATTTATACCAAATCAAAGTTTGAGAAAGTTACTTACCAAATGGTGTTCTTGAGAAATAAGAAGAAATATGAAGATGATGATTTTGATCCTTGCCAAAACCCTAATTATTATTGGAAGAATGATTAATTGCTTTGATTTCCCTTAGATTTCTCCTTGCCAGAATAATTTAGAGCATAAAGTAGTGAATTGTGTGTGTGTGTTGTGTGTGTTGGGTCGACAGGCAAAGAAAGAAAGAAAAGGAGGGAAGTGTTTTGTTGTTTGATTGTTGTTTAATTCTCAGCCACAAACAAAGGGGCCGGCCTATGTGGCTCCTTTTCGGTCATTTAAATACCCCAAATTTGGAAAAATGCTTACGATTTAATACCGTTTGACCAAAAGTTTAAAATGTAAAATAAAGGTATTTTTCTTCGTCTCATTTTTAGTCAAGACAAGCCAATAAAGTTTCGTCAAAGTGAACTTTATAAAATTAAGTCTAGACAGTCTATTTATCTTGTACAAGACATAACCTTTAAATATTTATTTAAAGTTATTTTTAAAGACTCGGCATTCGTCTAGATAGCTAATAGTCTACGTCATCAAGATACGTCTAATTTGACTAAGTCAAAAGTCCAAAAGTCTAATAAGTTCCACGTCAAATGACTGTCTAATTGAGATTAGGACTAACCCGATGTAAATAAATTACGAGTTGTCACAGCATCCCCGACTTCTAAGGATTTCGTCCCGAAATCAAGTCTTGCTCAGTAAAAAGATGAGGATAGTTATTCCTCATAAAGTCTTCACGTTCCCAAGTCAAGTCGGGACCATGTTTTGAGTTCCAACGAACTTTGACCAATTTGATACGACTGCGTCTAAGTTGTTTGAGCTGTTGGTCTAAAATTTCAACAGGTTCTTCAACGAATTGAAGAGAGTCAGTCACTTGCAGCTCTTCGACAGGTACGACTAAAGTCTCATCAGTCAGACATTTCTTAAGATTCGAAATGTAAAATGTGTGATGAACATGTTCTAGCTCCTTAGGTAAATCGAGCTTGTAAGCCACGGAACCAATTCTTTGAACAATTTCGAATGGTCCGATATAACGAGGACTAAGTTTCCCTCGTACGCCAAAACGTGCAGTGCCCTTCCAAGGTGACACTTTCAACATAACTTTGTCTCCCACTTGAAACTCAAGTGGTTTCCGTCTACGGTCGGCATAGCTCTTTTGACGATCTTGAGCCACCTTCAGCCGTGCCCTAATTTCGAAAATTTGATCAGTAGTCTTCTGAACTAGTCCATATTTAAATAAACGACGTTCTCCAGCATCAAGCCAACAGACAGGAGATCTACACTTTTGTCCATATAAAGCCTCATAAGGCGCGCATTTGATGCTAGTGTGATAGCTGTTGTTATATGAAAATTCAGCTAACGGTAAAAAGGTATCCCAACTACCTTTGAAGTCAATGACACATGCCCGAAGCATGTCCTCTAAAGTCTGGATGGTACGTTCACTTTGTCCGTCAGTCTGTGGATGGTAAGCCGTGCTCAGGTGCAATTGAGTGCCTAGGGCGTCTTGAAAATATTGCCATGATTGTGAAGTGAAACGACCATCACGGTCAGAGATAATAGACAAAGGAACGCCATGAAGTGACACAATCTACCCTTTTTCTCCCCCTCAAACATTGCATGTAATAACAAGTAAATCACATCAATGTTTGAAACAGAAAATGAATATAGAATACATGGCATGAAAGCATTTAAGTTTGTAAATCAAGCATTCCCAACTTGGTTTTCAGAAAATTGAACCTGTTTTCATCCAAAGGCTTGGTGAAAAGGTCTGCAAGTTGGTAGTCTGTTGGGACAAAATAGAGTTCGATGTTACCTTTCTCGACATGATCTTTAAGAAAATGGTACCGAACATCTATGTGCTAGGTCTTTGTGTGCTGTACAGGATTGCAAGAAATAGCAATCACACTCTTAGAGTCACAGTAGATGGGAATCCTGTTGAACTAAAATCCATAATCAGTCAACTGTGTCTTCATCCAAAGAACTTGTGAACAACAACTTGCTACAGCAACGTATTCAGCTTCTGCAGTAGATGTGGATACACAATTCTGTTTCTTTGAAGACCAACTAACCAATCTATCCCCTAGAAACTGTACATTCCCAGAAGTACTCTTTCGATCAAGCTTACAACCTGCATGGTCAGCATCCGAATATGCAATTAACTGAAACCCGGTATCCCTTGGATACCAGAGACCAAGGTTCACTGTGCCTTTCAGGTATCGGAAGATCCGTTTAACGGCCTGGAAATGACTTTCCTTGGGATTGGCCTGGTACCTGGCACACATGCATGTGGCGAACATAATATCCGGGCGACTTGCAGTCAAATACATGAGTGACCCTATCATACTGCGATATTTCTTTTGATCAAAAGATTTTCCATTTAAGTCAGCATTAATCTTTGTTCGAGCTTCCATGGGTGTCCCAATTGTTTGACAATCCATCATATCAAACTTTTTCAACATGTCAAGAATGTACTTAGATTGACAGATAAAGGTACCATTTGACAACTGTTTTACTTGAAGACCAAGGAAAAAGTTCAATTCACCCATCATGCTCATTTCAAATTTCTTGATCATTAAAGCAGAGAAATTCTTGCAGTATTTAGGATTAGTTGACCCGAAAATTATGTCGTCAACATAAATCTGGATTAGAATAATGTCACTCCCTTGTCGTTTGATAAACAAGGTAGTGTCAATCGAACCTTTGCTAAAACCAGATTTCACAAAATAAGAGGATAGAGCATCATACCATGCACGAGGCGCTTGTTTCAGACCATATAAAGCCTTATCTAACCTGTAAACATAGTCCGGATGTTTGGAATTCACAAAACCTTCTGGTTGTTCAACATACACTTCTTCTTTGAGAATTCCATTCAAAAAGGCAGTTTTGACATCCATTTGGTAGACTGTGAAGTTCTTGTAGGCAGCATAAGCAAGAAACATCCGAAGAGCCTCAATTCGTGCAACTGGTGCGAATGTCTCATCGTAGTCAATTCCATCTTGTTGGCAATATCCCTTTGCAACCAATCGTGCTTTGTTGCGTACAACAACTCCAGTTTCATCCTTTTTGTTCTTGAAGATCCATTTGGTCTTAATTGGCTACTTGTTCTTGTAAGGATTGGGAACCAATTTCCACACCTCTAGACGTTCGAACTGATTAAGTTCTTCTTGCATTGCTTTCACCCAATCTGGACAACTTAGAGCTTCATTCACTGTTTTTGGTTCAACATTGCTCAGAAAATTCACAAACATACATTCATTCGCAGAAGCAGATCTTGTCTGAACTCCAGTTGTTGGATTACCAATGACTTGAGAAATCGGATGAGCACTAGTCCATTTGGTTGTATGAGGAATTGGGTCAATTGGATCACCAGATTCTTCAGAATCAATAAAATCAGGAGTATGTTGTTCTGTCAATTGTTCAAATGAAGTAGCAGTTGGTTCAACAAAGTCATCTTTATCATAATCTTCTGGATTGGTTGATGGATTTGTCACTTGTGAGATAACATGAGATTGAGTATAATAATCAGTAGGTGTAGGAGAATCAGATGATGAAGTAGCATCTGATGATTGTGTTGGTGAAGACTCATTGGGATTCAACTCTTCTGAATTTGAACTGGATTGTTCAGTAGTTTGTCCATCAGATTCAGGAACTTTCTTCGAAACTTGGAAAAATTCTTCGAACAAGATATCCAAATCTTTTGTTGTTGGAGTAGAGAATGATGATTTGACATTCGAAGCAGTCTTTGTTGCGGAAGCTTGTGGACATTGAAGTTCGGGTCTTGAACTGTGTTGTTCAAGAACCATTCCCGAGAGTTCATCAAATCTCACATTCATACTCTCGTCAATTCTATTGGTTCTTCGGTTATATACACGATATGCTATCGATTCTCTCGAATAACCGATAAAATATGCCTCATCGCCTTTTTGTTCAAATTTGCCCAGATTATCTCGATCATTGAGAACATAACATACACATCCAAAAATGTGTAGGAAGTTCACATTGGGCTTTCTATTGTTGATGACCTCATACGGAGTTTTATCAAACCTCTTGTTGATGATAGATCTATTTTGAGTGAAACATGCAGTAGCAACAACTTCAGCCCATAGATTCGGAGGCAACTTAGAATACACAAGCATTGTTCTAGCTGCTTCAACAAGAGTTCGATTACGACGTTCAACTACTCCATTCTGTTGAGGTGTCCTAACAGCAGAAAATTGATGAGTAATACCCATGGACTTGAAGAAAGAATCAATCGTTGAATTCTTGAATTCAGTTCCATTGTCTGAGCGAACAATTCTGACTGATGATTTAAGATTTACTTGGGTCTTCTTTATGAAATCAATAATTGCAGTCGGAGTGTCACTCTTTGCATGAAGAAAGAATACCCAAGTGTAACGAGAATAATCATCGACAATCACAAGAATATATCGCTTGCCATGGATACTTTGAACCTTCATTGAGCCACACAAATCCATATGTATAAGGTGCAAAGGACCTTCTGTACTTAGAAACTTCTTTGGTTTGTGTGAAGCTTTCTTCATCTTTCCAATTGCACAAGCTGGACAAACATGTTCACTTTCATACTTGTAATCAGGAAGTCCTTCAACAAGTTGTTTATCCACGATATGCTATCGATTCTCTCGAATAACCGATAAAATATGCCTCATCGCCTTTTTGTTCAAATTTGCCCAGATTATCTCGATCATTAAGAACATAACATACACATCCAAAAATGTGCAGGAAGTTCACATTGGGCTTTCTATTGTTGATGACCTCATACGGAGTTTTATCAAACCTCTTGTTGATGATAGATCTATTTTGAGTGAAACATGCAGTAGCAACAACTTCAGCCCATAGATTCGGAGGCAACTTAGAATACACAAGCATTGTTCTAGCTGCTTCAACAAGAGTTCGATTACGACGTTCAACTACTCTATTCTGTTGAGGTGTCCTGACAGCAGAAAATTGATGAGTAATACCCATGGACTTGAAGAAAGAATCAATCGTTGAATTCTTGAATTTAGTTCCATTGTCTGAGCGAACAATTCTGACTGATGATTTAAGATTTACTTGGGTCTTCTTTATGAAATCAATAATTGCAGTCGGAGTGTCACTCTTTGCATGAAGAAAGAATACCCAAGTGTAACGAGAATAATCATCGACAATCACAAGAATATATCGCTTGCCATGGATACTTTGAACCTTCATTGGGCCACACAAATCCATATGTATAAGGTGCAAAGGACCTTCTGTACTTAGAAACTTCTTTGGTTTGTGTGAAGCTTTCTTCATCTTTCCAATTGCACAAGCTGGCCAAACATGTTCACTTTCATACTTGTAATCAGGAAGTCCTTCAACAAGTTGTTTATCCACGAGAGCATTAATTGTTTGAAAATTAAGATGAGAAAGACGGCGATGCCATAACCAAGAGTTTTGTGCAGTTGCTTTTGAAAGTAAACAAATCTCTGAAGAATTGGATGGAATGTTGTTGAGATCAATAGTGAACAAGTTATTGTCTCTTGTTCCAGTAAGAATATCCACACCATCTTCAGTCTGCACTTTGCATTCATATCTCCTGAATAATACTTGAAGATCATTGTCACAAAATTGTCCAACACTGAAAAGATTGTGTCCTAATCCTTCAACATAGGAAACTCTCTTTATAGTGACACCATTTTTAACAATGTCTCCGTAACCAAGAATAGGAGCGATATGATCATTTCTGAATCTGACGTTTCCCATGAACTTTTCAACAAAGTTCGAAAGAATAGACTTGTTTCCAGTCATATGACGTGAACATCCCGAGTCAACATACCAAACACAAATGAGGTATTCCTGCAAGGACAAGAAATATGTTTTAGGTACCCATGTAGATTGGGTCCTTGTAGGTTAGAAGGATAACATGCAAGTACACATTAAAATAAACATCAAGCAAAATAACACACAAGGAAACTTTTTATTCAAACAATAAACAAACACACAAAATTGTTCAAAACACACATACGAATTACAGACAAAGAAATGTAATGGGGAATCAGTAGGTGTAGGAGAATCAGATGATGAAGTAGCATCTGATGATTGTGTTGGTGAAGACTCATTGGGATTCAACTCTTCTGAATTTGAACTGGATTGTTCAGTAGTTTGTCCATCAGATTCAGGAACTTTCTTCGAAACTTGGAAAAATTCTTCGAACAAGATATCCAAATCTTTTGTTGTTGGAGTAGAGAATGATGATTTGACATTCGAAGCAGTCTTTGTTGCGGAAGCTTGTGGACATTGAAGTTCGGGTCTTGAACTGTGTTGTTCAAGAACCATTCCCGAGAGTTCATCAAATCTCACATTCATACTCTCGTCAATTCTATTGGTTCTTCGGTTATATACACGATATGCTATCGATTCTCTCGAATAACCGATAAAATATGCCTCATCGCCTTTTTGTTCAAATTTGCCCAGATTATCTCGATCATTGAGAACATAACATACACATCCAAAAATGTGCAGGAAGTTCACATTGGGCTTTCTATTGTTGATGACCTCATACGGAGTTTTATCAAACCTCTTGTTGATGATAGATCTATTTTGAGTGAAACATGCAGTAGCAACAACTTCAGCCCATAGATTCGGAGGCAACTTAGAATACACAAGCATTGTTCTAGCTGCTTCAACAAGAGTTCGATTACGACGTTCAACTACTCCATTCTGTTAAGGTGTCCTGACAGCAGAAAATTGATGAGTAATACCCATGGACTTGAAGAAAGAATCAATCGTTGAATTCTTGAATTCAGTTCCATTGTCTGAGCGAACAATTCTGACTGATGATTTAAGATTTACTTGGGTCTTCTTTATGAAATCAATAATTGCAGTCGGAGTGTCACTCTTTGCATGAAGAAAGAAT
Source organism: Erigeron breviscapus (assembly GCA_034093135.1). Classification (NCBI taxonomy): domain Eukaryota; kingdom Viridiplantae; phylum Streptophyta; class Magnoliopsida; order Asterales; family Asteraceae; genus Erigeron; species Erigeron breviscapus. The sequence goes on along the minus strand of CM067170.1, from coordinate 92,557,463 downwards.
ACCCAAGTGTAACGAGAATAATCATCGACAATCACAAGAATATATCACTTGCCATGGATACTTTGAACCTTCATTGGGCCACACAAATCCATATGTATAAGGTGCAAAGGACCTTCTGTACTTAGAAACTTCTTTGGTTTGTGTGAAGCTTTCTTCATCTTTCCAATTGCACAAGCTGGCCAAACATGTTCACTTTCATACTTGTAATCAGGAAGTCCTTCAATAAGTTGTTTATCCACGAGAGCATTAATTGTTTGAAAATTAAGATGAGAAAGACGGCGATGCCATAACCAAGAGTTTTGTGCAGTTGCTTTTGAAAGTAAACAAATCTCTGAAGAATTGGATGGAATGTTGTTGAGATCAATAGTGAACAAGTTATTGTCTCTTGTTCCAGTAAGAATATCCACACCATCTTCAGTCTGCACTTTGCATTCATATCTACTGAATAATACTTGAAGATCATTGTCACAAAATTGTCCAACACTGAAAAGATTGTGTCCTAATCCTTCAACATAGGAAACTCTCTTTATAGTGACACCATTTTTAACAATGTCTCCGTAACCAAGAATAGGAGCGATATGATCATTTCCGAATCTGACGGTTCCCATGAACTTTTCAACAAAGTTCGAAAGAATAGACTTGTTTCCAGTCATATGACGTGAACATCCCGAGTCAACATACCAAACACAAATGAGGTATTCCTGCAAGGACAAGAAATATGTTTTAGGTACCCATGTAGATTGGGTCCTTGCAGGTTAGAAGGATAACATGCAAGTACACATTAAAATAAACATCAAGCAAAATAACGCACAAGGAAACTTTTTATTCAAACAATAAACAAACACACAAAATTGTTCAAAACACACATACGAATTACAGACAAAGAAATGTAATGGGTTATACACAAGTTTTGATACAAGCAGGACTAGTCCTAGATGTAGTAACATTATCTAATGTATTTGATCTACGGACAATCCATACTTGTTTGACATGGGTAGTGTTTCCATCAAGTTTGAGTTTTCTAGTAGCATGCAAGAATCTATCTTTTGGAATCCATTTACTGCTACTTTTCATGCATAAGTCACCTGAAACATGAACATTCTTAGAGTTAGAAACTAATTTAGTATTTATGTTCTGAACAGGTTTCTTCTTGATGGTTTCTGTGGTCCTATTCACTTTCTTTATGTTATTAGGTGACAGCCAACCATACTGGTCTTTGTATTTAGTCATGCCTATTAAAGTATCTCTAATCCTCTGTAAAGTGCACTTAGGATTCTGCTGAGAATACCTAGGGAAACTAGAATACTTAACCTGCTGTGATTGTTTGTTACTTAATGAGAAAGTTTCAATCTTAACAATCTTCGGACCACTGCTTGTTTTGACTTCTTTTTGAGATTGAGGTTCAGATTTGACCTTATACATCTTTGGTTGTCTAGAAGTCTTTTGAACTGTGGGAACTTTCTTGTAATTATGACCTGAATCCTTCTTTGATGATTGATTGAACTTCGGTTTCGAAACATTCTTTGGTGATGGTTTAGTTGTTGGTTTGGAATCAGTCTTGGGTGAAGGATTGGTTTTTGATTGTTGGTTGGTCTTTGGTCTTTGGAACTTATCGAATGCTGAAAGTTATGAAGAGTGTGACTTTGGATTCTTCTTTAGATTCAAATCAAGTTTTTCCTCCTTTTGAACAAAAAGTTTCTCAAATTCAGGTTCAAAATCATGATTTTCTTCCAAAAATGTTGACATTTCATCAGTTTCCAATTTCACACTGACTTCACTTTTCTTCATTGGACATGGACTTCTCTTGAGTGGAATTGATGCTTTTTCTTTTTCTTTGTGAAATTGAAGTGCTATTTTCTAAAATTCGAATTCAACTTTTAAATCATTAAGTTCCTTTAGCACATTCAATCTCTGTTCTCTTTCTTTTTCAAACTTTTGTTTGAAAGCATCAATGTCATTCAAGTACGATAAAGTTCCCTCAGAAAACTTGGTAAAGGTCTCAATTTTAGAAGTAATCGGGAAGAAATAATCATCAACATCATGAACATCATCTAAATCACCATCAGTTTGAACAGAGACATGTACTACTAGACTCTCAGTTTGCACAGATGCATTCATGATTTCACAAATTGAACATGCAGTTTGTGAAGTTTTCTCATTTTGACACATAGATTGGTTTGGTGTAGATGGAGTGGCCATAACTTCACAAATAGGACAATCGGGGTGATCACAATCATTTTCATGATTCTTGGGTGGGTCTTTGACATAGTGATTTTGAGTTTGCAGATTATCTATCAAAGATTACTTTTCATCAAGTGACTTTTGCAAATCCTCTATTACCTTTTCCAAAACTATTTGTGGAACATAAGGTCTCAAATTTTCAGGTTTTGGAATAGGAATAGTATTTTCCAAAGGTTTTTCAGTAAAACACTCAAGAATTTCGGGTATGACAGCCTCATGATTGTCTTTGATTGTCTTCTGTGTAGAATTAGCAAAGAAGTCATATGACTCATCCATTTACGTATAGTTAAAATAGACCTTTGCACCCTTTTCTAGAAAATCATCAGCCTCATAATCACAATCAATCGATCTCACAAATTGGTCTGTCATCCCACATCTCAAATAAGACTCATTGTATAATGTTGGGAATTCTTCTTGTGCTTCGAGCAAACATTTTGGATTGTTATAACCCAACCCTGATGTGAATATTGTTCCTGAATTTTTTGGCCTATTTAAAAAGACTTGTTGATATGAACGATTGATCTTATACAACTTTTCTTGATAAGACTTGATTTCAGCTTTCAGCTCATCATTTTCTTTATCAAGTTTTTGTTTAAGAGAATCTTTTATGCAACATTCATAGTTTAGGTCAGAAATTTTGTTTTCAAATTCCGTCACATCCGGAATTAAAACTGGACATAGCTGAAGCTCTTAATTCTGATTTGATATTTGTAGAAACTGTTAGATCTGATTGTGTAAATGGTCTAGAAACAGATTTTTCTGAAATACTGTTTTAAAATCAAAATTGAAAGAACTTCAAGACATTGAACTGGCATTTCAAGCCCAGATTCTGGTAACTGAACAATTGATTCAAGAAAAACAAGATCTTGAAATCATTTTAGAGAAAGAAAAACTGGTGATTAAATCATGGCTAGAAACCAGAAAGCCATATGATGCTGGAGTAAATCAATTTCCTACTCAAAAACGTGCATATTTAGATGGAAATACTCATGTAGCATCATTAATACCAGTAATCGATCGATTACCAGAGGGGTTCAGGCCCAACACTGTTTATGATGAGCCTGTAACTCCCAAGGCCAATATCTTCCCAGTTCAATCCCCAGAGGTTAAGACTGGAGCATTCCAGATGACTGCTCCAGTTAAAGAGGTTTATCGGAATAAACCTTTGCCTCAGACCAATCCCCTACCTAAGCCTAGGACTAGAAAGGCTAAGGTATCATATGATGAAAATGTTTTGTCCAGGTTAGAGAGCCAGATTCAAATACTGACTCGTCAGTTTCAAAGTTTTAATGCAAGATTAAACTTTATTGAGGGTACTTCATCTAGCCCTAGACAAAATACAAAACCTTTTGCAAGAAAGTTAAATCTATTTCTCCAGTTGAGAAAAAGAAAAAGGTTTCAAAACTATCAACCCCAGTGGTCTTTCAACTAAGACCACTGTTGAAGAAAGTGAACTAAACCAGATTGCCCCAAGGACCTATAAGGGAGGGTCCAGTGAACCCATCAGTCGATGGGTTCCCAAATCTAACTGATAATATCTGGTGGATGTGCAGGGCGATCGAAAGAAATATATCTGGTATCTTGACAGTGCTGCTGGCAGGACGATGACCGGATGTAAGACCCTGCTGGAGGAGTTCACCATTTCTGATGGACCCTCCATTACTTTGGAAATGATGGTTGTGGAAAGACTGAGGGATACGGTGTTCTGAACAATGGACAAGTCAAGTTCAGACGTGTTGCATTTGTGAATGGTTTGAAATATAACCTCATCAGTGTAAGCCAACTGTGTGATGATGGCTATCAAGTTCTATTCAATATTGCTCAGGGTATCGTATTCAACAAGGACTGGAAGGTAGTGTTGATTGTTCCTAGAAAAGGGAATGTGTAGAGTTTAGAATTCGAGCTTTAGTGTGTGTTTTAGTGTGTTTTAAATGGAGGTTTCTAGTGAGAGAAAGTAGAGAGAGAGTAGAGAGATGTCAGGGAAAGATTAGTTTGTATTATGTGGTAAAAAGGTTACAATTAACATAATGGAGGGGGTTTATATACATATGAGCTATTTACACTATGCCCCCTTCCATTGTAACAAGTTTACAATATAGGTACAAAATTACATAAGGTACACAAATCAACTACTACATTTATATTTCTAACAATCTCCCTTAGTAGTGATTTGTGAAAAATATCCAGTCTTTGTCTTTCTTTAAGCTCTTGTATTCGGTCTATCTTTGTTTGAATGCCAGAACCAATTTTCTCCTTCGGGTCTATCATCAGGAACAACCATGTTGTCTGCAAAGTTTCTTCGAGGAATGTTCTGAGGACCTGGATGATGACCAGGTTCATACTTGATCCAACAACCTCCTTTTCGACGTACGACGTACTTAGACTTCTGAACATTCTTTGCTTCTCTCATCATTCTAATACTGTCTCTATACTCGAGTCTTTGATTAATCTTGGGGATTGCTTTATAACACAACTTCCTTTTTCTTTTTATCTTGCTCGTCTTCTTGCAGGCACAACAACACATTCTTACAAAAGTCCAAAGTTCCATCAGAATAAGAAGCAAGTTCATCCATACGAATGAAAATCTTCTTCCTTCTGCTATTCAAAAATACAACACCGAAGTATGGTTCTTCTATGATATGACCAATACTTAGCTGTTCAATATCTGTAGTGTATAGACTTTGATCTGGATATGGCACATTAATCTTTCTCTTCACAATTTCAAATCCTATCTGAAAATCTTCCAATGAAGCATATTGTATGCAGCTTGACATATTTAACAGCTTCAAAGGCAATAACATCTTCACGATATCTCTGCATAGCATTCACGAAATGATTGTAGAGAAAGATAATGTCATCAACTGGCAGCAGCTTGAACTGTGTTTCAGTAAATCTATAGCTCTTGCCATTATCTCTTTTGACATGAAAACTTGGGATTGAGATAGTATTCCTTTTAACCAAAATAACTCTGATCAGCACCAAGATCTTGTGATTTCTTTGTTCTTCAAGGAGTTTGGGATTATATTGCTTGGTGAGTTTAAGAAGCTCTTTGTATTCTTCTACTTGTCTTGCTTCCTTAAACTTGTACATTGACTCCAACTCAGGTCTTTTGGTTTTAGTAACTTTGGTAGCTCCACAAAAGATTGGAAAAGCTCTTTCTTCAAGAATCTAGACTTCTTGGCTGCCTCCTTTGGCTTAACACCCAGTGCAACCATTCTTTCTTTATCCCTCAAGAAGTATCCCCGATTAATGAACCTCCTTTGTTCATTAGTCAATTCAGTTGGAAAGTAATCAGGAAGAACTTCCTCGGATATGATTGCATCTTTCAATACTTTTTTATATGTTGATTTCTTGAAGTTCTGAGATGCAGTCTCAGGAGTCTTTCTTAATTCATCAAAGCTATTGAAGTCTTCAAAAGTATAGTGTTGAGGAGTAGTGAAACCCTGAGTAGAAGATTCTCCAGCATCTTTTCTGCTTGATGAACCTGTTTCAAAATAATCAAGATCTGGGAAGTCTTCAAACACAGGTTCCTCAACTGCTTCTACATTTGCTGGATTCTCAACAATCTCCGGCTCATCCAATGTTACATTATCTTTTAAGGCTTCAATATCTGCATCTCTCTCAGCATATTCAACTATCTCATCTTCAATCACATACCCTTCATCTTCATGTTCAACAACATTTTCATTATCTTCATCATCACTTTCTACATCAGAATCATCACCAAAAACTTCAACTAACCTTCTTCTAATCTCATCATTCAAAGAATCGTTCTCAACATTCTCAACATTCACGCCCTCCGCTCTTTCTTCCATCACCACATCTCCAACATTTCCTTCAACTCTTGCCGAAGAATTATCAATGTTCGTTTGACCTTCTCCTTGGTTCTCCCCCTCGGGTGATCATCAGACTCAGGATCATCCCGACGAGAAGGAACCGAGGCCGGTTGACAAGATTCTAATGCCAACAGTCTTAATTCAAAAGCAGCACGCTTTGCATCATATTCAGCTTTTTGACGTTTAACTTGATCCTGTAAAGCCTTTACTCTTCTTTCAGTTGCAATTTCTCTTTCTCGCACCTCAAGAGCATTCAACACTCCTCTTTCAGTTACTGTCAACAAATCACCCTCAGACCTTAAGATATGCAATAAAACTTCACAAGCAGAGTCTTTTGTAGGTAAATTTGTTGATGTTGATGGAATTTCATTTGGTGTTGGTGTTCTTTGTGTTTGGGTAGTAGGTGAAGTAGCCAACCCGGGGGTTGTTGGCACACTTGTGGTGTGACCTAAATTCAGCGATGCTGATTCAGGATTTCCTGCGGATCCTCGGGATATACCCTCACCAGCAATTTCAGATTCAGTGGCTTTGCAACCAGAATCGGGTTGTGTCCTAGACTGTGATAAATCACTGTCCGAGACTTGTTGTTGGGCAACACCACTAACAACACCGGGGTCACTGAGAATGCCCGTTAATACAGTCTTAGGTTGATCCTGAGGAACAGCAGTGTCACTACGGCGTTCATACTGCCCCCAGTCTCGGTCTGAGGACTGTTACCTGCGGCTAAAGCTGGCGTGATGTTAGCTAGGGCAGGATTTCCAAGCTGTCCTTGAGGGTCACACAAAGTGGGTCCCCCTCCGCTTGTTCCGGCACCAGTAATCAACTGGGCTTGTGAATCCGTGTCCCTAGGAGATCTAGACTCTTGTGCATGAATTGAAGGCGAGAGGTGGGGCTGATCCTCTCTAATTTCAACACTCTCATCCTCCAAATGAGGAGAGTGTGGTGAGCGTGGCTGTTCCTCGTGAATTTCTGAGACTAACTCCTGTTGTGAGGAGTCAGAATGGCTAGGAGAGGTTGGTGCATACGAGAATGGGCAGTTCCCGATTTCTACCCTAGGGTAAACAACCCTCAATTTCCGACTAGGACAATTTACTTAGACTTATCTAGGTATCTATCCCTAGAGGTTTATTAAGAGAATTGGCCTTCTAGACATTTCGGCATGGTGATAATTGCCCTCTAGTTCAATGAAGTATTGTAGGTGACTAGCTTGATACCACTTGTGAGTCCCTCGATAGCTACTGATCGCTCTCGAGATCGTCTATTGTTATATCGTGAGTGCGGAATCCTCACGAGATAACTAGTTTGATTAGTTATCGTGTATATTGCTAATTATCTCAATATAATCAGCCTTAAATGATCTATCTTCGTTTTCTATAGCATAGAAAACGAACTTAGTCGCCTTTGGTGTGTGTGTGATCAACTGGAAATCTCAATTTAGGGTTTCCAATCATTTATATACGTTTATGATCGATATTGGGCCTGCTGGGCTTTGTTCTTACGAACTTAGCAGCCCAGCCCATCAAACGAAGATTATCTTCGTTCGTTCCTAACGAAGATCATCTTCGTTAGTACAACTTACCATCAATATCTATGCCTTGTTATTTTCCAAGTACTTTATGTACAAGAACCTAACATGTATTATGTTTGTACTTGTATGATATACATAACAAACATCATATATAAACATATAAATAACACCAAAACATGTAATCAATCATTATTAAAACACAAAGTCTATAATCTATCAATTACATATAGATGAATAAAACATAATCAAATCTAAGTTGCTGTTGTCACATCAACATGCATCAACAAACTCCCCTTGACAGCAGCATCTTCGATTTCTTCAGTCTTCAAAAATCTTCATCATCCATCAAATAACAATCGTTTGCTATTTGCATGGATATTTTCATGTAAGCAGACTGGAGAATCTTACGATATCGATCTTCTTCATTCTTCCAAAATGGTAAAAATGAGCATTCAGTATCGTATAATTTTCTCTGATCATTTCTTGAGAAGTTAACCAACTGCATTGGATCATACATCCTTCTCAACAATATCTTCTTCTTTGAGTCTGCATACATCTTGGCTTCACCAGAATTTCGATCAATCTCCCAATTACCCAGTTTATCCAAGACATCTTGTGCCCATTTCTTGGCAGGGACTTTGATCATACATTTGATATCACGTTGAATATACTCAACACTTTTATCTGGCTTCACCACCTTCTTCTTTCGTCTTGGTTCAATATGAAACTTTGGTTTTTCAGAGTCTTTCATATTCGATCTCAACTTGAAATCTTCATGAAGATTCTTACCAATCACATCTGCAAGACCATAACTACTTGGATTGATAATCCTGTTATTTCCTAGTTCATGTAAGTCTTCGTCACACAAACTTCTGAAATGTCTCTCACGCCATGCTAGATATTGACAACCTTCTTCTTTTAAGAACAAACAGCTTCAGTTCTTCATCATAAAACCAACTCCAGATTATTGTCTTATATCTTGCAGCATCTTTATCTGAGATTTGAGTCCAATACATGATGGGTTTCATAGTATCCCATGTGACTATATAATCATTGATTCTTTGACCAGGCACAAGTCTATCAATCTCATGTAGTGGATCATCTTCTCTGAGAGGTACAGGATAATTATTTGGATTAAAAGGTCTTGTCAAATTGATTTCCCAGTGAAAAGGAATCAATGCATCATCAATCCTAGCATATACCACGAAGTTTAAAACTTTAGCGGAGCTACTAATTGAAGTTTGAAGCATTCTTTCCTTAACTTCTTTCCTCTTTATCTCCAACTCTTTTTTTTCTTCCAAAGATGGGTCTTCAGGAGTTGAATCCCAAACATCATCAAACCCATAAGGTTTCTTGAATATATTTATATCCGGTTCAGGAACAAGCTCACCCTCCTCAAGTTCATCACCATCGAAGAGTAATTCTGAATTATCTGTATCATCTATTAAGATTACACAAAATGAACACCGGAATACAATGAATAATCATGATAATAATAATAAAGATGAAATATAATTGCATTGAAATAATATAAATTACATTCACATGTCGTAAACTTATTACATGCAACCTAATATACACTTTATCAATCTTTATCAAAATCATAAGTTGAATCAGAATCAGAATCAGATTCCAAGGCTGTTTGCCTTTGAATCTGTAATTCTTTTCCTCTTTCAGTTTCTGCTTCTTGCTGTTTATCTAATAAGTTATCAAATACAAAATGAAAAGCATTTTCTTCGGTATTACAGTCATGTCCAAATTTTGCCTTAACTTCACGCTTTAATCGTTCAGTTTCAGCTTCAACTTGATCATCACTTAAATAATCAACGATTTCGAAGAATTACCTGAATCAAGTGCTTCAATAACTTCAGCCTCTCGAGGAGCACTTGAACCACCTGCACCAGAAGTACCAGTCTGGGTAGTATCCCTTTCTGTCTCCCCCTGAGTCTCAACCCCTTTTCCTTTGTCAGAAACTGGGCGAGAATCACTCCTATTACCAGCATCATCAGCATCATCATCATCATTCTGACGTCTTGGCTGAACTGCTGATAATCTGCAGACTTCTTCAGGAACATCTCCCCCTTGATTCTTGACCCAGTTGATCAAAAAGGTCAAAGTACCTCGAACATTTGTAAGATCAGACTCTAACGTATCAACACGAGCCTGAAGAACATCTATACGCCTAACCAGGGAGTAATCTGAAGGAATAGGAGGAAAAGTAGGCAATCTGGGCAATATTAATCTGGCAGGAGGCAAAAGTGGATGTAATGGTACACTGCCAGCAACAGTAGGAACTGGTGCTGTTGAGACAGCAGGAATATCAGCAGCAGCTGCAGGTACTGAAGTATCCTCAGAAATTCTTGCACGCTTAGCTCTGCGATAAGTTAGAGGAGCATCCAGTGTCCTCTTCGATCCAACATTACTTGTACCTTCATGTACTGGACTTGATGCCATATCTCTATGTTCCAATTGTTCTTGATAATCAGATACAACTTCTTGTTCAGCACCAACATCCTCATCCAGATTAACTTCTTCTTGAACAGATTGATTCGTTTCAGAAAGAACCGGTGAAGAATGACATGCTTTGCTCCGACGCTCGCGGCGTAAAGCACCAAGTACATCTTCTCGAGAAAAGTGATATGAATTATCACTTCCTGAAGCAGCAGGTACATCATGAGCCATCTTCGTTCGATGCTCATTACCAGAATCAGCAGCGACACTATCATATTCATCTGTGTCTGCTTCAACAACATCATCACCACCATCATTCCCACTATCAGAATCATCAGAATCACCAATCCGA
>CM067170.1:92521204-92546055 GCA_034093135.1 Erigeron breviscapus | reverse complement strand
GCAAAAGTCTATTTTAACTATGAGTTAATGGATGAGTCATATGATTTCTTCGCTAACTCTACACATAAAACAATCAAAGACAATCATGAGGCTATCATACCCAAAATTCTTGAGTGTTTTACTGAAAAACCTTTGGAAAATCCTAATCCTATTCCAAAACCTGAAAATTTGAGACCGTATGTACCACAAAAAGTTTTGGAAAAGTAATTGAAGATCTGCAAAAGTCTCTTGAGGAAAAGCAATCTTTGATAGAAAATTTGAAGGCTCAAAATCATTATGTCATTGACCAACCCAAGATAGACTCCAAAGTTTGTGATCCATCTGGATGTTCTGTGAGTTCTATATGTGAAAGTGTAAATGCTTCAGTCCAAACTGAAAAAGAATCTCAGATCTTTGATATGTGCAAAATTGATTTTGACCGAAAGTTTTCTGAATCATTTGAAAAAAATCAATGAGAAGATTTTATCCATGAAAAAGAAAACCAATGTGTTTGAAGAGAATCATACTGCAACTGACCAAGAATTAAAACTGGACATCGCTGAAGCTCTTAATTCTGATTTAATATTTGTTGAAACTGTTAGATCTGACTGTGTAAATGGTCTAGAAACAGATTTTTCTAAAATAACTGTTTTAAAATCAAAATTGAAAGAACTTCAAGATATTGAACTGGCATTTCAAGCCCAGGTTCTGGTAACTGAACAATTGATTCAAGAAAAACAAGATCTTGAAGTCATTTTAGAGAAAAAAAACTGGTGATTAAATCATGGCTTGAAACCAGAAAGCCATATGATGCTGGAGTAATCAATTTCCCACACAAAAATGTGCATATTTAGATGGAAATACTCATGTTGCATCATTAATACCAGTAATCGATCGTTTACCAGAGGGGTTCAGGCCCACCACTGTTTATGATGAGCCTGTAACTCCCAAGGCCAATATTTTCCCAGTTCAATCCCCAGAGGTTAAGACTGGAGCATTTCAGATGACTGCTCCAGTTAAAGAGGTTTATCGGAATAAACCTTTGCCTCAGACTAATCCCCTACCTAAGCCTAGAACTGGAAAGGCTAAGGTATCATCTGATGAAAATGTTTTGTCCAGGTTAGAGAGCCAGATTCAAATACTGACTCGTCAATTTCAAAGTTTTAATGCAAGATTAAACTTTATTGAGGGTACTTCATCTGGCTAGACAAAATACAAAACCTTTTGCAAAGAAAATTAAATCTATTTCTCCAGTTGAGAAAAAGAAAAAGGTTTCAAAACTATCAACCCCAGTGGTGTTTTCAACTAAGACCACTGTTGAAGAAAGTGAACTAAACCAGATTGCCCCAGGGACCTATAAGGGAGGGTCCAGTGAATCCATCAGTCGATGGGTTCCCAAATCTAACTGATATTATCTGGTGGATGTGCAGGGCGATCGAAAGAAATATATCTGGTATCTTGACAGTGCAGCTGGCAGGACGATGACCGGATGTAAGACCCTGCTGGAGGAGTTCACCATTTGTGATGGACCCTCCATTACTTTGGGAAATGATGGTTGTGGAAAGACTGAGGGATACGGTGTTCTGAACAATGGACAAGTCAAGTTCAGACGTGTTGCATTTGTGAATGGTTTGAAATATAACCTGATCAGTGTAAGCCAACTGTGTGATGATGGCTATCAAGTTTTATTCAATATTGCTCAGGGTATCGTATTCAACAAGGACTGGAAGGTAGTATTGATTGCTCCCAGAAGAGGGAATGTGTACGTGATGGATATGGAAAGCTCTCCTTCAGAGCAGTGTTTCTATACTCAAGCTGATGAAGACACAAACTGGTTATGGCACAAAAGGTTATCCCATTTAAATTTCAAGAATATTAATAAGTTGTCCAGGAAACAACTTGCAGATGGGATACCTTCAGTTTCCTTCAAAAAGGAAAGGCCATGTCCAGGATGTGAGATGGGTAAGCAAAAACGTACCAGTTTCAAGACCAGACAAAATTTCAGCATTACTGAACCACTTCACATGCTTCATATGGACCTCCTTGGTCCAGTGAATGTTCAGACTCGTGCTGGTAAAAGATACACCCTGGTAATAGTAGATGAATTTTCCAGATATTGTTGGGTTATCTTTCTCAGGTCTAAAAGTGAGCTGCTGCTGAAATCATCAGTCTTATCAAGCAAATTGAGCTCAAGTACAGTCGAAAGGTGTGTCAGTTAAGAAGTGACAATGGAACAGAATTCCAGAATGCAACTCTGGAGTCATTCTGTACTGACACTGGCATCTCCCAAAATTTCTCATCAGCCCGCTCTCCAGAACAGAATGGAGTGGTGGAAAGGAAGAATCGAACGCTGATAGAAGCTGCCAGGAGTATGCTTGCTGAATATGGTCTGTCTACCAGTTTCTGGGCTGAAGCAATTGCTACTGCTTGCCACACCCAGAACCGGTCAGTGTATGTGAAGCGACACAAAAAGACAGCCTATGAAGTCTTAAGAAATAGAAAACCAAATATTGGTTATTTTCACATTTTTGGATGTCCAGTTTACATCCTGAACGACTCCAGTCATTTAGGCAAATTTGATGCCAAAGCTGATGAAGGGTATTTCTTAGGCTATTCAGCCATTCGCAAGGCCTTCAGAGTCTGTAACAAGAGACTGGAGAAGGTCCATGAGTCAATTCATGTCACATTTGATGAATCAAATGCTGCAATCAACAAGAAGCCAGCCCTTGACACTCCCCAGTAACTCCAATTATCTTTGTGAATCTGATCCTATCAACTACAATAAAGAAGATTCAGAAGACACAGTTTCCAGTCATCCTGATCGGGAACCTGTTCAGAAAAAGAAACTCTCCAGTGGTACTCCATTCTATCCTTCTATTATTTTCAAACTACCCTCTGAAAATAATATTGGATCAGATGTTCGTACTACTCCCCCAGTATCAGTGTCAGTTGAGAATATACCAGAAATGTCTTCTTATGAAGAATTCCAAACTGAACCAGTACTTCAATAAATGCCTTCAAATGAAGAATTTCATGATGCAAATCGTGATTTAAATGACTCAGATGAAGATGCTAAAGTAGTCTGGCAAGATCCTCCTCCTGAAGCAACTCCAGAGGAGACTCAACTGAATTCTTGCACTGATATTGTTGTCAGTAACAATCCTGGTCAGTACTCCAGATGGACAAAAGCTCATCCTATTGATCAGATCATTGGTGACTCCAGTAGAGGAGTTCAGACCAGAAGAGCCTCCAGTAATCAATGCTTATATGTTAGTTTTCTATCATTGATGGAACCTAAAGAAGATTGACGAGGCTATGGAAGATCCAAGCTGGGTGACTGCTATGCAAGAAGAGCTTCACCAGTTTGAAAGGAACAAGGTCTGCTATCTGGTTCCTTTCCCAGTTGGAAAGAAAGAACCAATTGGAACAAGATGGGTCTTCAGGAACAAGGTAGATGAAGATGGCCACGTAATCAGAAACAAGGCCAGACTGGTAGCACAAGGCTACTGCCAGTCAGATGTCGATTTTGATGAATTATTTGCTCCAGTGGCTAGACTTGAAGCGATCAGAATATTCTTAGCATTCGCTGCTTATCATCAGTTCAAGGTCTACCAGATGGATGTAAGAGTGCTTTCTTGAATGGAAAGCTTGAAGAAGAAGTTTATGTCAGACAACCACCAGGTTTCGTTGATGAAAAGCATCCACATTGGGTATAGCGTCTGGACAAAGCGCTTTATGGCCTCAGACAAGCCCCACGTGCCTGGTATGACACTCTGACTAAACATTTGTTGAAAAATGGTTTCAAAAGAGGTGCAATTGACAATACCTTATTTATTCTTCATTAAAAAGGTAATCTGTTAATGGTACAAATTTATGTTGATGATATTATTTTTGGGTCTACTGATGAAAGTATGTGCAAGAAATTTTCTAAAATAATGTCAACTGAATATGAAATGAGTTTGATGGGTGAATTAATGTATTTTCTTGGACTCCAGATTAAACAAAACAAAGATGACATTTTTATTAATCAGGAAAAATATGTTAGAGATCTTTTAAAGAAATATGATATGAACTCTTCACCATCTAAACCCACTCCAATTTCTGCACCACTGACACTGGACTCTGATCCAGATGGAAAACCAGTGAACACCACTGTCTACAAAGGCATGGTTGGTTCACTGATGTATTTAACTGCCAGTAGACCAGATATTATGTTTTCAACATGTTTATGTGCCAGATATCAGTCTAATCCAAAGGAATCTCATATGCTTGCTGTAAAGCGCATACTGAAGTACCTTAAGGGGGTCCCCAGTTTGGGTCTTTGGTATCCCAAAGGCTCAGGCATGGATCTAATGGGTTATTCAGATTCAGATCATGCAGGTTGTAAGATAGACAGGAAATCCACTACTGGTGGATGTCATTTCCTTGGTGGCAAACTGGTCAGCTGGACCAGTAAAAAGCAAACTTCAGTTTCATTCACTGCTGAAGCTGAATACGTGTCTGCAGCCAGTTGTGTGCTCAGATACTCTGGATGAAGAACCAGTTGCTTGATTACGGTATTAAGTATTCAAAGACCCCAATCTTTTGTGATAATACCAGTGCCATCGCTATCTCGAACAATCCAGTCATGCACTCCAAGACGAAGCACATTGATCTCAGGTATCACTTCATTCGTGATCATATTATGAAAAACAACATTGAACTCCATTTTATTCCCACTGACAAGCAACTCGCTGACATTTTTACTAAACCTCTGGATGTCAAAACTTTTGAATATCTTGTTTGTGAGTTGGGAATGTTAAACCCTTAAAACTGGACCCTTGGTATTGAACGCCTTTGGATCCTTGATTTAACAGATTTATAAATCTATGACTGCCCAGATATTAAACGCCGTTGTGTACTATCTTTGCATAGATTTCTGGATCAACATTCCAGGGGGAAAGACTTTGAAAGATATTTTTTTGTTCTTAAAAATGTTTAAGTTCAGGGGGAATTTATTAATTTATTTTCTCACTGGACAAAATTTTCAGAAAATATTACTGGTACTTTGTAAATGTGTCCCTCTCACTGGTAATTGGACAGGTTGAAGTGTGTGTTTGAGGTGACTTTTGTCTCCTTGTAAATATGTCCCTCTCATTTGTCTGTATTAGTTGACGTGCATGTTTGAGGTTACCAGTCTCTTTCAAATGGTTTTCACTGGTACTTTACTGGAGTGTTCCTCCAGTGTACCATCAGTACATGCGTCACTGGACTAATCCACCAGTGATACTGGAGTGTCCAGTCAACCTCCAGATGCACTGAAATGAGTCATAATATTTTTTAAATACTTGGTCATTGTGTGTGCCACGTAAGCAAACTTTTTAAAGATATTTATCTTGATATTTATTATCTACGTGGCATGTAAATTTTTCAAAGAAATGATGGTATTTTTACCTTGGGAAGACAAAAAGTGCAACTTGATACTGTTTGTGGGCTGTAAACCGTCACACATTTATGTGTGATGTGATGTAATTAATGCGGATCTCAGAACCCGATCAAAATTATATTTGATAATTTCAAATTAACCGTTTGAGTTCCAAGGAGCGAGGAAGAGAGAGAAAAAAGGGAACAGGGGAAGGGAAAGGGAAGAGAAAAGGGAAGAACCTTCCCCAAAGAAGGGAAAAAGGAATGAAGGGGCAAGGGAGGAAGGAAGGAAACGAAGAACGAAGAGAGAAGAGGGGATAGAAAGGAAAGGAAAGGAGGAAGAACAACAGAGAAGAAAAAAAAAGGAATGAGGGAAAGGGAAGAGGAAGATAGGAACGAGGAAAAGGGACAAAAAGAAAAAAAACCCACCCTCCCTCTCCCCCTTCCCAGCCCTTTCTCTTACTCTCGCTCCCCTTACACGGTCCCCCACTTCCCCCCCCTCGCCCTCTCCCCTCCACTTTTTCTCCCCTACCCTCCATTCGCTAGCCGTCGGGTCTTCCCTTACCTACTCCCCACTCTCCCTCCTGGCACCAAGACAATCTAACTCTCCTAAAAATCTGCTTGCTGCAGAATATGCTCCGGTTGCCAATGTTGAAAAGGCACCCCATATTACTCTTGAGGCTAAGGCCATAAGGATAAATATGAATAACTGGATGGCAAAACTCTCACTTTCCAGTGTTCATAATGCCCGATCCATTATTGGGAGACTAAATACATTCTTTCTCTCATGTCCATTATATGGTGCTTTAACCTTAAATCCAGGGAGGATGTACCACGATTATCTATGTGAATTCTGGTACTCTGCAATTTATAATGATGAAACTTCATCAATTACTTATACTCTCAAGGGAGGTACCAGATCCTTGTGTTCTCTAGTTTTCTGGTCCCCCCACTCTGCAATTTATAATGATGAAACTCTTTTTACTTATACTCTCAAGGGAGGTACCAGATCCTTGAGTTTCTCTGTTAGTTTACTCAGGTCTGTTCTACAATTGAATTATTTTGAACAGAATGAGTTGCCCATCGAAACTTCCCTCTGGTATAAATTTCAGGGAAGTATGCAGATTGATGGGGCACACAGAAATTATGGATGAGCATGGCCAGCTATCCAGAAAAGGGAACAGTCTACATGAGCAGGCTGACAGACTCATGGAGATTCTTCTTCACGCACATTGTTGAATGTTTGGGAGGCAGTTCTGGAGGGTTGGACCAGATAAATCAGACTCATCTCCAGATTGCCTACTGCCTCTGGTTTGGTTATAGAGTGGATTTTGCTCAGATCCTGTTTGATGATCTGGTAGAGCGTCTTAAAGTGAAAGGTAGAAAAGCCTTTGTTCCATATATCCGTTTTCTTTCACTGTTGTTTAAAAGCGCTCTAGGAGACCAGTACGATTTTGAAATTACTCACTTTTCTGTGAGTGAGTATATGAGGGATCTGACCAACCTAAGATCTCCACTGAATGAGGTAGATATTCCTCAGTCCATGCTCTCTTTTCAAAGGGAAGAAGTAGAAGTGGCTCCAGGTAGAGGTCAAGTTGGTGAAGGACCCTCTGGTGACCAAGATGTTCAGATTATAGAAGTTGTACAACCCATCAACAAGTGGCTCCTGAAGGTCAACAACCAAATGTTGAGCCTTCCAGACGACCAAGATCAAATAGGCGTCTGATGAGAGATGGAGTTCAGGTGAATCCAGAAAGACATCCTGGTGATGTAATGAACATTGATGGGTCTCCTATTTTGAAGAGGAGAATGTTGAAAATATACAAGTTATTGAGCAGATAGAAAATGTTGTACAGACTGTCGTGCAAGAAGAAAATGTGGCTCAGATTGTTGAGCAGGTAGAAAAAATTGTTCAGGCTGATGAACAAGTATCTGGTGAGCAAGAGGCTCGAATCGATTTGAATGTTGAAGCAAGTGAACAGGCTGGTGAACTGGTTGGTGCTCAGGCTGGTGGATACAACTGTTGGTGAAATGTTTTGGGATGAGGCTGATTCTCCCATGTCAGAAGATCAGAATTTTAATGTCAATATGAACTTTCTGGGTGAGGATGTTTTACAAGTTGAAAGTCTACCAGAAATGCTACCACCTCCACCAGAAACAAATATGCCGCCACCAGAATCAGAAATGCCACCACCCCCACCAGACTCAAACATGCCACCACCACCACCACCACCTTCAATTCCAGAAAATACTCAATACTTCACTCTCCAACCATTCAAACTTCACAATCTCAACCTCCACCACTTGAAACTCCAGTCAACGTATCTGAACAACGTGTGCTGGACCCAACAGTTGTTACTGATGAAATTGCAACTGAAGAGGTCTGGGCACAAGTACCCTTAATGAACATAATGACTTCAAATCTTGAACCTCCCAGTGGTCTCTCCACTTCGTTCTTCAGCCGAGGTCCAAGGCCTTTTAAGTAAGGTGGCGGACCTGGAGAGATCACTCCAGTCATCATCCCAGGTTGTTTTCGATTTTAAATCTTTATTATCGAACAATCTAGCATCTGAAATGAATATATTTGCTGGGAATGAAAAGCTTGTTTTTGAGAAGCTGGATGAGCTGGTACTGGCCACTAATAACAACACTGAAAACATCAAAGTGGCAGTCCAGGGATTGGAGACAGGGCTGGTGAATGCTGTTCAGACTGCAGTGAAAGGTGAACTTGTTCAACCACTGACAGGTCTGAAGGATGAGGTTCAGAAGTTGGTTACTAGGGTTAGTTCATTGGAAATCAGGCCCACACTTGATCAGGTTGCTGTTGTTAGCACGATTAGTGATGAATGTGCAAAGAAGTTCAGACTTAGTATGTTGAAAGAAATATCTGAAGAAATTTCTGAGTCTGTTCTTAGAACTATTCAAGATGGGCTGTTACCCCAAGTGGAGAAGTTGATAGAAAAAGAATTGCCAAAGCACTTGCCTCAAGAAGTTGAAAATGTTAAAAAGGAAGTGCAGGCACTCAGAAAGAATGTGAATGATACAACTCCAGTGACTGGAAGAACTTTTGGTGCACTGGACAGACACATGCTAGAACAATTATGGAATGATCTCAAGTCCAGAACTGGTGATCATTCCAAGGGGGAAAAGTCGTCTGGTGTCCAAGAAGGGTTGATTAGAAAGAAGAAGGAAGTTGTTGCCAGTGCTGTTGAAAGGGCCTTTGCTACTGAAAGCATTGTGCAACAAAAACAAGTGACTGGTACTGATGCCAGTGCACGATTAGCACAGAGAGCATTTGGCACTGAAGCCACTATGCTGACTGAAGAAGCTGCTGGTACTGAAGCCAGTGAGCCCCAGTTTGAATCTTTCCCAGATATTCCAACTACTCTGAAGTCTGTTAAAGGAAAAGAACAAATGGTATTTGGTGAAGAAGAGCAAACTGTTGAAGAATCATCAGAGTTTCCTACTGCTGATGATGAAACCTCTAAGAAACTTGAACAAGAATGCATAATGATAGAGATCTTTAAGAGAAATCAAAAAGATGAACTGCTGGCACATCAAAGGGAGATGGCAACTATGGGGACTCTGGATTCTTATAATGCTGGCAGGTTGGCATAAACATTGATGTGTACAAAAAGATGAAGGAAGACCCCAGAGTTCATCAATGTCTGAATGCATTGAATGATGTTCATGTACGCTCCTTTTACGCTGAAGAAGAACAGATTTATGATTCAATAATTTATGGTGTTAGTGTACCAGAACTTATCAGGTAGAGGAAGGAGGAACTGGTGAACCTCCAGAAGAAGATAAGGAAAAATGCTGGTGCTCTGGAGTTAGAGTACAGAAAGAAATTGATAGGCTTACCAAAACTGACTGCCAAACAGATCAAAGCAATTAAAGATGCTGATGTAAGCACATTCATTCCCCTAGATACTTCTCTGAAAATCAATCGTCAACAACTCCAGTCTACTGTAGAACAACAGAGAGTGTCAAAGGAAACTGAAGCAATGATCCAGACAGCCAAATGGAAAGACAAGTATAATGAAATGTTGAATTTCAGGGCTGATGCTAGAAGGATCATTGGTGCAGAGATTAAGCTTGCTGATAATCATGAAGGTATGTCAAAGTTTGAAATAAAGTTGACCAGGGAAGGTAACTTTACTGATGAAAGAAAGAGTACTTCAGTCCAGGCGTTTGGATGGACTGAACTGAAGGAGATTGCCTTAACGTTCAGGGGGAAGACAGATTTGTTCGACTGAAGTTAAAGCATTTCTGAAGAGGGTTGAGAAGGTATGGAGAAGAAAGCAACAGATGGAAGTTGCAATAGGCATGAAATCACCAGAATCAGTACCATCTTCTCCATCACCAAAGAGAAAGGCTTCTGAAGATGCTCCAGGACAGACATCGAAGAGAAGGGCCTGACTCTTATATCATTTACTTATTGTAATTTATCGTTTGATAAAAATTGTAACTATTTATCAGTTGATGTATGTAATATTAGTTGCAGTTTTTAATTCATAAAAGTAAATGATCAGATTTAGTCTAAGTTAACTTAAAAGATGAAACTGAAAACACTCATGATCTATAAAGTGTTTTCAGTAACTTAGATTTTTTAGACTAAGTCAAAACTTATGTTTTTCAAGCATACAAAGTTGTATAGATTTAAGCTTGAAAACACTTGCATTATTTCTAAACAAATAGGGGGAATTTGTTAGGTCCAGATTTACTGGACTCGCTCCAGACTCGACTACTGGAGCCTTACTGAAGATCTGTCCAGAAATGGTATATTACTGGACCTACTCCAGACTTGGAAACTGGAGTCCCTCTGAAGATTTGTTCAGAAATAATGGAAGACCAGTGAGCAAACACTTGTATAGGAAATCTGGAGTATTCTCCAGATTAGCTCACTGGACTTCACCCCAGTCCAGATCTATTCTACTGAAGACGTTCTCACTGAAGTCAAAGACTGAAGTCAGAATAAAGAAGACTGACAAATGGCGGAGTCCACTGGAAGTCTTACCAGATCTGTACACTGGAGGATTGTCAGTGTTCTAGACCTTACAAGTCTGAACACTGATATCGAGGATTTGACTTTTGCCTTTACACACTTACCAAAGAACATTCCACTTGTTCTTTACCAAAGTATATACGTGTGTAAAGGTGGTTGGTTAAAAGAATAAAGTCATATTGATGTGACTTTATCCTTGTACCTTAACCAATGCATTTAATGTTCTTGTCGGTTCATTAAATGCATACAACCATATTTGTACGGCACAAAATTCACTGGTGAATTTTGTTGCCTATAAATACAAAGTCATTTCTTTGTAAAAATCACTTTAAAGCATACATTTAGCATTAGAGTGAATTTGTCTAAATACTCTCGATCTTAAACAGGGATACTTCACAACTTTAAGTATCTCGATCCAAAAGAGTTATTACAAATATAGATCATTTGTAATTCATAGGTTGTTAGGATACATACTTATTTGTATTATCTTGATTCCGCACAACCTTGTATTTTATTTAACATCATAAATAAAATACACCTTGAAAAAAACATAATGTTCCACTTTACTTGTTTATTGCTTTAAGTCTTGTATTACTTTGTTTATATATTCTTGCATTTATTTACAAGTAATACTAGTCCATTCTAGTGATTATTAGACTTGTTGTATTATACACTTCTGGGTTAACCATCGTATTTGGGACCTCACATGGATCATGATCTTATGTCAAACACAACCCTCAAAATCTAATCTAACGGTTAATACTCACCCTAAACAAACACAACACCACTTTCCTCTTTCCCAAAATTAATAAACACTCCACAATCTCCTTTATTTTCCTCTATAATGAACCAGATGACAACCAAAAGCTTTTACTAAAGATTACATCACTTTAGTTTAAATAACAACATCCACCCTTCGAGTTTTTGAACATCTACGCATCTATTGATTATTCCAAACTCAACTAAGTTTGAAGAGTTTATAATACACCTTTTAGTTCGCCGAAGGAAGACGTTGACACCAACCAGCAACCTGTCGATTAGCTCGCAGAACGAAGACGGTGACGACCATGGATGTGGTTTACGGTTATGTAATGCCAACACCGTATCTTGTTTTTATATTTGTATTTTGTTGTATTTGATTTTGGTTTATTATGGTTATTTGGTTTCACCCCATGTTCTTTCATCTAGTTTTTAGATCTAAAAGAATGATGGATGGAAAAAAGAAAAGAAATAGAAGCTAGTGTTTGTATGTAAGTATATAGATTTAGATTTAGATTTAGATTGTATATATTTTGTTGTGAGGTTATGTAGTTGTAGTTCATTATAATGGCGTATGAATTATCATAATTAAATTAATGAATATTTGTTTTGATCTTAATCTTGCCTTTTATCTAATTAATTAATTATTTTATTTTAATATTCTTTTACTTTTTTTTAAATTTGGATTAGAGAAAAATGATATTCTGTCGGAACCTGTAAAAAATTTGCTTACCAAAAGCCATTTTAGGTTTTTTTATAAAAAAAATCAAAAAAAATCAAATAATAATATAAAAAAAGAAAAAAATTTAGCCACGACAATGTTGTGGCAAAAGTCGTGGCCAAATATTTTTCGATTTTCTTTTCCATTTATTTTTTACAGACGTGGGACCCATTTTTTGTCGTGGCTAATTTCGTGGCCAAAAGAGTAGGATTCGCTCATATGGTGACGACTGTTTGTCGTGGCTAATTTCGTGGCCAAAACCTTTGGCCACGACATTTATGACATTTGGCCACGACTTTCGTCGTGGCCAAATCCCATTTTTCTTGTAGTGAAATGTAATGCTAAGTATGGTACTTGAGCAAATACTCACCGTTTTGTCTAAAACGCTCCGTTTTGTTTACAAAACGGTACTGGGATATACACGTATGACGTAAAATGGGCAGTTTTGGATTTTAAACGAATACATAGCGTTTTATGTAAAACGGTACCTAAAACGGGGGAATGACACCTGTCATTCCCCTGACATGTGTGTCAGACCACGTGTAATTCTCCTTATAGCTTTTACTATCTACACACCGGCCAAACGCGGCGTTTTATATAAAACGAGGCGATAAACGCGGCGTTTTACATAAAACGGGGCGTTTCAGATGTGTTTTTATGAACAGTTGACGGTGTATCTATAATAGCACTCTTTGAAAAATAGTTTAGGAACTTAGGATAGCAGTGATACAATAACTATGCATCTGTTTTCACATCTCTAAATATATACAAGTATGATTTAACAAGCTTTTTTTTTTATCTAACTTGGGCTGCAATGCGAATCAACAACACTTCTAGGGTTTAAATTGACGTATCAATACGTATAGCTTCAACTGTTCAACATAAATCCACTTGTATGTCGACTTTAGGTCTGATTTGCACTCTCGTCAAGAAATGTTGCCGCTACTGAAATTAACACCAGCCTTTTTTAGTTAATAATTAATACATATAAATGTTATGTTCTAAATTGTTACATTTACCATAAGTTATACCATTATATAAAGGATATTGTTGAGCTTGCTATATGTTATGTTCAAGAAATGTATGTATTAGTAATACGTCGTTGTTTAGCAAAATCTGCAAATTAATACCATGCGGTATTGAACGTTTTAGTACATTAACAAAATTATACAATTTAAGTAAACTTAAGACGGAACTTATTCACCATTCGGTTAATAGCCCAATGGTAAGGAAGTCTCTTTATGAGCGTTTGGATTGTGGAGACTCAAGTTCAAGTCTTAGAGTGCAAGGTTTTTCCCTAATATGTTGTCGTGCATTTGGGCGGAATATTAACGGGTTTTTCTCCTACTAGATATTGGTTGGGAAGTTATTCATGCAGTTATTGGGGAAATAAATGGAGGGTGTAATATGTCTTTTCCAACCTGTAAGGGTTCAAATGAAAGTATGTTTTGGCTTAGATGCAGCCTGCAGTAACTATGCAAGGCCAGGGCTTAAAAGAAAAGATAGTCAAACTAAACATGTTACATGTCATGACAAACCTAAATTCGTATTCCTGTTTTTTGATAAAAATTGTTTGACTCGAAACTCAGCATGACATGATAACCCTTTATTTATTTTAGAGTTATCGACATAAATCGTCCCTGTGGTTTACTCAAAAAATCACGTTTCATCCCTGTGGTTCAATAACCTCACTGGCAGTCCTTTATAGGAAGATAAGGTTCATGTTTCGTCCTTTACGTTGACGATCGTTATCTCATCTCCGTTAAAACCCTCACATGCCTCCCACGTGAGGGTATTTTGATACTTTTCAAAGCATAAAGGACCAAACTTGATGGTTTTGGCTATCATCTCTGCCACCAAATTTTCCGGCGAGCACCTTCGGACGACACCTTTTTTAGTTACCAACAACAAACCACTTTTCATCAAATTCTTTATTCAATTCATATATATATCAAACAAAACTTTCATTTAAATTACAAAGTAGAGTAACAATAAAATTAGCATAGGCTTCTGTGTATACTTGGACAAATGCAGATATTCCTTGACAATCTAACACTCAAAATGCATTTAGACATCTTATCTACAGTACCTCCACCAGTCATCGATTTCCAGAAAAAGCTTTATATCCAGACGAATTGCATATCTTAATACTTTATCATTTTTATCAAGAGGAATTGTTTACTTTTTTTAATGACTGATTCTCAAGACCCACTTCAATAATCATCAACAAGCTCAAATCTTTATACTCAAATAATAAAACCCACAGATTTAATTCATGTATTAATATGAAAAGCACAAATGTTAATAGTCAATAATCCTCATGGAGATGATGAAGACGATGATATTCTAGAGATGTTTAAATCCAGAATACATATATCATCACTAAATCTAGAATATATATATATCATCACCACATAATTATACCACATAATTACATATACACACAAAAATAAAACCCAAACCTTGAAGTTTAAGAATTTCAATCATGTATCATAAAAAGCCAAAGATTGTGAGAATTTCAATCATGCATCATACGGCACTGAATAGCAGTCACCGCCATCTTCGATCCATTGTTTTCCTCTGGTGGCCGGAGTGGGTTTTGATTTGGTGGCCGGAGATTGTGGCTGAAGATTGTTTCACCTATAACGTCAGATCTTCTTGGCCGGGTTTTGTTATTGGATCTTGATTGGGTGGTCGGAGATTATGGCTTCGACCTATACCTAGACTGTCGGATCTGTACCTACACTGCCAGATCTTCTTGGCCGGATTTTGTTGAAGATGGATTTGTACCTTTAGCACTCTAAGATCGTGTTTTGCATATCGGGATGTTGTTGATTTGGATTGTAAATGTAACTGTTGTGCCAGTGAAAGAATGAGAGGAATAGAGTTTGGTGGACGGATAGATTGATGATGATGATGGTGTATAAAGATATGTAGATAGAGATATATGCCTGATTGTGTTTGTGTATGTATACTAGTATATATTTATTTAATTTAATTTTAAAATTAATAGGTTTGAGGAAAGTGAAAGAAAAAGATAAAAAACCATCAAGTTTGGTCCTTTATGCTTTGAAAAGTACCAAAATACCCTCACGTGGGAGGCATGTGAGGGTTTTAACGGAGATGAGATAACGATCGTCAACGTAAAGGACGAAACATGAACCTTATCCTCCTATAAAGGACTGCCAGTGAGGTTATTGAACCACAGGGATGAAACGTGATTTTTTGAGTAAACCACAGGGACGATTTATGTCGATAACTCTTTATTTTATTTGACAAATTTGAGTGATACACAACCACTTTTAGTATTGCTATGATTTTAAGCCACACAAAGAGGCAAATTTGGTGCTCTGTTTGCCATCATTTAAAGATATTGACCTTTTGTTAGTCGACAACTGTATATCCAAAGTCCACTATGTGCATTATCTCTGTCTTTTACTGCCCACAAAAGTTCTACATATATTTAGAGATCATAGAATCCACCATTTTCCCATCTATTGCATTGCTATGTTGTACCATGTGGATAAAGATTTGTACAGTTGAAGTGCGGAGTTGGGTATATATAAAAAGGCATGGCGTTGCGCCCAAATTGACCATTTAAAAAATTACCTTTAAGATGTTACACACATCTCTGAGCGTTGTCGTATTTGTTGAATCTAAGGCAGGCAAAATTTTAATGCATAAAATGTAGAAGTTAGAGACAACCATCGCCAAGGAGGCCTAGTGGTCATACGTCACAATATCCGTACAAGAAATCTCATCATCTTATCGTTAGAATCTCGTTATATAAACACTTTGTAGGAGACTAGTTCAGAAACGACCACTATCTATATGGACATATGGTACACTTGTTAATATTAATGTTGTTACCAAAAAAGATTGGTACACTTTTAAATTAAATGGGATATTATATAGGTACAATGCCTTGCAAGTATATATATTCATTGATGAAGTTGGCTATTCTATTCCATTCCCCAAAGAAGAATTCGCACAAAAACAGAAACATGCAAAGACAGAGCATGCTTAAGCAAAAATGAGAATATGACCTTTATATATGTTCATATGGAATCGAAAAGAAGCACTGCAACTTTTTGATATGTAAGATACTGTTTAAAATAAACAACTTTTTTGTACTATTTTTGACCTAGAAGAGAAGCAAAATAGGCAAAGACAGGTTGCAGCATGAAGCATGCAAAACTGTGCTATATTTAATGGGGAAAGTCACGAACGAAAGATGTAACCTTTACTGCATAGCATATAGTGATTGTAGCATAAAATACAAGTAAGACAAGATAAACAGGGTTAAATGAATGAATCTTTTGATTATAAATAACAAGATTAACATAACAATGAATATATTTGGGATAACAGAAGAGGCTTTGAATCTTGATAAAACATGTTACCAAGCTATGAAACCGAAACAGACATAGACATTGAAACCGAAACTGTCTCTGCTGAAAAGCCCGAATCTATATTTCCAGTAGTAGAGTTTCCGGCAAAACCATACCCTAAACGAAAACCATTGAAATGCAACGTATCATAATGACAACAACGTTGGAAAACACGTGCCAGTGATGCTGCCTTCCTCCTGGCCCGTTTTGTCCCAGTAAACAACAAGCTTTGTATCAGACCCGCCAATGCCGGAGCTTTCAAGACACGTTCGGTGGTGTGCGCCCCACCACTCCGACAAAGCTCGAGCAACGCCGCCACTGCGTTTTCTTTACCTCTAGGTGTCCCACACCTCATTACTCCAATCAGACCGATCACCACTTTTTCCTCATTTCCGACGGCTTGGGCACCGACAGGTTGTCGTACTATTAACGCCAACGCACCGGAAGCTTCTTCAGCCACATTTTCACATTCCAAGGCCTCGACTAAAGCTTTAACAACCCCATTTTCAATCATGTTCACACAGTTTGCTGTATGCGTTGAGAGATTAAACAAGGCGGTAACAGCGTCTTTCTTGCCTCTTGGCGTTCCATCTTTTAATAAACCTGCTAATGTAGATAACGCACCTTCCTCATCTGCTATCATTGTCTTGTAATCATGAACTGTAGAAAGACTAAACAACGCAGCAGCTGCATTTTCTTTTGCTTCAATCGTATGCCCAAATCTTAAAACGCTCACAATCGATCTCAAACAACCGTCTTCGTCCATAATTATTGTTTTATTCTTTTCATAGATCGAAAGATTCAAAATTGCAGTCACGGCATTCTCCTGTGCTACCGCACTTCGTGAAGAAAGCAAACTCTTCAAATGAGGAATCACACCCGATTCAGCTATAAATCCACGGTTTTCTCTCCCTGTTTTTGCCAATAAACGGATTTCACGTGCAGCAATTGCCTTCCCACATTCTGACCCATTTTCAAACTGTTGAATCAGAAGCCGAACAGTTGCCTTATTAGCCTCAACTGCCGCCCGGCTAGCCGGAGCTGCCAGAAATGATTCGGATCCAGGGTCCAAACTTTCTGGAGGAGTATAAGGTATCTTATGAGCCATACACCATTGCATAATCAGATTTCTAAGTGCCCTATTTGGGACAAGATTCTTGTGCACAAGAACTTGCCCAGTCTTTGGACAATTACAATGCCCCTCTTCAATCCACCTAGAAATCGATCCTCTATCAAAAGTCTGCCCAGTCGATATAATAACAGGATCCATCATCAAATCTAACGAAATCGGGCAACAAAAATCCTTAGGAATGCTTACAAAAGTATCCGCAATCTCTTTCGAAATCAACCCTTTTTTCCTACCCCCTCTTTTGACCCTTTTCATCCCTTTGAGAGCTTCAACTTCATCTTCATCGAATCCGAACAACAGAAACCTACAATACCTAATCATAGCTATAAACCCACCAAGTATTGAACTTGATGGTTCAAGATCACTCTCATGACTAACTATTTGTTCTTCCAAATACTCAATTTCAATCCTGCAAGCCCTAGCATCTATAATTCCCAACTTCTTAACAAAAAAACCATGAAATTCTTGTAAAGTTGGAATCTTTCCACACCCAATATCATCTAACATCTTAAACAACATCAATCTTGAATTTTCATCATGGGTATCTATAAACAATTTATCATCTTTTCTTGATTGACCCTTTAACAAGTCAATTTGTTCTATAACATCAATACTAATTATATCTTCTAAACTGGTAACAGGGAACACATCTAAAAGGGTTGAAATTTCTTGATCAAGATCATGAAAATGGCCAGAAATTGATGGGTTTTGAAGCAAAAGCCATAACTTACTAGATTGTGCACAATAATCAAGTAAGATTTTAGACCTATAAAGCAAAAGGTACAACTCTTTAAAGCACAAAACAACCGTTGACGGTAGGTTTGACTTTGACTCACCTGTCGATGAATCTTGAAATGAATCCAACAAGATGTAAAAAAGCTGGATTTTCCTAAGCAAAGATTTTGTGTTTTTCTTCTGAAACGACAGCGTTTTGTTGGAGAAAGATGTGATGAGCTGTGATGAGATTGTTGTTAAGGTTTTGAGAAGTCCAGCGACGTCGTTTTCAAGATCTACCGGTGCTAAAAAGGCGTCTAACGACGGTGAACGGCTCCGGCGTAATGATGAAAAGATAGCAGCTGATGCCATGGAAAAAGCAAATGTTTTTTTAAAGATTTTGGTGTTAAAATTTGTGAAATAAAATTGTTGATTGAATTTGGTTTATTATGGAATTTTGGGTGGGATTATTGGTTTGGATTGGATTGGATTATTAATTGGTGTGAGAATCCGCGTGAAGGAAGTAAGACCATATGGAAGGAAAGAGAAGGGGGAGATGAAGTGTTTTCTGTGGAAAAATTTATGGCTTTTTCTTCCTTTTATTTTTAAATGCTAAAAAAAACAAAAACAAAAAAGTATTTTATGATTCGTATTAAACATGTTTGACTCATGTAAATTAAGCATTTTAGAAAGTAAACTAGTTTTTGTATCCGCGCGTTGCCGCGGAGTACGCTTTCTACACGACAAAATTTTGTACCCAAATTTATGTCAAATATTCGAACTCAAAATTTAAAAAATACAATTAAACATGTAGCAATAACAATAAAAAATGTAGATGTATAAAAACATATACAATAACTATATTAATGCTTTAAATGTTATAAGAACGATAACGTAATGATGATAAAAGTTATTATATATTAAATATGTTATTTATATAAAAATACAGATGAAAATAATCAAAACTAAATGTTTAAAAGTAAATCCGTAACTGTGTGAATGTTGTCTAATGAAAATCCAAAAGTTTAGTGTCACGAAAATCAAAATTTTGATGTAGGGCAAAAGTTAAAAGATAGAAAAAATTGGTAAAAATTATTATGTGTTATAAGAACTTGTACATTTCAGGCATAAAGGACTTGTAAATTTGTATAGACTTTTTGTATAAAAACATAAACAATAACTATATTAATGCTTTAAATGTTACATGAACGTAAGACGTAACGATAATGAAAGTTATTATATATTAAAAACGTTATATATATAAAAAGACGGATAAAAATAGTCAAAACCAAATGTTTAAAAGTAAAATCGTAACCATGTGAAAGTTATTTGATGAAAACATGAAAACCCAAAAATTTAGTGTCAAGAAAATAAAAAAAAACTTTGATGTGGGACAAAAGTTAAAAGATAGAAAGTTCAGGGGGTTAAAATGAAAAAATGATAAAAATTATTATGTGTTATAAGAACTTGTACATTCCACGCATAAAGCACTTGTACATTCATATAACTTTTTAGTATATTATAAATAAATTATATTATAAATTAATTATAATTATATATATATATTATATTATTATATTATAATTTAATTATATTATAGATGATTGATGATATTATAAATTATTACTATTATACTATAATAAAGGAATTGGATGTGAACAGTATTTTTTTTGTCTTTACCTGCCTTTTAAATATAAATATAAGAATTAGCAATTATAAAACAAAATATGGATTTAGTTCAGTGGTTGGTCTCTATGCCTATGGGGGTGGAGGTCACGGGTTCAAACCCTCCCCCCCTCTTTTTTTTAAAGTTTTTATTTAGTAATAAACTATTTACACTTTGGTCCCTCCTTTTTTTTCCCTTTACTTTTCTGTCCTTCCTGTTTATTTTTTATTACTTCAACCCCCTAACTTTATATAATTTTTTCCTTTTTAATCTTTTGTAACATTTTGTTTTTTTATATCTTTATTACATTTAACATTTTTTTTATAACTTTTTAAAATGTTATATTTTAAAAAGCTATATATTTTTTAATTTTCTATTTTTCGGGGTTTTTTTTTGGTTTTTTGTTGCATTATATATCTTTTATATTCTTTTAAACACTTGGTTTTTATACCTTTTTTACATGTAACATTTGTTTTTTTATTACTTCTTCATTTGGTTTTCGTATTCTTTTTTTTTTTTGTTTTTTTTGCATTATATATCTTTTATATTCTTTTAAACACTTGGTTTTTATACCTTTTTTACATGTAACATTTGTTTTTTTATTACTTCTTCATTTGGTTTTCGTATTCTTCTTTTTTTTGTTCTCTTTTTAATTTTTTGGTTTAACATTTCTTTTGTATTTTTAAACTTTTGGTTTTCAATACTTTTTGTCGCCTATAAATTTGTGGTTTTTTTTAACCCCACCCATAAACGTAAACGTTTTCAAAAACTTACGCCGCCCATTGGGTGGCATGAAAATTCCTAGTTATAAATAAGAGCAGATTATTAAGTTTCTTTTTTAGGTAATTTTCTCCTTTTTGAATAGCAGAGGTTGTAAAAAGAAAGTTTTATATGTGGTTATGTGTAACGGCTAAAAGGTGTAAACATGATTGACTCATTTATATTAACCATGGATTTTGCTAACTATAGCCCCTAGGCTATAGTTAAGTATTCTATTTTTGACAATATTTTTTATTTATTGTTTCAACATTAATTTTATATAGAATCTTTAATTCTTTTAATTATGGTAGCCTATTAATAACTTATATTTTTTTACAATATACATGCATTCTTATTGTGACCCAATTAATGAGGAAAAATAATAGTACCTTTTACCATCATTATTGAATCGTTTACCACTTACAACGAATTTTAAGGCCAATATATACGTTTAGTCATATACAACACAATTCCAAAATTTATATATGCAAGATCCTAACAAAATTAGTTTCACATATGAAGTATCATTATGTGGTATATATTTCAAAGAGAACGAAAGTAATAAAATAAATAAAGTAAAAGATTTTTGAGATAAAATACTAATTCATATTACTTCATGGTCGAACCAGTTAATCGAATATAACCAAGTATTAAAAGATATAAAAGAAATATCGAGACAAGAAGGTGTTACTTTTTGAAGATGAATATTTTAGTAATGGGTTCATCAACTAAAAATTGAAAATTATGTTCGGTTTTTGTGTTCATTAAAGCCAATAAAAAATATTTAAACTAAAAAAAGTGAGTTTTTAATAGAATTCTATAATTAAATGAGTTGAGATTCCTTGTAAAATTAATGTTGGAGCATTAAATAGTTGGGATATTGTTAAAATGGAAAGCTTAACTATAGCCATGGGGGCTATAGTTAGCAAAACCATTTACAAATTAAATGCAAATTATAACTCATTCAAAAAAATAAGTTGCTAACTAGTGTCCTTGAAGCATTAGTTATGATGAATTTGTAGACTTTAACTTCTTTTTTATTGATACATGGACAAAAAGTGATATGGATTTCTCATTCCCTATCCAGAATATATCACACCCACATACTTCTTTAGTTCTTTTCATCTATTTCTTAAATAAATCTCATATACTTTTTAAAAAATAAACCCATTTCATCCATAATCTTAGTAGATGCCTAAATGGAACGATTAGGTATAATACTTTTTAATCTTTATTTTACTATTCATCTAAGAATGACTTAAGATTTCAAATTTTAATATATAGGGATGCTTATAAACTTAAAACATGAAGATTTATATAAGCTACAATACTTGTAGGGATAGTTTAGTCTGACGTTTAATATAGCCTCAGCAATAATATATATATAGGTTATATAGCATCATTTTTGTTTATCAAAATTTATATAAAGCATTATATGAGAAATGATAAAGTTATAAATATTTCTTTATAAGTTTAATATTTTTCATATTCAGTATATTCAGCACCACCTAATCATATGACAAAGTTTGTTAATGTATATACCACCACCCAAATAAGTTTCGTAGTCAAATAGTGTGGTTTAATAATTGTGTCTTATAGACTTGACCTATACTTCGACTATTATTATGGAAATGCATGTTAATAGATAAAAGGGTACCCGCGTAATGCAGCGGCAGTAAAGGCAACGGTTAGTGGCTGGGGCGGTGGCGGCGGCGATGGGTGGCGTTAATAACGGCAGCAGTGGTGGTGGTAACGATAGCAATGTGATTATTAATGTAAAAAAATAGTGTAGTTAATAGTTATTTATGGGTTGAGAGATGTAAGTTATAAATAATTTCATTAAGACTGTTATAAGTTTATTAGATGGAATCGCAACACGAAGTTTCAAGCAAAATTCATCTTTCAAAAAAAAGATAGATGTGTATTTTAGGTAGATATAGTGTGGGTTGAAAATGTGCTGAAAGTTAAGAGTATTTTGGATTCTTTTTTAAAATAGAAAGTTTAAAAAGGGAAGGAGCAGTTTGTTTTATAAAGGAGTAATATATTAGGGATGTTTAAGGCTAGGGGTATTTTGGGTATAAAAAAATGTTGAATTTTCTAAAATAGAATAGACAATTTGCTTTATAGAGTACGAGCATAGTACCCGCGCGTTACGACGAAATTTTGTAACCACCTTTTTGGATGAATAGTGTCAAAAATATAGATTATAAGATTCTGCCGATTGTTTTAAAACTATATGGTATTTTAGTGTTGTAGTGTGTAGAGGGGCATTTTCGAAACCATAAAGATGCTGAAAGGGGCATTTTGGGAATAAAAAATATGCTTAATATCTTAATCCAATTCTCTTTATAAGGGGTTAAAGATTATAGAGAATTGGCATACCATGCATCAAATCAAAATGTATAAATAAGGTGTTAGTATTGAATATGCATGTTTCAAAGTTCAACTTGATGATGTGTGATTCGAGATTGTTGCAAAACAATCTAACACCATACGTAAACTTTTAATATTTTCTTTTGACATGTACGGATCGAATATTATAACGAATGGTATAGATTATGTTATCTTAATCAGGTCCATGCTAGAGAGTCTTTTACCCAATACCTATTAGGAGAAAAAACCCCTAATAGCTTTGCCAAAAGCAAGATAATATATTAGACTAAAAACCTTGTCCTCTTAAATTCGTACATGAGTCTCCCACTCTCCCGAAGTCCAAGCCATCGGAAAGAAACTTATTCTAAAAGGAAAATTATATGCATACTTTTTTTTGATCAGTTAGTCGGTATTCGACATCAGGGAACACCTCACCTTATAATGTGAAGCCCTGCACGTACTCTAGACTACGAGATGTAGACCATAAGCCGTTACAGGTGATTCAGGGAAAAAAACTCACAGACTTGTCACTTCTAAGAGTCGACCTGTGGGAAAAACCAGGGATGCATCTGCCAGTTGAGCTAGCTTCATTTGCAATTATATGCATACTAAAAAGAAATATGAATTGTACAAGTTTCTATACATAATATACATTATGATTTTACTTTAGCTCATTTTTATTTTTACCCTTATTTTGAGTTTCTATTTTTTACTTTTGTTCTCCCTCAAAAATTCCGTTTTTAGTTTTTATACATCCAAATATAAGGTTCTCATTCAAACGACTCTCATACATATACGGTTTTACTTTTAAACATATGTTATTGATTATTTATCCCGTTTCGTTATATACAACCTTTTTTAACATATAACAATTTTCATTATCGTTACGTTTTAAGCATGTAACATATAAAGCAAGAACTATATTACATTAGTGTCATTCAGAGTGTCATTATTTGCATTAATAGTTGTTGTTTGTTCTATGTTTTTGTACATCTTATTATTTTTATTGTTGGTATATCTATACTATATTATATAAAAATAGAGATTCTTATTTTAGATTGATTGTGCACCAAATCGTGTCGAGAGGCTTTGTGAGATAAGTGGCAAACCCTAAAGGGTTTTTAGTCTTTGTTGGCGATTCCCCGAAGGTAGGAACGGTGTTCCTTTACACCAACGAAAGTGGATTGGAGTGATAGTCGAATTGTATTCGACTTTGGGGTTTAATTAGGGTTTTGGTCGATCGGTGATCGTATGATAAGTGTGTGTCGATATAGTATATCGTACGTATGATGGATGATAATGTGAAGGAGTCCTTCTTCTTTTATAGGAGGAGGTTTCTTGGAGGAGAAGGTTAGGATTTTCCCTATTCCTTCCCCGATACAAACTCCTATTGCCATGTTTATCCGATCTAGTTTCCTTAGGAGGATATCCTAGAATATTCCGGACTAGGCAAGAGATTGTATTTATCTTTGGAAAGGATTTATATTAATCCTTTTGTGTCTCGGTCGAGTTAAGCACCTTCGTGCTTCTGCCCTTCGTGAGGGTGCTCCGTTATATTGTCCTTCGTATAGTAACTCGAAGGGGTACATCGTCAAACCCCCAGTCTAATATTATAGCCTGCTAGGGATATGATTTTAGACTACTCTTGTAAATGTTCTTCTTTGTGACGTCAATTATTAAGAGATGCGTCCTCGTATGAGTTATCGATGAATCGTATCCTTCGTGATACTTTTGTTTAAGGGAAATAAAATCAAGAGGACCAAAGCTGTATTCTTTATTATTCATCAGGGATCGAAGGACGATGACTGTTTTTTTAAGGGGTGTGAATGTAAAATTAAGTTAGGTAGGTGGCCATGCGTATTTATTGTACAACAAGTGGGCGATTAAGATCCTACTTTGAAAATCGTGACCTTCATAACCCATAAATACTTTCAGTGTTCCTTTTTCTT
>CM067170.1:92509394-92520204 GCA_034093135.1 Erigeron breviscapus | reverse complement strand
ACCATATCCTTCAGTCTTTCCAGATTGATCATTACCAAACGTCACTGTCGGTCCATCTTGGACAGTGAACTCTTCAAGCAGGGGCTTACATCCGGTCATAGTCCGGCCAGCAGCGCTGTCCAGATACCAGATATTCTTCTTTCGATCGCCCTGCACACACAAAAATCATCAGTTATTTTTGTGAACCCATCTTTTCTTGATGGGTTCACTGGACTTCTCTACAGAAGTCACAGTAGATTGTTGTGGTGTTGAACCGGAGGCTGCATCTGGAGCTTTTTCACCAGCTCCAGGTGCAGGAGTAAAAACGATTGGTACTTGATACTTACATACGTCTCATATTTATACAAGATTAAACCCTAATTAGGTCATTTGACCGACACTAATTACATGGGCTTTGAACTCTAATATCATGGGCTTGGGCCCTACAAGTAAACTCGGAAGGTGATGAGATTGAATCTGATCCATATGTTCTAACAATTGAAGCATCAAGGATGACGTTTCACCGGTTTGGAAACACGTCCTCATCTTCATCGTGGTATGAGTTGGGTTATATTAAAGCAAAAGGGAGAATAAAGAAAGGTGACAGAGTTTGGCAAATAGGATTTGGAAGTTGATTTAAATGTAGGAGTGGAGTTTGGGAATGTAACAAAGATATTGAACCAACAAAAAATGGTGCATGGGCTAATTGCATCCACAAGTACCCTTATTCCAGCCAGAAGTTGTGAAGTTCTAAACTAGCTAGGGACAACCGGTACTGTAGTGTGATTTAGAAAATCCTTAACAAAATAAAAGAGTTCAGCTAGCCATGTATATTAAGGCATATCCTATAATGATATTTGAATTTTATTGCAACAATCTGCAGGGCCTTCAAATCATGGTCATGGATACTTGTCAAGTTGACATTAACCTAAGGGGAGGGAATGGTGAGATCCCTACCTTCACCATCCACCAATTATATTTTGTCACCTTACTTTTACCCTCATTTCCAACGCTTTTCTAGTGGGTTGCGTCTTCATTGAGATTCAGCAAAATAGCATCATAGTTGATAATACGTAAATTGATCCTTGATTTTCCCTTCTCATTTACAATGTATTTATAAGTACAATAGATACGGTTTACCCCCTTAATCTATACAAACTTGACTGTCTAACTACAAACATAATATAACCTATCTAATATACCCCCTCAGTCTAAGGTGGAGGATTCCGGATGCTTAGACTGGAACGAAAGTCTTCGAATAGAACTCGAGGCAGCCCCTTCGTGAAGATGTCTGAGAAATTGTGGCTGGAAGGTACATGGAGAACTCGTACATGACCTCGCTGAACCTGTTCGCGAACAAAATGGATGTCAATCTCGATGTGCTTGGTACGTTGATGCTGAACGGGATTTCCAGATAGGTAAATGGCACTAACATTGTCACAGTAGACAATGGAAGTCCTGGTTGGAGGAAATCGGAGCTCAAGGAGAAGGTTACGAAGCCAACATAATTCTGCAACTGTGTTAGCTACTCCTCTATATTCTGCTTTGGCACTCGAACGGGAGATAGTGCTTTGCCTTTTGGACGACCAGGAGATCAGATTGTCCCCTAAATAAATGCAGTAGCCGGAAGTGGAGCGACGGGTGTCAGGGCAACCCGCCCAGTCGGCATCTGTGTACGAGAGCAAGGTAGATGGGGAGGTGGGTCGCATGAAAAGATCCATGTGAACAGTGCCCTGACGTACCGTAAAATGCGCTTAAGTGCATTCATGTGACCTGTGCGAAGTGCATGCATATGCATACATATCTGCTGAACTGCATAAGATATGTCAGGTCGTGTGAAAGTAAGGTACTGCAGCGCCCCCACAAGGCTTCTGTAAGGGGTGGGGTCGGGTAGGAGATCCCCTACTGATGAACCTAGTTTTCCTGCTGTATCAACTGGAGTAGAGATGGGATTACATGAGCTCATATTTGCCCGGTCTAAGATCTCACGGGCGTATTTCTGCTGAAAAAGAAACATACCACCAGAATGACGAGTAACAGAAATCCCTAAAAAATAACTGAGAGGGCCGAGATCCTTCATTGCAAACTCAGGAGATAAGCGTGACATTAAAGCTTCTTTGAGTGTAGAAGAAGAAGTGACCAAAATGATGTCATCCACATACAGAAGGATGTACGCCGTGTTGAGACCATGGTTGTATATAAATAAAGAGTGATCACACGCACTATGATGAAAAACCATTAATGTGACATAGTCTGTGAACCGTTGGTACCATGCTCTCGGGGCCTGTTTGAGAGTACAGAGATTTCTTCAACCGAAAAATGTGATGTGGGTATTGCGGATGACGGAAACCTGGGGGTTGATGCATGTAAACAGTCTCTGATAGGTACCCATGCAAAAATGCATTCATTACATCCAACTGATTAATTTCCCACCCTTTGTGTAAAGCAATACTGAGTACTGACCGTATGGTTGCCGGTTTGACAACCGGACTAAACGTCTCGTCACAATCGACACCCACCTGTTGTGTTCGCCCATCACATACCAGCCGCGCTTTGTAGCGCTCAAGAGACCCGTCTGATTTTGTTTTATGCTTAAATAACCACATGCAACGTATAACTTGCATGTCCGGGGACCGAGGAACGAGCTCCCAAGTCTTATTATCGATAAGTGCAGTGAACTCATCAGTCATGGCACGGTTCCAATGTGGGTTGGCTAGGGCTTCAGCTGGGTTTTTGGGAATGGGTTCTATAGATGTGGATGAGACATTTAGGTTAAAGGATTGTTTGGGTTTTGAATTTCCAGTCATGCTCCTGGTAGTGATGGTACGAGCCTGGGCTGGTGGTGGGGATGGTGGGTTAGGTGGTGGGTTGGGTGATGGAGGTGCTGGTGGCGGGTTGGGTGATGGAGGTGCTGGTTGTGGGGTGGGTGGTGTTAGTGTTTCTCTATCGGTTGTGGCATTAGGTACATGTGGTGGGTGTAAAGTGGCTTCCGACTCAGATGCTACTGTTTTACGAGACCTTTGGCGACTGTATGTTTGGGAGAAAGACTTAGGAGGGGGAGGGGGATGAGCTGTGGTGCTCGATGGATGCCATCTAGAAGGATGATGGTCATCCATGGTTGGAGATTGAAGGAAATTGTAAACAGATTTAGGAGGTGGGGATGTTGCAAACAGATACACATGTTCATCAAATAGAACATGACGGGAAAGAATGATTTTCTTGGAGGAGAGATCGTAGCATTTGTATCCACGATGGTTAGTGGGATAGCCGAGAAAGACACATGGCAAGGATCGTTGTTGGAGTTTGTTAATAGATGAGGAAGGGAGGAGGGGGTAGCATAGGCAACCAAAAGATCGGAGGTGGGTGTTGGTGGGTTGCTTGTGGTAGAGAAGGGTAGTAGGAGACTGATTGTTTTTGCTTTTGAAGGGAAGAATACTGAGAAGGTATGTTGCAACTTGCAAGGCATGATGCCAGAAAGTAGGAGGAAGGGACGATTGAGCAAGAAGAGTACGGACCATGTTTTTGATAGATCGAATTTTTCTTTTGGCTTTTCCGTTTTGTGAGGAAGTATATGGACAAGAAAACCGAAACTGCATACCATGGTGGTTGCAAAAATCATGAAAAAGGTTATTATTGAATTCCTTACCGTTGTCACATTGCAATGTTTTGATGTGACGATTAAATTGAGTGTAAATTAAGTTGTAAAAGGTTTTAAATACATTAAAGACATTTGACTTGTTTGCAAGAGGATATGTCCATAAGAAGTTAGTGCAATCATCAAGAAATAAAATATAATAACGGTGACCACCCGAGCTTAGAACTGGGGAGGTCCAAAGATCACTATGGATAATATCAAAAGGAAATAAAGTAAACGACAAAGAGTCATAAAAAGGCAGCTTCACATGTTTGCCAAAAACACAAGGCTGACATAAATTTTTGTCAGACAACTTATTAAACGAGATAGAGTTTTGTTTATTTAAAATATTCAAAGAAGAAAACTCAGGATGTCCCAAACGCCGGTGCCACAGGTCTTGTGATAAAGCA
Source organism: Erigeron breviscapus (assembly GCA_034093135.1). Lineage (NCBI taxonomy): Eukaryota > Viridiplantae > Streptophyta > Magnoliopsida > Asterales > Asteraceae > Erigeron > Erigeron breviscapus. The sequence goes on along the minus strand of CM067170.1, from coordinate 92,516,181 downwards.
GCAAATGTAGAAGGTGGAATAACTTTGGTGTAAGGAGAAGTGAGTGGGTAGAGCTCTCCGGTGTTGTCACATCGGAGGATAGGTATCCGTGTCTGGAAGTCCTTCACAAGGAAACCAAAGGGGTCAAATTCAACAGATATGTTGTTATCAGTAGTGAAATGTCTAACAGAGATAAGGTTTTTAATGAGTTGTGGAGCAACTAAAATATTTTTAATAGTAAGAGGAGGATAAGGGGAAGGTAGGGTTTTGTTCCCGATGCCGGTTGTGGGTATTTGGAAACCGTTACCCACGACTATATGGTTCGACCTGCAAGAATTGATATAAGACGAGAGTGTACCTGGATTGTGTGTCATATTGTTAGTTGCCCTTGAGTCCATATACCAGTTGGGATCCGGGTTCAGTGTCATCGTGTGCATGGCCTGCTCAATGTTTGTTGGAGTGTAGTAGTTTTGAAACGCGGCATAGGCTTGAGGAGGTGGGGGGCCAAGGATGCCCGGTGATTGGTTTTGCGGTCTTGCCATGGGGGCTGAAGGATACGGACATGGTGGTGGTGTCCATGGTTGAGCAGTATATCCCCAAGGGTTGCCTTGGCTTGACTGACCCCATGGTGTATACTGTCCTGGATAGTAGTTACCATTCGAACCTCGACCTCGTGAGCGACCCATGCCCCGTCCACGTCCACCACGCCCCCGACCCCAAATCGGCTCCCAGCCCCTTCCTCGGCCAGGAGAAGAGTCAGCAAAGGATGTAGGTAATGGCATGTTGTTGGGGTTCAGTGGTGGGTTAGAAGTGCCGGTTGATGGGTGAGTGGGTGTAGGAGGATTGGTGGTGGATGATGTGTTCAAGGCAGTGGGTGTGCTACGGTGGTTTTTGTTGGTTTCTTCAAGTACAAGTTTGGTGCGGGCCGAATTGAAGGCAGGAGGGGATCGGTTTGTTGAAGGTGAGTAGCAAAACTTTCATATTGATCACTGAGTCCAGCAATTAGTTGGAGAACGAGCCGTTGGTTCAACACAGGGGCATCAACATTAATAAGCTGATCCGATAAGTTCTTCAATTCCTGACAATAAGCCGAGACATTGGGGAACGCCTCAAGCTTAGTGTTGGCAAACTGTTTTTCCAAGTATAGTGCACGTGTCGGTTTGCTATCCACATAAATAGTCTCTAGAGCTGTCCATGCTGTTGCAGCAGTGTTTGTGGGGCTGAGAATTGTGAGAAGAAGATCGTTGGTGATGGTGCCATAAATCCAACCCAGAACGATGGCATCAATCCGTTTCCATTCAGGTTCTTCATTAGTTTTGGAGGAGTCTGTTTTAGAAGGGATGATGTGTTCTAATACATTGCAAGCAGTGCAATGGGTTTTGAACAGGGCCACCCAAGAAAGATAATGGCCTGTATCGGTTCCTAGTGTTAGAGGTACATGATTACGAGTATTGGTAATCATGGTGGCGGGGGGTGTAACCACTGGGTTAAACCCCAGTGGCCAGGGGTGTTTCACTAAACCTGCTATGCGGGGCCCCGGGGGAGTTTACTCCAAGGTCTCGAGTTCGAACCTTAGTAGGTTCTCCTCGACGGTATTTTCCAATTAAGGAGGTGGTATGGTGAGAAAGGCTATTTAAGATCCGCTTAGTGCGGGACCCTTTCGTTGTGCGATTAGCACACATCATACGCGTCTGAGGTAAAGTTCACTTGTCAAAAAAATGGTGGCGGGGGGGTGTGGAGGAGATTGAGGGGGTTTTTCAGCTCCTGTCATGGAGACGGTTGTTGATCAGAAAAGGGAGAGAAGATGACTGGTGAGAGAAGCAAGCAGAAAGAAGGCGGCAATTTTAGGGTTAGGATCGCTAAAGCTCTGATACCATGATAATACGTAAATTGATCCTTGATTTTCCCTTCTCATTTACAATGTATTTATAAGTACAATAGATACGGTTTACCCCCTTAATCTATACAAACTTGACTGTCTAACTACAAAAAAAAAAAAAAAAAAAAAAAAAAAAAAAAAAAAAAAAAAAAAAAAAAAAAAAAAAAAAAAAAAAAAAAAAAAAAAAAAAAAAAAAAAAAAAAAAAAAAAAAAAAAAAAAAAAAAAAAAAAAAAAAAAAAAAAAAAAAAAAAAAAAAAAAAAAAAAAAAAAAAAAAAAAAAAAAAAAAAAAAAAAAAAAAAAAAAAAAAAAAAAAAAAAAAAAAAAAAAAAAAAAAAAAAAAAAAAAAAAAAAAAAAAAAAAAAAAAAAAAAAAAAAAAAAAAAAAAAAAAAAAAAAAAAAAAAAAAAAAAAAAAAAAAAAAAAAAAAAAAAAAAAAAAAAAAAAAAAAAAAAAAAAAAAAAAAAAAAAAAAAAAAAAAAAAAAAAAAAAAAAAAAAAAAAAAAAAAAAAAAAAAAAAAAAAAAAAAAAAAAAAAAAAAAAAAAAAAAAAAAAAAAAAAAAAAAAAAAAAAAAAAAAAAAAAAAAAAAAAAAAAAAAAAAAAAAAAAAAAAAAAAAAAAAAAAAAAAAAAAAAAAAAAAAAAAAAAAAAAAAAAAAAAAAAAAAAAAAAAAAAAAAAAAAAAAAAAAAAAAAAAAAAAAAAAAAAAAAAAAAAAAAAAAAAAAAAAAAAAAAAAAAAAAAAAAAAAAAAAAAAAAAAAAAAAAAAAAAAAAAAAAAAAAAAAAAAAAAAAAAAAAAAAAAAAAAAAAAAAAAAAAAAAAAAAAAAAAAAAAAAAAAAAAAAAAAAAAAAAAAAAAAAAAAAAAAAAAAAAAAAAAAAAAAAAAAAAAAAAAAAAAAAAAAAAAAAAAAAAAAAAAAAAAAAAAAAAAAAAAAAAAAAAAAAAAAAAAAAAAAAAAAAAAAAAAAAAAAAAAAAAAAAAAAAAAAAAAAAAAAAAAAAAAAAAAAAAAAAAAAAAAAAAAAAAAAAAAAAAAAAAAAAAAAAAAAAAAAAAAAAAAAAAAAAAAAAAAAAAAAAAAAAAAAAAAAAAAAAAAAAAAAAAAAAAAAAAAAAAAAAAAAAAAAAAAAAAAAAAAAAAAAAAAAAAAAAAAAAAAAAAAAAAAAAAAAAAAAAAAAAAAAAAAAAAAAAAAAAAAAAAAAAAAAAAAAAAAAAAAAAAAAAAAAAAAAAAAAAAAAAAAAAAAAAAAAAAAAAAAAAAAAAAAAAAAAAAAAAAAAAAAAAAAAAAAAAAAAAAAAAAAAAAAAAAAAAAAAAAAAAAAAAAAAAAAAAAAAAAAAAAAAAAAAAAAAAAAAAAAAAAAAAAAAAAAAAAAAAAAAAAAAAAAAAAAAAAAAAAAAAAAAAAAAAAAAAAAAAAAAAAAAAAAAAAAAAAAAAAAAAAAAAAAAAAAAAAAAAAAAAAAAAAAAAAAAAAAAAAAAAAAAAAAAAAAAAAAAAAAAAAAAAAAAAAAAAAAAAAAAAAAAAAAAAAAAAAAAAAAAAAAAAAAAAAAAAAAAAAAAAAAAAAAAAAAAAAAAAAAAAAAAAAAAAAAAAAAAAAAAAAAAAAAAAAAAAAAAAAAAAAAAAAAAAAAAAAAAAAAAAAAAAAAAGGAAAAAAAATACCGATTGGATCGTGTGTTTGCATTTCGACAACGAACTCATCTTCATCGTGGTCATCAACAAAGACCTGTAGCCTGTAGGTGTCGCTCTACACTTGGTGAACGTTGTAAAGGGACTTCACGGTAGTGCTCGAACGAATTAAATTCGTGTGTAAGGGTGATCCATATTGGTTTGGATGCATTAGTTGGGAAAAACTAATATTGGTTTTAGAAATGAAGGCCGCGGATAATAAGGAGGTTGGTAACTCATTTGTTGATAATATGGAGAGGGTTGAGAGTGATTTTGGATTAGACGAACGGGTTGATATCAAGGGCCGTGTCCACTACTTTTCTTTTGGCTTGAACCAACTTTTGATTTCCTTGATTTCATGCTTAAAAAGAATTATGAAGCATATAGAATCGTTTAAGAAATTGAAAGATTGGTAGTGATTTGTTTGGGTGAAAATGATTGCATATAAATTGGTAAAAGGGGGATTAAGTTTTGTTTTTAAATGTTGCAACGGGCTACTTTTTAACGGTCATGTGACCGTCAGTTAAACAACAACGGGTATAGCCACGGTTTACTTGCAGCTAAAGACTGAACTTCAGAGACCCATACTATGCTTATACAACGGGTATAGCCACGTCTATTATACATCGTGCAAAAATGGCAGAAGAGGTGAAGTCTGGGCTTGTTTAAGTTTCAAAGTCAAACTTATTCGGTTTAAGGTTCTATATGCTTTTACAACTTGTCCAATGTTGATCTTCTGATCTATATGGCATATATATGTTATATAGGTAGTGACAATTGTTGAATTGGTGATTGTGATAGTCGTAGTCATAATACCATCAACAATCAGAACAAAAGAAGGAAAAAAAAGGTCATAGACCATATCTTGAGGAAGCACCAGCTGTTTACCGATCAAAAGGGTGATAGTGATGCAAGGAATCAAAATATCGATGGCCTTAGTATATCAAATCTAAGGTGCACTTGATAGAAATGGTGCGAGCAGCATTGGGTCATTCGTTGTTGGCGAGATCTGCGAGTTGATCTCTAACATTAGATAATTGGTCCTTCACTTCCCCATGATGACATTGAAATTACATGTAAAATTGAAATCCAAAGTGTATACACAAATGGTATGGGTCAATGTAAAAAGGGTTATGGGGGGAACTCTAGCCCCAATTGCACAATTGGATACTCATCAACTCACCTCGTATGAGCCATATGACGTCGGTACAATACCTCCATCCAGGGGCGGAGCCAGGATTTTAGATTGACGGGGGCCGGTTGACAAAAGATATTGAGATTTGCATTAACATTTAACGAGTAAAAATATTTCATAACTATAACTTATTCTACGATTTTAACTATATACTGTATTAAAATTTGAAACTTACGTTCAATATATGGAAACATAGAAAACAAAGGGTTGTATTACACTTTTTAAAATATTAGAAGGTTATAAAAGAAAAATCTAATTAAAACCTATATGAACTGGACCCATTATTAGACCCACCATCTTGAATACAAACAATATTGCATATCTTTGTCTTCTTAGTTTTCAACAAGCTCTGCCGATCTCCTCCATTTTCTTTTAAATTCCGGTCAACATAATTTCCAACTTCCACCATCTTCTTTTAATAACTCTGATTTCCAGCTTTTTTCACCCATTAAGGGGGGCTATACTGTATAAACATTGGGAAATCTTCCGCCGGAGCATTAAAAATTCAATTACATTTGCGGTGATTGGGGGAGGCTTGGCACCCCCTAGCCCCCCCTGTCTCCGCCACTGCCTCCATCCTAATCCTCACATGATCTGGGCACACCGAATGATTGAACATGCGTCTTTAGAATTTCACATATGCGTCTAGGCTTCATTGGTAACGGTTCCTTGAAGGAATTGGATGGGTCAATGTATGAGTTCATTATTTGGGCCTAAACGTACTCAGAAGTCAGAACTAATTCTGTGAAATCTCAAAGTGTATATACGAATTGTATGAGTGAAAGATGGTTTTGAACTTTTAAAGTCTTAATTACTCACATAAAGTAGTATTGTTCAAAGAAATAACATGAAGTAGTAATAATCACATCAAACAAAAAGAAAGAAAAAACAAATTGATAAAAACGGCATAAAATTCATTCATTTGTCCCTAGCTTTATTTAGTTAAAGCCTAAGGGTTCTCTAAAATACAAGAAAATGCATAAAATTTATTAATTTTTCCCTAGCTAGTTTAAAACTTCACAACTTTTGGCTGGAATACAGGGTACCTATGTATGCAATCAGCCCATGCATCATTTTTTGTAGGTTCAATTTGTCTGTTACATTTCCAAACTGCACTGTTACATTTAAAACCACTTCCAAGTCCTATTTGCCAAATCTTATCTTCTTTCTTCATCCTCCCTTTCGCTTCAATATAACCTAATTCATACCACAATGAAGACGAAGATGTGTTTCCAAACCGGTGCAACGTCATCCTTGATGCTTCCACGTCTTCCTCGGATAGCCTGAAGCTCTTCTTAAGCTCATCGATAATCAACCTTCCACCTGCATGAATACAGAAATGATCGAACACCTTTTTGAAGTTAGGAATGTAAGGTTTCGTATCAACCTTAAAAAACTTTATCTTTATGAAATTCAACGCAAACAAGAGTTGCTCTGTTATTGGAAGAACCAACGGCCCAATGACACTTATATTTGCCTTCAAAGCGCCTTCTGCGACTACCAAGAGATCTAAATTTAGTTTAACCCCGACGTGTCCTTCGTCGTCTTCTTCTTGAGAGACACAACGATAGGATTTATCATTGGATCCTTTATGGGTCCGAACCGCATGCAAAAGTTTGTACTTTGCATGCTTACGTTGAGATTTTTTATTGGTTAAGAGGATCGCTGCACCTCCCATTCTGAAAAGAACATTTGGAAGAAGCATTGATCTATCTTTACCTTTATAAGAATTTGGTGTAAGTATTTCAGTACTTATCACAATTGCATTGGATTCGGGGTGGACTTGAAGTAGATTTTTAGCAAAATCTATAGATATTAAACTTGCACTGCACCCCATTCCTGATAAATTATAGCTCATAACGTCTTCTCGCATTTTATACTTATTTACCACCATAGCCGAAAGTGATGGAGTTGGTGCGAAAAGACTACAGTTTACAATCAAAATATCGATTTCTGTTGGGTTGATTCCAGTTTTTTGTAACAAACAGTCCATAGCTGAGAAAATGATCAAATGAGACTCATCTCTAGCATCCTTCATAGTAGTGTTTGGTGGTAGATAATGTAACGGCTGTGGT
>CM067170.1:92449394-92506894 GCA_034093135.1 Erigeron breviscapus | reverse complement strand
ATATATATATATATATATATATATATATATATATATATATATATATATATATATATATATATATATATATATATATATATATATATATATATATATATATATATATATATATATATATATATATATATATATATATATATATATATATATATATATATATATATATATATATATATATATATATATATATATATATATATATATATATATATATATATATATATATATATATATATATATATATATATATATATATATATATATATATATATATATATATATATATATATATATATATATATATATATATATATATATATATATATATATATATATATATATATATATATATATATATATATATATATATATATATATATATATATATATATATATATATATATATATATATATATATATATATATATATATATATATATATATATATATATATATATATATATATATATATATATATATATATATATATATATATATATATATATATATATATATATATATATATATATATATATATATATATATATATATATATATATATATATATATATATATATATATATATATATATATATATATATATATATATATATATATATATATATATATATATATATATATATATATATATATATATATATATATATATATATATATATATATATATATATATATATATATATATATATATATATATATATATATATATATATATATATATATATATATATATATATATATATATATATATATATATATATATATATATATATATATATATATATATATATATATATATATATATATATATATATATATATATATATATATATATATATATATATATATATATATATATATATATATATATATATATATATATATATATATATATATATATATATATATATATATATATATATATATATATATATATATATATATATATATATATATATATATATATATATATATATATATATATATATATATATATATATATATATATATATATATATATATATATATATATATATATATATATATATATATATATATATATATATATATATATATATATATATATATATATATATATATATATATATATATATATATATATATATATATATATATATATATATATATATATATATATATATATATATATATATATATATATATATATATATATATATATATATATATATATATATATATATATATATATATATATATATATATATATATATATATATATATATATATATATATATATATATATATATATATATATATATATATATATATATATATATATATATATATATATATATATATATATATATATATATATATATATATATATATATATATATATATATATATATATATATATATATATATATATATATATATATATATATATATATATATATATATATATATATATATATATATATATATATATATATATATATATATATATATATATATATATATATATATATATATATATATATATATATATATATATATATATATATATATATATATATATATATATATATATATATATATATATATATATATATATATATATATATATATATATATATATATATATATATATATATATATATATATATATATATATATATATATATATATATATATATATATATATATATATATATATATATATATATATATATATATATATATATATATATATATATATATATATATATATATATATATATATATATATATATATATATATATATATATATATATATATATATATATATATATATATATATATATATATATATATATATATATATATATATATATATATATATATATATATATATATATATATATATATATATATATATATATATATATATATATATATATATATATATATATATATATATATATATATATATATATATATATATATATATATATATATATATATATATATATATATATATATATATATATATATATATATATATATATATATATATATATATATATATATATATATATATATATATATATATATATATATATATATATATATATATATATATATATATATATATATATATATATATATATATATATATATATATATATATATATATATATATATATATATATATATATATATATATATATATATATATATATATATATATATATATATATATATATATATATATATATATATATATATATATAGATATATATATATATATATATATATATATATATATATATATATATATATTTCGGTTTATATATTATATATTATATATATATGTATTATATAATATATATATTATATATATATATATATAGGTTCATGTATGTTGATTGATAGATCAATGGAAAAACATTGTTCTCATTCTCTTGTTCTTTTATATATTTTATTCTAACTATGTTATGCTATTAGGTCGTTGTTTTACAACACGTTATCAGCACGAGCACTTTAATAGAAATGCATCTTGACAACCGAAAATCAAAAGATGGAGCAAATTTGATTTGGTTGATTTCGCGGAGCTCGAAGTGAACGTAAGAGTTTCAAACACCATTTTGGTCAAAGATGGGTAAAACTCTAATCTTTAATTATTTATTTTGATCTGACAATATAATGATATATGATAAGTCATGATAATCTTGTTAACCGCGTAATATCCATATTTCATACGTAAGCTCTTTACGACAATATATCAATCATAGTGAACAATATGTTTAATTGGCGAAAGAAATAAAGATTTAAATATTTAGTTGAATATTAGTTTAGAGCCAAGGCATGTTGTTAGAGATATTCTTAACCTGTGTGGCAATTAAAAGTGCTATCACAATTTTCTTAATTGTTTACTTTTTTTTTTTTTTTTTTTTTTTTTTTTTTTTTTTTTTTTTTTTTTTTTTTTTTTTTTTTTTTTTTTTTTTTTTTTTTTTTTTTTTTTTTTTTTTTTTTTTTTTTTTTTTTTTTTTTTTTTTTTTTTTTTTTTTTTTTTTTTTTTTTTTTTTTTTTTTTTTTTTTTTTTTTTTTTTTTTTTTTTTTTTTTTTTTTTTTTTTTTTTTTTTTTTTTTTTTTTTTTTTTTTTTTTTTTTTTTTTTTTTTTTTTTTTTTTTTTTTTTTTTTTTTTTTTTTTTTTTTTTTTTTTTTTTTTTTTTTTTTTTTTTTTTTTTTTTTTTTTTTTTTTTTTTTTTTTTTTTTTTTTTTTTTTTTTTTTTTTTTTTTTTTTTTTTTTTTTTTTTTTTTTTTTTTTTTTTTTTTTTTTTTTTTTTTTTTTTTTTTTTTTTTTTTTTTTTTTTTTTTTTTTTTTTTTTTTTTTTTTTTTTTTTTTTTTTTTTTTTTTTTTTTTTTTTTTTTTTTTTTTTTTTTTTTTTTTTTTTTTTTTTTTTTTTTTTTTTTTTTTTTTTTTTTTTTTTTTTTTTTTTTTTTTTTTTTTTTTTTTTTTTTTTTTTTTTTTTTTTTTTTTTTTTTTTTTTTTTTTTTTTTTTTTTTTTTTTTTTTTTTTTTTTTTTTTTTTTTTTTTTTTTTTTTTTTTTTTTTTTTTTTTTTTTTTTTTTTTTTTTTTTTTTTTTTTTTTTTTTTTTTTTTTTTTTTTTTTTTTTTTTTTTTTTTTTTTTTTTTTTTTTTTTTTTTTTTTTTTTTTTTTTTTTTTTTTTTTTTTTTTTTTTTTTTTTTTTTTTTTTTTTTTTTTTTTTTTTTTTTTTTTTTTTTTTTTTTTTTTTTTTTTTTTTTTTTTTTTTTTTTTTTTTTTTTTTTTTTTTTTTTTTTTTTTTTTTTTTTTTTTTTTTTTTTTTTTTTTTTTTTTTTTTTTTTTTTTTTTTTTTTTTTTTTTTTTTTTTTTTTTTTTTTTTTTTTTTTTTTTTTTTTTTTTTTTTTTTTTTTTTTTTTTTTTTTTTTTTTTTTTTTTTTTTTTTTTTTTTTTTTTTTTTTTTTTTTTTTTTTTTTTTTTTTTTTTTTTTTTTTTTTTTTTTTTTTTTTTTTTTTTTTTTTTTTTTTTTTTTTTTTTTTTTTTTTTTTTTTTTTTTTTTTTTTTTTTTTTTTTTTTTTTTTTTTTTTTTTTTTTTTTTTTTTTTTTTTTTTTTTTTTTTTTTTTTTTTTTTTTTTTTTTTTTTTTTTTTTTTTTTTTTTTTTTTTTTTTTTTTTTTTTTTTTTTTTTTTTTTTTTTTTTTTTTTTTTTTTTTTTTTTTTTTTTTTTTTTTTTTTTTTTTTTTTTTTTTTTTTTTTTTTTTTTTTTTTTTTTTTTTTTTTTTTTTTTTTTTTTTTTTTTTTTTTTTTTTTTTTTTTTTTTTTTTTTTTTTTTTTTTTTTTTTTTTTTTTTTTTTTTTTTTTTTTTTTTTTTTTTTTTTTTTTTTTTTTTTTTTTTTTTTTTTTTTTTTTTTTTTTTTTTTTTTTTTTTTTTTTTTTTTTTTTTTTTTTTTTTTTTTTTTTTTTTTTTTTTTTTTTTTTTTTTTTTTTTTTTTTTTTTTTTTTTTTTTTTTTTTTTTTTTTTTTTTTTTTTTTTTTTTTTTTTTTTTTTTTTTTTTTTTTTTTTTTTTTTTTTTTTTTTTTTTTTTTTTTTTTTTTTTTTTTTTTTTTTTTTTTTTTTTTTTTTTTTTTTTTTTTTTTTTTTTTTTTTTTTTTTTTTTTTTTTTTTTTTTTTTTTTTTTTTTTTTTTTTTTTTTTTTTTTTTTTTTTTTTTTTTTTTTTTTTTTTTTTTTTTTTTTTTTTTTTTTTTTTTTTTTTTTTTTTTTTTTTTTTTTTTTTTTTTTTTTTTTTTTTTTTTTTTTTTTTTTTTTTTTTTTTTTTTTTTTTTTTTTTTTTTTTTTTTTTTTTTTTTTTTTTTTATCGACAAAATAACTGTTTAAGGAAATCAATGACTACCCTCGCGTCATTCATGGGCAAAGCCTTGGCTTCGGCCCATTTAGACACGTAGTCAACAGCAACAAGAATATATTGAAACTTGTTAGACGGTGGGAATGGTCCCATGAAATCTATGCCCCAAATATCAAATACCTCACATACCTGAATGCTCTGTTGAGGCATCTCGTCCCGCTTGGTAATGCTCCCTTGTCTTTGACAAATGTCACAAGTCTCTACCAAAGTCTGGGCCTCCTTGAAAATTGTAGGCCAATAGAAACCTGCATCAAACACTTTTTTACCTGTAACCGAAGGACCGTAATGACCTCCAGTTGGACCATGATGACAAGCATCAAGAATCTCCCTCGTCTCAGCTCCAGCTACACATCTCCTTACCATACCATCTGCACAAACACGAAACAAGTATGGGCTATCCCAAAAATAGTGCTTAGCATCCGATATGAGCTTCTTCTTTTGCTGGGACGTGAAATCATTCGGTATCTCACCTGCAACCAAATAATTAGCAATATCTACGAACCAAGGAGCATCATCAGAATTAGATATAAACATTAAAGATTCATCGGGGAAGTGATCATTGATCTCCCCTTCACGAAGTTCCTCCCGGTGAGGATCTTCCAAACGACTCAAATGGTCGGCAGCCAAATTTTCAGCCCCTTTCTTATCCTTGATTTCTATATCAAATTCTTGCAACAAAAGAATCCAACGGATAAGCCTGGGTTTAGCATCCTGTTTCGAGAACAGGTATTTCAGGGCTGAATGGTCAGTAAAAACTATGGTCTTACTCAAAACTAGATATGATCTAAACTTATCAAATGCAAAGACCACTGCAAGCAACTCCTTCTCTGTAGTTGTATAATTTTGCTGGGCGGGGTTCAAAGTTTTACTAGCAAAGTAAATGGGCTTGAAATGCTTCTCCACCCTTTGCCCAAGCACGGCTCCCACAGCATAGTCACTTGCATCGCACATCAACTCGAATGGCAATTCCCAATCCGGACCAACCATGATAGGAGAATTAGTCAACTTCTCCTTTAAAACCTGAAAAGCACTCAAACAAGCATCATCAAATACAAAAGGGACGTCCTTCTCCAACAAGTGGGTCATAGGACGAGTAATCTTAGAAAAATCTTTAATAAAACGGCGGTAAAAACCGGCATGTCCAAGAAAACTCCTTACCCCTTTCACATTGGAAGGCGGGGGTAATTTGGCAATCACATCTATCTTAGCCCTATCAACTTCAATCCCGGCCTTAGACACTTTATGCCCTAACACAATACCCTCGGTCACCATGAAATGACACTTTTCCCAATTCAAAACAAGGTGTGCCCTCTCACACCGTTCCAACATCCTTTCTAAGTTATGCAAGCAAGTCTGGAAAGAGTCCCCAAAAACCGAGAAATCATCCATGAAGACCTCCATGGAGGTTTCAAGCATGTCCTGGAAAATAGCTATCATGCACCTTTGAAAGGTGCCTGGGGCATTACACAAACCAAACGGCATTCGCCGGTAAGCAAAAGTACCAAATGGGCATGTGAAGGTGGTCTTTTCTTGATCCTTGGGATCAATGGGTATTTGGAAGTACCCGGAGAACCCATCTAAGAAACAAAAATACTCATTACCTGCAAGTCTTTCTAACATCTGATCAATGAAAGGAAGGGGAAAGTGATCCTTACGGGTGGCATCATTAAGCTTACGGTAATCAATACAAACCCGCCAACCCGTTATAGTCCTAGTGGCCAAGAGTTCCTTATTCTCATTCTCAATAACTGTCATGCCCCCCTTTTTGGGCACACAATGAACAGGACTAACCCAAGGACTATCAGCAATAGGAAAAATGATCCCGGCATCTAACAACTTAATAACCTCTTTCTTAACAACTTCTTTCATGTTCGGATTAAGCCTCCTTTGTCTCTGGACAACGGGCTTAACATCATCAACAAAATCTATTTTATGCTGGCAAAAGTTAGGACTAATACCTGGAATATCGGTGGTCTTCCAAGCAAAAGCCCGCTTATGGGCTCGAAGCACAGACAAAAGACTATCCTTCTCGTCACTCGAGAGTGAGGACGAGATAACCACGGGTAAAGAAGATTCACCTGACAAATAAGCATACTCCAAATGGGAAGGTAATGGCTTAAGCTCCAAATCAGTCGGTGGTACATCAACCGAATTCGGTACCCTCGAACTTCCATCAGCAACAACCTCCTCAAAACTCTCATCCTCGGGAGGTGTCTCATCCAAGCTAAGCGCCATAACCTCTGCAAACAAATCATCATCAGATATATCTCCCGATCCTAAATCAGCAATCTCCTCATCTCCAATGTCAGCCTCCATTAGTTCCTGAAACTCTCGGTCTAAAGCATCATCAACAACGTCAATCCTGAAACAAGACTCATCATTAGAATATGAATGCTTGATAGACTTTTCAACATTAAACACAATTCTATCCGTACCCACACCCAAAGAAATTTCCTTATCCTTCACACGGATGATAGCATCCGCGGTATTAAGGAATGGTCGTCCAAGAATAAGGGGTACCTTCGTATCTTCCTCCATCTCGAGGATAACGAAGTCAACTAGAAACACAATATGGCCTACCCGGACAGTCATGTTTTCAGCAATCCCAATGGGATACTGAAAAGAATGGTCAGCTAATCTAATACTCATGCGGGTGGGTCTCAAAACTCCTAGAGCCAACTTACTCCAAACCGAGTAAGGCATCAAATTAATGCTAGCACCTAAATCAGCAAGTGCCTTACAAGTAAGAGTACGAATAGAACAAGTAATAAGGAAACTCCCTGGATCTTCAAGCTTAGGTGGAATGCGGTTCTGCAAGATAGCAGAACACTCAGCATTAAGATAAGTAGCTTTCACCTCATCCATCTTTCCTTTATCAGTCACAAGCTCCTTAATGAACTTGGCATAATTCGGCATCCCCTGAATCAAATCAACTAAAGGAACATTAATGTGAACATTCTTGATCATGTTCACAAACTTGTCATACTGCTCCTTCAACTTTGCTTTCTTGAACCGCTGTGGAAATGGAATCTTTGGCTTGTATGGCTTAACTTCGGGTTCCACAGCCGGTTTTGGAGGTGTAACCGGAGTATTCACGGTCGGATTATCCTCCATCTCAATCTCCTCATCAACATTTCCTTATCCTTCACACGGATGATAGCATCCGCGGTATTAAGGAATGGTCGTCCAAGAATAAGGGGTACCTTCGTATCTTCCTCCATCTCGAGGATAACGAAGTCAACTAGAAACACAATATGGCCTACCCGGACAGTCATGTTTTCAGCAATCCCAATGGGATACTGAAAAGAATGGTCAGCTAGTCTAATACTCATGCGGGTAGGTCTAAGGACTCCCAAAGCCAACTTACTCCAAACCGAGTAAGGCATCAAATTAATGCTAGCACCTAAATCAGCAAGTGCCTTACAAGTAAGAGTACGAATAGAACAAGTAATAAGGAAACTCCCTGGATCTTCAAGCTTAGGTGGAATGCGGTTCTGCAAGATAGCAGAACACTCAGCATTAAGATAAGTAGCTTTCACCTCATCCATCTTTCCTTTATCAGTCACAAGCTCCTTAATGAACTTGGCATAATTCGGCATCCCCTGAATCAAATCAACTAAAGGAACATTAATGTGAACATTCTTGATCATGTTCACAAACTTGTCATACTGCTCCTTCAACTTTGCTTTCTTGAACCGCTGTGGAAATGGAATCTTTGGCTTGTATGGCTTAACTTCGGGTTCCACAGCCGGTTTTGGAAACCGGTGGTGCGCTGAAAGTTTCCTTGTTGTTGGTTCTGAATATAGTTGACATCCTCGCGCCCCCGATTGGGACAATCCTCAGAATAATGCATGTCACCACAATGGTCACAACCATCCGCTACAACCTTAACATCCTTTTCAAGAGCTCCAAATCTAGCCTCTTGAGATGCAAAACCTTTATCCATGCGTGAAGATAGCGCCTGAATCTCTCCAATCACCCCAGAATTATTACTAGTCTCAGCCCTTGCAACTCTACCTTCCTTAGTTCCTCTATTCATCCTCTTCTCATTCTTCAAGAACCTTTCATCATCCATAGTTGCATTATCCTTCACCATTTGTTCCAAAATTTCATATCCTTCATTTGGTGTAATCTTGTTGAAACTTCCACCGAAGGCATAACCCAACTCTCTTTTAGATTTCTTATCCAAACCATCAAAGAACAACTCAACATACTTTTCCTTGGTCAAATCATGGCCTGGACAATTCCTCAACATTTCCTTGAAACGGATCCATGCATCTACAACATCCTCATCAACATCTTGCACGAAGGACCTAATCAAATTCTCCAACCTTCTTTGAGTTCTAAGTGAGTAAAACTCACCTATGAAAGCTTCCTTTAGTTGGTCCCAAGTAGTGATGGAATTCTCGGGAAGATCATTGAACCAATCTTCAGCATCTCCGGTGATCGAAATGGGAAATGTCTCAAGCTTCACGGCATTCATTTGGTTTTGACCATATTGGTAAAGCCGAGCCAACTTTTCAAACCTATCCAAGTGTTGGTAAGGATCCCATTTTCTTTTTCCATCGAATTTCTGCTCTTCTATGCTCTTTAGATGATTCGCCTTCAAATTGAAAGTATGATCAATACCCGGAGGTCTAATGGCGGAGCCACGGGCCGTAGGAATAGTTCGGACCCTATCACCATAGCGAATGTTATTTGGATCTCTTGGTTGTTCATCCCCCATTTCCTCTTGCTTTACTTCTAATTTGAAAAACTCGTCCAAAAAGAACCCTTCCTCGTCCGAATCAGGAGTGGGTTTGGCTATAGGTGAAAATGGTGTCGGTATTGGTGTTGTGGGTTCAGCGAAGTTAAACCTACGCCCTCTTGGTCTTCTCGGAGTAGACAAAGGACTATTCAAAGGGAGACCCGAAGAACGCAAGTTCATCAACTAAAACAATACCTGCAAACACACAACTAACACAAACACGTCAAATGCACCTGTGATAAGAAAAGAAAACTAAACTAATAAACAAGTAACTTCCTCACGCGTGAGAAAGGATCAAACCACTAAATTAACAACTAAATCGGCACACATTCCCCGGCAGCGGCGCCAAAAACTTGATGTGTGAAATCGAGTTTAAAAATTTAAAACAAGAAATACCCTAAAACTGACTACTACACACTTGCGGGCAGTGGACCCGTTCGTATATAGTATAGCTAGAAGGTAAGTCCAGGATCGAACACGGGGAATGGTTTGAACTAGTTGTAGATAAAATGGTTTGGAAAACAGGGTGATGCTTCGAATCTCATTTTGACAATTAAATGAAAATAAATTTAAAAGGCAAAACGCATAAAAGTAAAGACAAGCTTCAGACAATATTAATAAAGTTCATCCACCTTGAATTCGCTAGACTTCAAACTTGATTGCATTCAATTAAGACCAAATTCATTGAGTCGAAAAGATAATCGTAAAAGGATTAAGGTGCTCACGTGGTACCACCAACCGTGAGCAAATTACCCAAACACCTAAGTTGCTAGTTTAATTACCCAAGCCGGTACCACCAATGCCTAGAAAATCTCCCCAACAATTAGTTTGCTTGATTATCCAATTACCAATTATGCCTATGTGAATGATAACGTGGTACCACCAACCGTTACAAAACACGTTGACAAAATGACTCCTTTTATTAAAATGATATTCACTATCATACCATGAACTAGTGATGATTGCTCATAGACAAACAACCAATTGAAAATCACATATGCGTCCAACTAGTACCACTAACGAAGAACACACATGCCACCAATATCATAATAACATATAAAAAGGAATTAAATCATCAAGATCTCGACACAATGATAATTGAAATCAACTCTTTGAATTAAAACATATAGCAATCAAATCATTCGTCTAGTTTCCTCAAGGTGGATGAGTGAATGTTTAGCCACTCATGATCAATTTAAAATAACAATCAAAATAAAAGAAGAACATAATGTACCAATCGTTCTTGAAATTGAAATTGCAAGACAATGAAATAGATACGATCTAAGTGGGTGCTCTTGAATCTTCAATGAATCGGACGAAGAAATCGACCCTTGATCCTCGAAGGAATCCCTTGGAGAGCAGCTCTTAGAAAGAATTTGGATGATTGGGAAAAATAGGGTTTTTTCCTTTATATACCTCTTCCCCCAATGTGCAGCAAAGAGGCTGCAACCTAATACTCCCGTGCACTCACTGCGCCGCAGTGATCATAGTGCGCTCCCACTGCGGCGCAGTGGAAAGCCACTGTATCTTTGTCATAAGGTGAATGCGGCGCAGTGGGACTATGCCACCCCCACTGCGGCGCAGTGTATTCTTGCTGGAATGTATTGGCTTTTCACTCCGGTGACTGCGTCGCAGTGAGCATGGGAAACTCCACTGCGGCGCAGTGCAAATATTCTGATCCGAAACCTTCTCTTCAACTCTTGAATACTAGCAAAAATCTCCAATCTTTTCACCTTAGCAACTCTCGATCGTACAAAACAACTTCTAGGCCGATAAATCATCCGAAAATGTGTCAAATGAACGCGTAGCCTGTTTAGAGCCTGAAACCACTAACAAACACCATAAACGCGCCAAATGCATACAAAATCAACTCAAAACACATACGAAAAAGGCCAATAATGATGTGGGCGATCTATATAAATTGGTCACATCATTTCCCAACATTAGGGGGAGATATTCCCAACATTAGGGAAGATGGAAAGCAGCTAAAATGAGTAAGAATGAATTATCAAAGATCCTCGCACCAATGAATATATCAACCTAAAGTTTGTGAGATAACTCATTCACTAAGTTTGATAATCGCCAGATATGTTGACTGACCAAAAAGAGTGATGAAATCATATATACCAGCTGCTAATGCTCCGATTGGTAATGAGTATACATATACTTGAAGCATAGTACATGATTCGATTCCAAATAAAATCCTCGAAAAAAAGGGAGCAAGAAAATAAGATGGTCAGATTCGAGGTAAGAAAGACCCCATTAAAGATTATTGATGCAACTAGACATGAAGGTTTTGGAGAAACCTCAGGTACCTGAAAAAGTGAATATCAATTAAACATTGAGATCTCAATAAGCATTATCATGTCTAAGAGTTATGGAATCGATCGAATAAGTGAAATCGACGTCGATAATGATTTTGAATTTGATATAGCCCTAAGTACTATGGATAAATATGAGGATCTTGAAATCATACATGGAAATAAAGTGCTAAGATATATATATGATTGATCAAATTAAAAGACGCAAAATTTGGAACCTTGAGTCCATACACTTGAAATTATATATTGATATTATTGATGTGTGGACGGAAAATTAAATGAGGAAATTGCAAGTATAATACATAAGGCATAGTATTTTCTATAATTGATATCCAAGGAAAGTGTTACGAATAAATATATAGTGGATGTCTATATATGAATATATGATATACTTGGGTCATTGTGAATTAACTATGGAATAAGGATTTCTCGCAAAAGATATGGACTTGATTACGATGAGTTTTATTATCATGTGGTGGATGCAACTATGAATATCTTATAAGTCTGGCAATATGAAATAATATTAAATAGCGTCTTATGGATGATTTTGAGCTCAAAAGATATTATTAATCCTAGGAGGATTTATATATATAAGTATATATATAATGCATAGAGTCTGCCTTATTCTTTAAATTGTAGTAATATTTGATATGATTTATAAAAGATATTATTAATCCTAGGAGGATTATATATACAATTATATATATAATGCATAGAGCATGCCTTATCTTTAAATTGTAGTAATATTTGAAGTATATAAGATGCATGAACCATGTCTAATGACCTAAATTGCAAGAAACATGTTCGAAAATATCATGAGAACAACATTTAGTACAAGGTAAATGAAATACTTTATAAATGTCTTATATAAAAGGCATATGATGAAGTCTCTTTGAATATTTAGCTTGAAGCTATGAATTATGATATATTTCGAAGGATATTAAAGAAATATAAAACTTGAATAAGTTATGAGTGCAAAAGATCTCGATGTCAATTTTATGTTTGAATGTGTGTGATGGAAAATCTATACCAGCTGCTAATGCTCCGATTGGTAATGAGTATACATATACTTGAAGCATAGTACATGATTCGATTCCAAATAAAATCCTCGAAAAAAGGGAGCAAGAAAATAAGATGGTCAGATTCGAGGTAAGAAAGACCCCATTAAAGATTATTGATGCAACTAGACATGAAGGTTTTGGAGAAACCTCAGGTACCTGAAAAAGTGAATATCAATTAAACATTGAGATCTCAATAAGCATTATCATGTCTAAGAGTTATGGAATCGATCGAATAAGTGAAATCGACGTCGATAATGATTTTGAATTTGATATAGCCCTAAGTACTATGGATAAATATGAGGATCTTGAAATCATACATGGAAATAAAGTGCTAAGATATATATATGATTGATCAAATTAAAAGACGCAAAATTTGGAACCTTGAGTCCATACACTTGAAATTATATATTGATATTATTGATGTGTGGACGGAAAATTAAATGAGGAAATTGCAAGTATAATACATAAGGCATAGTATTTTCTATAATTGATATCCAAGGAAAGTGTTACGAATAAATATATAGTGGATGTCTATATATGAATATATGATATACTTGGGTCATTGTGAATTAACTATGGAATAAGGATTTCTCGCAAAAGATATGGACTTGATTACGATGAGTTTTATTATCATGTGGTGGATGCAACTATGGATATCTTATAAGTCTGGCAATATGAAATAATATTAAATAGCGTCTTATGGATGATTTTGAGCTCAAAAGATATTATTAATCCTAGGAGGATTTATATATATAAGTATATATATAATGCATAGAGTCTGCCTTATTCTTTAAATTGTAGTAATATTTGAAGTATATAAGATGCATGAACCATATAATATATAAAAACATGTATATATATAACCTTTCATATTATATCATTTATGTATGTATTAAGTGTATCAATGTTATATGCCTATATATATATAGGTTCATGTATGTAGATTGATATATCAATATTGAAAAACATTGTTCTCATTCTCTTGTTCTTTTCTATATTTTATTCTAACTATGTTATGCTATTAGGCCGTTGTTTTGGTAACATATTCGTTCAATGTTTCGATTCAGCTAACAAGTGTATGGTCCAAGTTTGGCAATATTAAAATGGATATTTTCTAGCACATGCCAATCATGTGACCACTTAGCGGATCTACATTGGTATATTTGTATACTTAGAAACAATTAATAAAATTCATGCAAACCACAAGAACCATCCATATAATTTACGTTTAACAAAAACGAGACATATGCCCGAACAATGCGGCGGCGGTGGCGGCGACGAGTGTGCCTCGAATAGGAGGGGGCTTCGCTCTGGATCCTCCCTGCTTGCAGAAATGAATGGATCAGAAGGGGGCTGGATTCTGTGGCGACGGTGGTGTCGAAAGGGGTGGCGGTGACGGGTGGTGGTGGCGACAATGATGGTGAATGTTAAAGTAATTGATTTTAAAGGTGGTAGTGTAGTTATTTTAAATGTTGAGGGGTTTATGTTGTAAATTATTTCATTAAGGGTATTATAGGTATATTAGGTAAAGATGTTTAAATTAGTTAATAAAGAAGAGAGAGTATTTTGGGTAATTCAAAGTTGTAATTTGGAAAAGAGGGAGTTGATGCTTTATATAGAAAGTATAGATATAGATATAGATATGAATAGATTTATCATGCTCTTCCAATTAATTAAAAAACATTTAAAAAAATACTGCTACAATAATTGTTTTAATAAATATATGTACCAAACCTTGGAGTACAGGACCATCGTAGGACCAAGCTTTAATTGTAAATAAATTGTCCAGCGAACCAAAGTATCAAGCAGGTTACATTGTTGACTCGAATTGCAGGCTGCCTCCATGCTGAAATTACAAACATTGGCATGAAAGGTTGAAATCGACGAATATATATTGTCTTTATAATATAGTTTGTATCCGGTTAGTTTTACCAATAGCGACTTTGCCTTTTTATATTTTATTTTAATTTAATTTGTTTATTTATAGTGGCGAAGCCACTTAAGTACAGAGGGTCAAGGTCCACCCTCACAGCCTAATAGTACTTGGATTTATATATAAAAATTTGTGAAACTTTGATTTATATGTAACAATTAGTAGTTTTATGTAACAATTAGTAGTTTTATTACTCGTTGTTTAGTTTTGGCTCATCCAAAATATTGTTCCTGGCTTCGCCACTGTTTATTTATTGATGTTTTTGGAGAGTTTCATCATTATAGTTTTATCTCATATTTATCTAAAAGTTACGCATGTTAGTTGAGCCAAAAAAATATTAGAATGTAAAAAAATAACTTGCTCGGCTCATAGTGACATTATTATCCATAGTGTATAACTGTAAAATATAGATTGTTATGGAATATGGATGGTTAGATACTTGGATGTACTGTGAGAATATCACTCCTTTTATTCGTTACGTCAAACATGCTGGTGAGTACGTGTTTATGTAAAACAAAATGTACCTTGCAAATTATATTGAAAATATTTACTTTTTTAGTTTACTTTTGTGCATATTTTACTAGATAGTAAATTTAAAATTTATATGTTTGACAAAATAGTAAATACCACTGAACCAATAATGCATTTCCAATGAACAATGAAATCACGTACTGTTGATTCATGTCATGACTAATGTCAGCCAATGCATTTACTTATATATATCTACCAAGTAAATAATACTTGTAAAATATGAAATTAATAAACCTGTTGCTTTTATCTTTATAACAAAAATTATAATGTAATGCACCTAAACCTCAGGCACCCCCTATATCGGTCCCTGATATGATAAGGTCATTTAATCGTTTTTATATGTCCCCTACCGCATCTTACAACAATATATATTGTTCATTTTATTCTTTAATGGTAAATACTTATACTCTAATCTCAAATTTATCCATGTGAGGGATTGAAGCTTAAATTTTTCTTTAAAAAAACAAGAGTATCAAAAAATTACATCTTACAATTTCTTTTATTAATCTATTTTTCAAGTAAGTATATACATGAAGAAAACTTTACAAGACTTAGTCAAGTTTCGAACCCTAGGTAAAAATTCCTCATATCTACACAATAATCATCTCCTGCAATTATCGATCTAGGTCTCATTGTCACATTTTACTATTAATCGATCTTTCATCTCCTCTTTGCTATCTACCCCTTCATATATATATCACTTCAATTCACTTCTTCCACACATCTCTCATATCTATTTTACATTTTCACAATTTTCTTCACAATGTTGAAGTCGGCAAAACAACTTTATCACCATATTATCAACATTGTCTCTAAGCTTACTCTTGTATCAATAATATTTGCTATGTTTATTCAAGCATTCAAACAATCTCCATATCACCACCTTCTTCTTAACCATGTTCCTTTCATTTATTCACTCACTATCACTTTTCTAACCATCTCAATTCTCACATTCTACTACATGAACCTACCTCGAACCGTCTACCTTATCGATTTCGCATGTTTCAAGGCGCCTCTAGCTCTTCGAGTGTCTTATTCTACTATGGTTGAACATGCCAACATCATTTTAGCCAAAGAACCAAAGAGCATTTCATTCCAAATCAAAATGTTTGAGAGGTCTGGTTTGGGTGAGGAAACTTGTTTACCCGCTCCAGTACATTATATCCCACCAAACCCAAATATGATGGATGCTAGAGATGAAGCCCATTGGGTCATTTTCTCAGCCATGGACTCATTGTTACAACAAACGGGTATTAGCCCAAAAGAAATCGATATTTTGATTGTAAATTGTAGCCTTTTTGCACCAACGCCTTCTCTTTCGGCCATGGTGGTCAATAAGTACAATCTACGTACTAATGTCAAGAGTTATAATTTATCGGGAATGGGGTGTAGTGCGGGACTAATTTCTATTGACTTGGCAAAACATCTACTCCAAGTCAACCCTGAATCCAATGCAGTTGTAATAAGTACTGAAATAATGACCCCAAATTCATATATGGGTAAAGAAAGATCGATGCTGCTTCCAAACTGTCTATTCAGAATGGGAGCAGCAACGATCCTCTTGACCAATAAAAAATCTCAAAATAAGTGTGCAAAATACAAACTTTTGCATGTGGTCCGAACACATAAAGGGTACGAAGATAAATCATATAATTGTGTCACACAAGAAGAAGACAAAGAAGGTCATGTTGGAATATCGCTAAACATAGATCTCATGGCAATTGCTGGCAACTCTTTAAAGTCCAACATTAGCACAATCGGTCCATTGGTTCTTCCAGCATGGGAGCAACTCATGTTTCTTGTCAATCTATTAGGGAGAAAGTTTCTTAAACTTAATAAGAAACCATACATTCCTGACTTCAAAAAAGCCTTCAATCATTTTTGCATTCACGCTGGTGGACGTGCGGTTATTGATGAGCTTCAAAGGAGTCTAAGGTTATCGGATGAGCACGTTGAAGCATCAAGGATGACGTTGCACAAGTTTGGGAACACGTCTTCGTCATCATTGTGGTACGAAATAGGTTATATTGAAGCCAAAGGGAGAATGAAGAAAGGAGAGAGAGTTTGGCAAATTGGATTTGGGAGTGGGTTTAAATGCAATAGTGCAGTTTGGGAATGTAATAGAGAAATTGAAGCTACTAAAATTGGTGCTTGGGCTGATTGCATCCACAAGTATCCTATGAAACAGCCAGAATTTGGGAAGCTCTAAATTAGCTAGGAACTATTACTATGTCATTTTTACTTGTGATCTAGAGAAACCTTGAATAATTCTATAATTAGGTGTTATATTTACTTTGTTGTTGGACACAATTAGAAATGGCGATGTGTTCTCTGGCTGTCGGCCCAACTAGTATCAACTTTGTTTAAATTTCAATTCATGTGATTGTTGTAAAATAAAAAATTGAGTGTTTTATTAGAAATTGCTTTGTTAAAAAAATTTAATCAGATTATACTAATTTCAACAAACTTTTGTTACGAGTACAATATAAAGTTATTAAACTTTTGTTACTTTCTTCTTCTTTTTTTTCTCTCCCCGTTTAGGTACAAAGAAAGCTTTTCACTTTTCACTGTAAAAAACAAACACCCTGGGCCCAAGCACATACAGAAGTACAGAACAAAGCCAATGGCCTTTAAAGAGGAGCACCAAACAGGCCAGTATTGAGGACAAAATAGCCCAATAACAATTAAGTATCCACTTCGACAGTCATCAAGTAACACCATATGGACGACATGTGAGAATTTGTGAAATCCATCTTTGCCAATTTCATTGAATTATATTACATGATATCATATTATTAGAGTTTTAAATGAGTATCTTTATTACTCATTATTTAGTGAACCAACCAACCACTCTGACAGGTTACTTAGTTCTTTTTTATAATTTAAATATGAAATTTCTTATATTTTCTTTCAATAACGAAACTTGAAATCTTATTAGGCTTAAGTATCTAATATATGAAATATAATAATAACAGTAACAAATTTTATGTATAGATGTGTGTTCAAACTTCAAAAATATGCATTCGGTTTTTTTTTTATCACCAACATTGATAACAGTTAGAGAAATTTATCAACACTAAAAGGTGTGGAATTTTAAAATTTCACAATTTTAGATGTGGATTTTCATATTTAAGTTGTCACACCATTTTTTCCCGCACTAACTATTATTTGTAGTTTGCATAAAAATGGTGTGACAATTTAATTATGAAAGTCCAAACCTAAAACTGGTCAGAGACATACATATCATTAGCCAATGATGAACAACCCAGCTGGTCAGAGACTGCCAGTTTTATTCAAGTTTTTGAGTTTGATATTCAAGGATGACAACTCTTGTGGTTTTTCCCTCTGAATAATTGTAACGGTCCATTGTCAACGTTTTGTTGTTAAGGTACGTGCAAAAATTCATCATTATATGATGAAATTTTTCTGATACGTATCTCAACTAAATGTTCAAAGAAAAAACATATATATCATTATTTAAAATATATATTTCAAAATATTTAAAACAAACTAATATTATTAAATTCCACCGAAATTATCATATTATTTTATTATATAAATATAAATAAGAAATAAAAAGCTCATTTAATCTTCCATCTACCTCCTCCCCACTACATTTCAATTTCTCCCATCTTCTACTACGGAATACTATTGAAATTTTCAACCTCCCCAACCCTTTATATACACACGTCCAAGGCTCCAAAATACTTCAACTATCCATTCACACTCCCATATCGCTATCTATATTTTCACCTTATTTCTCACAATGTCTCCAAGAAAGTCTTTTAATTATATCATGAATCATGTCCCCAAACTTCTCATAGTCACCATAATCATTGCTATCTTAATTCAAGCAGTCCAAAAATCACCATATTATAATACTCTTTTAATTAATGTTTCTTTATTCCACACACTCACTTTTGCTTCCTTAACCATATCTATTCTCACACTATACTTCATCAACAAGCCTCGAACCATTTACCTAGTCGATTTCGCTTGTTTCAAGCCACCTTCAAGTCTTCGTGTGCCATATGCCACCGCGTGTGAACACGGGCGCATCATTTTAGCCACGGAGCCCAAAAGCATCGCATTCCAAGTCAAAATCTTTGAAAGATCGGGTTTGGGTGAGGAAACATCTTTGCCTCATGCATTACATTATATTCCACCAAACCCGACTATGGTTGATGCTAGAGATGAGGCCCAATTAGTCATTTTCTCAGCCATGGACTCTTTGTTTCACCAAACTGGGATCACGCCAAAAGATATCGATATTTTGATTGTTAATTGTAGTCTTTTTGCACCAACTCCATCACTTTCGTGTATGATTGTTAACAAGTATAAAATGAGAAGTAATGTCAAGAGTTACAATTTGTCAGGAATGGGGTGTAGCGCGGGTTTAATATCTATAGATTTTGCAAAACATCTACTCCAAGTACATCCCGAATCTAATGCGGTTGTAGTAAGTACAGAAATAATAACTCCTAATTCGTATATGGGTAAAGAAAGATCGATGCTTCTGCCAAACTGTCTATTCAGATTGGGAGGAGCAGCGATCCTCTTAACCAGTAAAAAGGCACAACGTAAACATGCAAAGTACAAACTTTTGCATGTGGCCCGGACCCACAAAGGGTCCGAAGATAAATCATATCGTTGTGTCACACAAGAAGAAGATAAAGAAGGTCATGTTGGGATAGCCTTAAACATGGATCTAATGATCATTGCTGGCAACTCTTTGAAGACAAATATTGTAACCATAGGACCACTGGTTCTTCCTATATCGGAGCAACTTTTATTTGTTTTTAATCTTTTGGGAAGAAAGTTTCTTAAAATCAAACCCTACATTCCAAACTTCAAAAAGGCGTTTGATCATTTTTGTATACACGCGGGTGGGCGTGCGGTTATTGACGAGCTTCAAAAGAGTCTAAGGTTATCGTCCGAGCATGTCGAGGCTTCGAGAATGGCGTTACATAGGTTTGGAAACACATCTTCATCTTCATTGTGGTATGAATTGGGTTATATTGAAGCAAAAGGGAGAATGAAAAAAGGTGATAGAGTTTGGCAAATAGGATTTGGGAGTGGGTTTAAGTGTAACAGTGGAGTTTGGGAGTGTAACAAAGATATTGAACCAACAAAATTTAGTGCATGGGTTGATTGCATCGATAGGTACCCGATTAACGAGCCAGAAGTTGTGAAGCGTTACTAAACAATAATTAAGGACTGAAGTGGAAAAAAAGGAACGAAGAAAAGCTTAATTAGCAATTTCATTTGGTTAATGACATGTCTCAGTTTCAATATTTTATGTTCGTATGTTTGATAGTATATTTAATATTTTGCATTATAAATGCAATGAAAACTTATTATCTTGTATGTTTGTTCTATAACGGAACGTGGAAACATTTGTTGTCGTGTTAGTTTTTATTTTATTCCTAATTAAGGAAACTTATACGAGTAATATCTTTTCGAAAGAAAAAAAAACTCCAACTTTTAAAGGAAAACAAAATATATTAATACTTTCACCACAGTTTTGAAAGTACACGTCGTCCCAAATGCATTGATCTCTCAAAGTGTGACCGATATCCCAAATGTTTTCAATACCAACCTTCAACATATTGATCTTCTCCTACAAATAGGTAAAATACTGTTCTTCAAGCTTGGAAACCTTACGCCGCGACGCCTATATTTCTTGTCTCGTTTTTGTGCACCATATCGTTTTTGCTGTCGTTTTTGCATCACCGCCGACATTTTTTCTTGAAGGAGGTCGCCTTCTTAGATATCAGATGTGATAAGTGTCTTCATCTCAGCAACGGTCATACGGGGTGGGTGAACATTGTTTGATGAAAAAGTCATTTGGAAATGAAAAGAAAGTAAGATATATGTTGTAGTGAAAGACTGAAAATGTTTGTGAAATGGTAGTTAAATGTATGAGAAAATTTCATTACATACCCCTGTGGTTTGCCATATTATCAAGTTTCACCCCTATGGTTTTTTTTTATCATTACATACCCATATGGTGACTTTTTGTATCATTACCTACCCCTCCACGTAACGTCCGTTTGTTAGTCTCCGTTAACCATCTCATGTGCAATGCACATGAGGGTATTTTCGTCCATTCATGGTAATACAAAAAAATGAAATTTTCTCATTTTCGATTTACATCACCTACCAAGTCTACCATCTTCTTTTTAACCAGTCGATATACATCATACTAAAGATTATACCCACAAACACACATACACAAAACTCTTCATCTTTGATTCTCTTTTCAGAAGGAAAAAAAGAGGCAAAAACCAAATCCAAGCTCCAGCCTTCTAATCCGAACCACAATTAATATCCCCATATAACACCACTTCATCCATCCATTTCAAACATAAGATCAAATACCCCATTTACTCCCCATGTATTATTCCGGCGTTGACTGTGCCAACTCCGCCGTTGACTGTGCCTACTCCGACGATTTTTTTGTGTTTCAGATCTGCTTCTCCATGTGTTGGGGGGCTGTCACGGCGTGGTGATTATAACCCCATTTGTTTGCCTATTAAAAAAGAGAATAGAAAATAGTTGCTCAGGAATATTTGTTTCGATTGTGCAAAGAAATCTGGGTTATGGTCGGTTTTGGTTCTTTTTACCTTTTATTGAGAAAGGTTCAACTAAACAAAATAGCTTATGGTTTATTATTTATTTAAGAAAAATGAGATCCAGAAATTTACTTTCTTCCTTTTCTTGTGCGTTATGTGTTTCTTTATCAGCACTTTTAGAGGGCTTGCGTAATGCATTGGTGTTAAAGAGAAAGATGTGTTGGTTGGAAACATGTCTTTGATATCCATGTTTTGTATGTGTTTTCTGATGAGTGGGATTTTGTGGAAAGATGAAGGGGCGTGGATACAAAATCTATGAGCTTACACATAATCGAAAATCATTTGGGTATTTTTTGGTCAGTCTTAGATTAGGTGCTGCCCATCAACTCCCTTTATAGGCCGATCTGACCATCTGGGCTAGATGGAACTGCTATCAGTTTCAAGCAAAAAGTTCGATTCATAATGGGAGTCTATTATCTACTATGCTTATCTTATTGTTGATGAAATTTTTTGATCTTTAAATTGGGTTTTGATGATTTGAAATTAGGTTGAAGTGTTGTAGATGAAAGAAAGAAATATGTGTAAGATATCTGGATGGTGGTTGTTCTTGAAGATGAAGATAGAGGTTAAGGAAAGGATTTGGTTGAAAGGACCAAAGTACCCTCATGTGCGCTGCACATGAGAGGGTTAACGGAGACTAACAAACGGACGTTACGTGGAGGGGTAGGTAATGATACAAAAAGTCACCATATGGGTATGTAATGATAAAAAAAAACCATAGGGGTGAAACTTGATAATATGGCAAACCACAGGGGTATGTAATGAAATTTTCTCTAAAATTAATAAATATTATATTTATACAGTGAAATCAACTTTTAGCTGGTTAGGGACTAAAAATGTAAATTTTTTAATTTTGACCATTTCAGAGAATAAATGTGTAATTATTTTGAATTATATCCATTCAGTAACCAAAAGTGTAAAAACAATTTGACACTTTTTGATACATTTACACTTTAACACATTTGGCACTTTTTGGAGGAAAAAAAAAAGATGGACATGTGGTGACTCCTCATTAGTTTCCTAGCTAGCTTGCCAAAATCTTATCAATTTTTGACTGAGTTGAAATTATATTCTTAACTCTAACACAATGATATTATGTATAAACAATGTTTGTGAGAGTTAACATCAAGTGTCCTTTTCGTTTATCATAGCTCTAATGATTGTAAGTTTGTAACATGAAGTGGCCAGTGGAATGTTATCCATTATATATATGTGATATATCAAAGTTACTTACTTTGTTGGATTTACATTTTATTTGGAAGTCATATATATCCTTATATACAGAGGCGTGCCTAAAGGGGGGGCAAGGAGGGCTAATGCTCCCTTCCAAATTTAAATTTTGTTATGTATTTTTAAATTTTTCATGAATTTTTAAAATTTTACTATATTTTTTTAACATTTTGCCCCCTTTTAGATTTATTTTTTCATGAATTTTTTAATTTTGTCCTTTCCGAATTTTTTTCCTGCTACCGCCTCTGCTTATATAGTAATGATATACCTAATATCCTTATATTCTTATGGTGTTATTTATCATTTATTTTATGTATTATTAATGGATTAATGGGGTGAATTGATATTTTAGTTATCGGTTATCTACTTATCTAGGTTTCTATTAGATCCTTTAAAGTTATCCCCAACTTTATTAGTAAACTAGTGCTCAGACCCGTCTGATGGACGAGTAGTCTCAAAATATATCAATCAAAGCTTAAAAAATAGAATTCAAGTATATTAAATAGATACCGAATAAATTTAATAGTGATTCCAGTTTACCCTTTTTTTTCAACTTTAGTTTAATCAATACGAAAGCTAAAGAAGAAACATATGAAAATTAACTCCATATAAATAGTGATTTCAGTTTACCCTTTTTTTTCAACTTTAGTTTAATCAATACGAAAGCTAAAGAAGAAACATATGAAAAATAACTTCATATAAATAGTGATTTCAGTTTACCTTTTTTTCCAACTTTAGTTAAATAAAAAATTTGCAACAAAGTATATAATTTGAAAAATACATACCAATTCATCAACAAAGACCATCTCGAACGTTTTGATTTTCTTCGGGTTGTTCCACTCCAAAACAGTCCATACATGCACAACACGGAGTCGTAGATGATGGTTAACATGTGTTGGCTTAAGATCTTCAAGATGAACTAATGTGGTCTTATTTTTTGTTGTTGAAGAAGAAACCATAATGAACCTATAATGGACAACAAAATAAATTAAAAGGGATAATAATAACAATAACATAAGAATTCAATGTTAAATAATAATAATAATAATGATTAAATATGAAGAAAGTATATAAATAAAAAACCCTTTTGGTAGTCGATCGTAGCTCTTTTTTTGGCCGTATTTTTTTTGGGGTTTAGAATATGTGAGAGTTTTTTCTAGGTTGTATATATATAGATGATAAAATAATAATAATTTTTGGGAGTCTTTTTTTATTAATAATATAAAGGTCGGCCTTAATAAATATAACTATTAAATAAATATTAAAAAAATAGATGATTAATAAGGAGGGAGGATTAGGCTCAAAGAGGGGGATTAGGGGTGTCAAGTGTACCCCCAACCCTCTTTTAGTTATATTATAGATAGATTTGAGAATCTTGACCATTAATTAAAATTAAAAAATAACCCACAATTTCATTTGTTTTGTTACTGGTAAAATTTACAGTTTGATCCTACGATCATGTTCATAAGGCCCATCCATGGATTTATTATGGATAGTACAAATAAAGTTTATAAATCAAATAAATAAAAGTAAGATCAAACTCATTATTATTGTCTACTCGAACTTCTGATTTCTGAAGATAAATAGTTAATTATGTCGTTGTGTAGCACCAACTATTTGATCTCCTCGCATCAGAAGGCTAAATGCATTGACAATTGATTGCGTGAGCCAAAAGTGGGTGAATCCATCAAACCAAGACGAGAGAAATATCTGCGCGTTGCGGCGGTGAGATGGTGGTGGTGATAGGTTATAGAGTGTGATAGGTCATAAAGTGTGATAGTCAAATGCCTTAGCCGTACGGGCTCCGCCCTCAGATTTAAAAATTCGTCGAAAGTATATTGAATGATCTCTCTAATGAAAGAGCATGAAATTTTAAGAACACCCATATAATTTTTATAATTTATCGATGTACGGTTTTTGAGATAAAAGATTTTGAATGAATTAGAGGAATAAAATGATTTATGGATGAGAGGAAAAAAAACGAGTGGTTGAGATTTGAGGAGAGAGATGAAAATGAGTGGCTAGGATTTGAGAAAAGAGATAAAAATGAGTGGCTGAGATTTCCTCTAAGGGTATTATAGTTATTTTAGGTAAATATATTTAAATTAGTGAACAAATAATAGGGGCATTATAGGGTTTTCAAAAACTTAGTTGAAAAGTTGAAAAAATTTAACGGGAACAAATGTTTTATAATGTAGTCGAGATAGAGATAGAGATATATATATGAGCATATCTTAAAAGAGAAAAATCAGAAATGAATTTAAATAGTAAAATCAATTGTTTTAAAAGACGGGCATGGGGAAAATACCTGGTGTTTTTAAGAAGAAATATCTTTTTTATGGAAAATATAATAAAACTGAAAACGTGAAAGAAAAAAAAAATACTATTCGGCTACTAGCTTAAAATTGTTTGGAAGCAAGCAGTGAGTTGGACTTATTAAGCCATGACACGTAATAGATCATTAAAACAGTAGTACATACAGTAAACATAGGTCCATACAAGAGTTATAGTTTTGACCAACCCCTATACGTATGTAGTTATGTCAACAATTCAATAAAAGTTTATTTTATTTTGTTTATCTATTCTATTCATGATTTTAGAGGGTGTTTGGTTCGTGGAATTCTCATAAATTCATAGGAATTTAAATTTGAATTTCAACATTTACCATGTTTGGTTGGAAAAATTGATGGAATTGGAAATTACAAACTTTCCATCAAATTCTTTGTATCAAGGAATTCAACATTCCATCATAAAATAGATGGAATGTTTAACATTCCAATGGAATGTTTACAAATTTACCAAAAAGCCTTTGAACAAATAACATATATTATTATATTATTATTATTATTATTATTATTATTATTATTATTATTATTATTATTATTATTATTATTATTATTATTATTATTATTATTATTATTATTATTATTATTATTATTATTATTATATTATTATTATTATTATTATTATTATTTATATATTTTTATATTATTATTATTATTATTATTATTATTATTATTATTATTATTATTATTATTATTATTATTATTATTATTATTATTATCGTATTATTATTATTATTATTATTATTATTATTATTATTATTATTATTATTATTATTATTATTATTATTATTATTAGAGTATTATTATTATAATTATTATTATTATTATTATTATTATTATTATTATTATTATTATTATTATTATTTATATCATTTTTATATTATATTTTTTATTTATATTATTATTATTATTATTATTATTATTATTATTATTATTATTATTATTATTATTTATATATTTTTATATTATTATTATTATTATTATAGTTTTATTATATATATTTTTATATTATTATTTATATATTTTTTATTTATATTATTATTATTTTATTATTATTATAATTATTATATTATTATTATTATTATAATTATTATTATTATAATTATTATATTATTATTATTATTATTTTTATATTATTATTATTTATATATTTTTATATTATTATAATTATTATATTATTATAATTATTATATTATTATTTTTAATATTTTTATATTATTATTATTATTTATACATTTTTATATTATTATTATTATTATTATTATTATTATTATTATTATAATTATTATAATTATTATATTATTATTATTATAATTATTATATTATTATTATTATTTATTATATTATTATTATTATTATAATTATTATATTATTATAATTATTATATTATTATTATTATTATATTATTATATTATTATTATTTATATTTTTTATATTATTATTATTATTATTATTATTATTATTATTATTATAATTATTATTTATTATTATTTATATATTTTTATATTATTATTATTATTATTATTATTATTATAATTATTATATTATTATTATTATATTATATTTATTAATTATTATTTTAATTTTATTATTATTATTATTATTATTATTAGTATAATTATTATATTATTATATTATTATATTTTATTATGATGATAATTGTTATTATTTATATTTTATTAAGATATTATAAAAATTTAAATAAAGGGTAATTTTGTCATTTGTTATAATTTCAATTCAGATTTCTTAGTTGAATTCTGTCAACCAAACACATGATAAATTTTAAAACTTTCCAATTATAATTCCTTCAAATTCCAATTCCTTTGACAGATTCCAATTTCATCAAAAACATTCTGCTAACCAAACGCCCCTTAATTGTATAATATTCACTAGTAAAGTTCACGTCCCGCGTTGCGGGACCTCAATTGTCTTATTTAAACGGTTACATTTTCTAGTGTATTTACGTTAAACCTTCAACTGTTAACTAAAAATCATTTTGTCATTCATATGTTTTGTTATAAAGTGTGCAAGAAAGCAAGAAGTAACTCGTGGTAGAAGAGCCGAACATGATGCATGTAAGAAAATCTTCAATATATTAGTTGGGAACTTAAGCGAGATGCGATTTTACAAAACTCGAATAGTGGTACGTGTTGTGGGAACAAAAAGGTTGAATGACCCAAAAGGGAAAAAATATATGAAAAAAAAATATCAAGAAGTAACTCGTAGTAGAAAACCCGAACAATATACGATGTGACAAATTCCGAATGGTGGTACGGGGTGTGACGTGGACAAATTGTAACTCGTCCCAAGTTTTTTAAAAGTGTGCAAGAGACCTAGAAGTAATCTGTAGTAGAAAACCAAAACGGGATGAGATCTTGCAAAATCCTCAATATATTAGTTGAGAATTCAAGCGAAATAAATGTAACAAAATACGAGTAGTGGTACGTATATGGAGTGGTCACAGAACGGTTGAATGACTTAAAAAGAAAAATGTGTAAAAAAAACCAATAAATAACCCGTAATAAAAAACCCAAACGGGATGCGATATGGCAAAAAACAAATAGTGAAACGGGGTGTAACATGGGACGAATCGTAACCCGCCTGCCTATTCACAACCCTTTTCCTTAATATAGTATATAATTATAAATAGTGTCTACATTTCAACATACTAGCATGGTGCCCGCGCGTTGCAGCGGCTATACGGTGATCACAATACAAAACATGCGAGGTGAGAGGACGACGATAATTGCAAATCTAACACTTGTGTTAATCCGTAAAAATTACCATGATATATCGACATCTAACAAAAAAATCAAAAAATTTATTACATGGAATAATTTGTAAAAGAACATAGTTTATCTAACACCCAATAAGGTGTATGACCCAACATAGTTCATAAAAGTTTGTTACATAAAGTAACCTAAACACTATTGTGGCAGTCATGGGTGACTTTGCAAGATTTTCAGTATGACCCAAACACGCACAGGATCCTCATCTGCTATGTTCTTTTAGTTCTTTACAAAGCTTCATTAAGATCACAACATTGAGAAAGAAAGAATTCTGGGTATCCCTTAATAGCATAAGATTTGTCAGCCACAACATCTTGACTACAAACCTGTTCCTTCAAACATTCATCAAGTCCCACCAATAACATACCATAGTAAGAGCCGTCTTGTCCACGAAATTAATGTCTAATCAAGAAACCTATTTGCAACTATATACCACATAAAAGACATTTACATGACTAATATAAATGAGAGGTGTTAAAAGAAACTACCTGAGATATTTTCAATGCCAAATGAAAATTCTTCACTTGCAAGATACAAAAGGCTTTGATATTCTGTCAAGCATATATGCAAAATAAAAATAACTCCATACACAACTCAACCCTTAGAGGTGACAAAGAGCAAAACAATAACTAATTTTGATACATGTTCTATTCAGTTAAGACCACCTAATAATTACACCAATAGGGTTTCTAATGAGTATTGTTCATTGTCCAAGCACCACCTAAGTAATGTCCATTGTCTAAACACAACGGGATATGATGGCAACTTTACTACAACAAAATTTCCATTTACCTTTTGTGTTGAAAGGAGGGGCGCTTTATAATTATAAGTGAGTATATGACTATAGATAAGTTACAAACTTGCCATTATCGGGTGTCATATAATTAGTGTTTCAACTTAATGTTAGTTGTCTCATATTTATAAGTCAACTTGAACCCCTAAAAAGAACTACAATAATAATAAAATATAAATTCTAAAAAGAACGAATAAGGATTATAAAAGAAAAGAAGAAAACCGGAAGTGTATGATCTTTTGGTTCTTGGTTAGCATATCATTCTGTCATACACTTTTTGAACACATATGCGATTCACTGCAGTAAAAATAAACATAAAAATCTCATAAATACAGAACATTTTTAGTTTTCTTCTTGTTGAACCCTCTAAAAGAACTACAATAATAGCAAAATATAAAATCGAAAAACCCAATTGATGAACTTAACCCCCAAAAAGAAGAAACCAAATCTCCCTTCTTAAAAAAACCGATTCATGGATGAAGCTTCCACTTGATGAGTCCCCAAATCTGGAGAAAAAAAACTAAAAGATTAGCAACAAATATGTTTCCGATTTCAGGAGACAATCAGCTTCGAAAATAGACAACATAAGCAAAGATACACAAATATATATAATATATATATATATAAACTCAAATGGTCTACATAATAATCGTCTCTCACATTTAATCATCAATATAAATGTATGTTAAATCATTATAATTATCTTTTAAATCAAGATCGACTATTTAATAAGTCAAATATGTCATTTCTATTCCGAGTTAGCAAACACATTACTATTTAGAAGCTAAAAAGATATAGTTCCAGTTTAATAAGTCAAATATGTGAATTGGTACCTTTCTTCATACTATTAAGAATGTTCTCATTAGTGAACTCTTGTTCCTATCCCCTTCAAGCCATGACTTTCTGGTAATCTTCCAGCGGAAGTGAAACCAAATCTGTATTGAAAGAAATAAACAATTCCTAAAAATTAGCTGTTTATTAATTGTATTAAAAACATCAAAAAAATATATAACAAAATTAAAAAATTATCTGTTTAACAATTGAGTCCTCATGATATTAATCAGGAGATGTCTAAACCTCTTGCACCAGATTCATTAGCCATACAAAAATGATCCATAATTCGCAACACTAATAAACAAACAATAAATTATCAAAAAAATCATCATCATCAACTAATAGCAATAAAAATAATATGTATTTTTTAAAAATAATACGTTTATGGAGGCAAGCAGATTTGTTAGAAAATATATGGATTATCCTCTTTGTAAACAGTCTAATTATGATGTTTCAATACATTTTCGCGACTGCAATACTCCTTTTGATTGTACAAACCGTACCCATAATGCACTCCGTAGGGGACTCAATTGTTGTTCGCCGATACATAAATTCAATTATTAAAGAAACGAATCCTCCAATAATTTAAAGAACTTTAAAAGAAATAAATAAAATTACTGAATATGAAGTAAATTCATGAAAATAGAAAATATATCAGATGTGATTATGAGATATTGGTGATGGCAGAGGAGGGGGGTTGGAGATGGATACCAAATCTGGAGGAGGAACAAATAATTAAAAAATAATCAAGAAATAAGTACATGACATCAAATCATCGCAATTCAAAAACAATATTAATAAAAATAATAATGGAGGAGGAACGAACCGAGTTGCAAATATGAAAAATCTGCAAAAGATCTGATGGAGATGGAGGGCGATGGTGATGAAGGGCGGTGGTGATGCCAATTTATGGCAGTGGTGGAGATGGAAGGCGGTGGTGACGGACGGTGGCGGTGGAGATGGAGGGCGATGGTGGTGAAGGGCGGTGATGATGTTGATAGCGGCGGTGGAGATGGAAGGCGATGGTGGTGAAGGGCGGTGATGATGTTGATAGCGGCGGTGGAGATGGAAGGCGGTGGTGACGGACGGTGGCGGTGGAGGTGGAGGGAGATGTGATGAAGGGCGTGTATGTTTGTTTTGTATGTGTTATGATTAGGCAGATTGGTTATATTTGTATGTAGGGGTAGTTTGGGAAGAAAAAAAAATTGCTTAATTTTTAAACCCAATACTCTTTATAAGGGTTTATAGATATAGAATAAAATATAGAATAAAAATTTGATTATTGGTTCATAATAAATTGATAAACGAAAAATCATAAAACACAAATATATATACATTGATGCACGGAGATTTTATAATCCACAATGTATATATATATAATATATTATATGTGGAATATATATATATATATATATATATATATATATATAGAGGAAAGATAATTGTAGTACAAGGGTAAAAAAGTACAATCTCCAGCCGTTGGATCAAAGCTTTGGACGGCTCAGATCTTCCTTCTTCCTCCTTCTTCCTCCTTCTCCGGCCAGCAGCTTGCTTCTTCTCTGGCGAGACTGTCGCCGCCAGCCACCACCTTCTTCTTCTCCGGCGAGACAACCACCACCAGCCACCATCATCTCCGACCACCCCAACCACGGCGCCGGCGCCGGCAACAAGGGCTTCGCCCGTACCGTAGCAAACCGTCACCATCTCTTGGATCGCCGCCCATCAAATCCATACGATTCCTATATGCGTCCCTTGACGACCAGTTTAGAACGGATAAGGGCCTCTGGCCCGTACCGTATCCACCCGAAAACGAACCTGATTCTCGCCGGAAAGTCGCCGGAGATGTCGCTGGAGGTGGTGGCGGTGGTTGTTCGCCGGAGAAGAAGGAAGAAGAGGAGGTGTGGCGGTCGCCGGAGAAGAAGGTGGCCGGAGAAGAAGGAAGAAGGTTGTACTTTTTGTACTTTTTCCCCCCTTGTACTACAAATAACCCACCCTATATATATGGGGACCCTTATTTTGAGAACCCATTTTTTTGTAAGAACCGTGAGAACTCTTAAATTTCATATTGGAACACATGTTTTTTTTTGTTCATTCACATGTGAAACGTTATAAAAACATATGTTGTAGAAGAAATTTTTTTCAAAACCTTATATATAGCCGTTTGTCACATGTGAACAAAAAACGTGAACAAATTCATTCACAAGTTCACAAAAGACTACTTTTAAGGTTTCTTAAAAAAGTTTCTTCTACAACATACATTTTTATATCATTTCACATGTGAATGAACAAAAAAAACATGTGAACAAATATATAATTTAAGAGTTCCATGGTTCTTACAAAATAAATGGTTCTCAAAATAAGGAAACTATATATATATATATATATCTAATTAAATATATATATATATATATATAGGGGTGGTTATTTAGAGTACAAGCAATCCAAAAAGTACAAGGCACCGTTGGATCTTCTTCCTCCTTCTTCCTTATTCTCTGGCGAGACTGCCGCCGCCAGCCACCACCTTCTTCTCCGGCGACCGCCACACCTCCTCCTTCTTCCTTCTTCTCCGGCGAGACAACCACCGCCACCACCTCCGGCGACTTTTCCGGCGAGAATCAGGTTCGTTTCGGGTGGATACGGTACGGGCGTTGCCCTCATCCGTTCTAAACTGGTTGTCACGGACGCATATGGGAATCGTATGAATTTGATGGGCGGCGATCCAAGAGATGGTGGCGGTTTGATACGGTACGGGCGAAGCTCTTGATGCCGGCGCCAGCGCGTGGTTGGGGTGGTCGGAGATGATGGTGGTAGCGGTGGTTGTCTCGCCGGAGAAGAAGGAGGTGGTGGCTGGCGGCGGCAGTCTCGCCGGAGAAGAAGGAGAGGAGGTGGTGGCTGGCGGCGGCAGTCTCGCCGGAGAAGAAGGAGGAAGAAGATATCTCCTTGTACTTTTTGTACTTTTTGGATTGCTTGTACTATAATTATTTTTCCCCATATATATATTATATATATATTTATATATTATAGTATGAATATATTTTTTTTGTAAGAACTGTGAGAACTCTTAAATTTTATATTGGAACACATGTTTTTTTTGTTCATTCACATGTGAAACGTTATAAAAACATATGTTGTAGAAGAAATTTTTTCCCGAAACCTTATATATAGCCGTTTGTCACATGTGAACAAAAAACGTGAACAAATTCATTCACAAGTTCATAAAAGGCTAATTTGAAGGTCTCTTGAAAAAGTTTCTTCTACAACATATATTTTTATATCATTTCACATGTGAATGAACAAAAAAAACATGTGAACAAATATATAATTTAAGAGTTTTCATGGTTCTTACAAAATAAATGGTTCTCAAAATAAGGAAACTATATATATATATATATATAATATATATATATATATATATATATATATATATAGGGGTGGGTTATTTAGAGTACAAGCAATCCAAAAAGTACAAGGCACCGTTGGATCTTCTTCCTCCTTCTTCCTTATTCTCTGGCGAGACTGCCGCCGCCAGCCACCACCTTCTTCTCCGGCGACCGCCACACCTCCTCCTTCTTCCTTCTTCTCCGGCGAGACAACCACCGCCACCACCTCCGGCGACTTTTCCGGCGAGAATCAGGTTCGTTTCGGGTGGATACGGTACGGGCGTTGCCCTCATCCGTTCTAAACTGGTTGTCACGGACGCATATGGGAATCGTATGAATTTGATGGGCGGCGATCCAAGAGATGGTGGCGGTTTGATACGGTACGGGCGAAGCTCTTGATGCCGGCGCCAGCGCGTGGTTGGGGTGGTCGGAGATGATGGTGGTAGCGGTGGTTGTCTCGCCGGAGAAGAAGGAGGTGGTGGCTGGCGGCGGCAGTCTCGCCGGAGAAGAAGGAGGAAGAAGATATCCCCTTGTACTTTTTGTACTTTTTGGATTGCTTGTACTATAATTATTTTTCCCCAATATATGTATATATATATATATATATATATATTTATTATTTGAGAATTTTTTTGTAAGAACCGTG
Source organism: Erigeron breviscapus (assembly GCA_034093135.1). Taxonomy (NCBI): domain Eukaryota; kingdom Viridiplantae; phylum Streptophyta; class Magnoliopsida; order Asterales; family Asteraceae; genus Erigeron; species Erigeron breviscapus. The sequence continues at coordinate 92,472,716 of CM067170.1, read as the reverse complement.
AGAACTCTTAAATTTTATATTGGAACACATGTTTTTTTTGTTCATTCACATGTGAAACGTTATAAAAACATATGTTGTAGAAGAAATTTTTCCGAAACCTTATATATAGCCGTTTGTCACATGTGAACAAAAAACGTGAACAAATTCATTCACAAGTTCATAAAAGGCTAATTTGAAGGTCTCTTGAAAAAGTTTCTTCTACAACATATATTTTTATATCATTTCACATGTGAATGAACAAAAAAAACATGTGAACAAATATATAATTTAAGAGTTCTCATGGTTCTTACAAAAAAAATTGGTTCTCAAAATAAGGAAACTATATATATATATATATAAAGTTAAAATGAGAACCATATATAGGATTGGGATCCCTTTAAGGTTTGGGATACAATTATAAAGAAATTGTAGCTGGCTAGGTAGTTTTAGACGAGGATTAAGGAAATTTTCATCTGAATACATAGCGATGGAATGAAATTTTATAATAAAAGGTTTTTTTCAAAGCGACCTAAACAGAGTATTCTTGTAATGAGGAGTTTTTCATGTAATATTTTTGAACATTTTTCTGGTCACTTTTAATATAATTATCCTCGAAGGTTTTGAATCCAAAATTTCTTGACAATACATATAAGTTACCATCCAGTCGATAAATTATTGGTTTTACATGCTACAATTAGGAGACGTTTAATTCATCTACTGTATTTATGAACTTAAAAGAAAAATTAACGGGTCAACTTCATTGATTGTATCTTGAACCTATTAGCCTTTTTTCTATTATTATTATTCTTTTTGCGGCGAATTTAAGCTCATCGACATGCCTCTTCATATATCCAATTCTAATTCCAAAAAAAACCCATGACGGAAAAACTCATGTCTCAATTCCTGAGAGCATTTTGCTCATAACAAAATTTAAACCCAATACATCTCAGTCTCAGACTCCGTCATATACCAATCCATTTATTGATGATCACCTTTTCACATGGTTTAAAAATTAGTCTTTTGAATCCTTTTCTTTTAGCAATAGTTAACATTAATACGCGTAAATATTAAATCTAGCAATAAAGTGATAGAAAGCCAATCATAGTGAGATCAGGGGATTTATAAGTTGCCACAGTCGAGCCCTTTAATTAGTTTAAGTCATATTTTTTACGTCTATTTGCTAATCCAATTGTCCAGTGGCTTTAGTTCAATGGCATCAGGATAGTGTGATAAGGGCTCTCAGATGTGCATAGATTGTGGGTTCGATTCTCATCATGGGGGTTTTCCCAATTTTTTTTTTTTTTTTTTTGAAAGTATTAGGTATATGATCGCGTCGCGGTAAGTGATTTTAATTGCATTTGCAAAAAAAAAAAATTGCTAATCCATATATACGAATTCTAATCAAAAATAGCTTTTGCTAATTTCCAAATCTTGACATGCTTCGACTGGTGGTATTGAATGTTAAATCTTTGTATCTTTGGTACTGTTTAAGTAAAAGGGCTGATTGAAAGAATGCATAAATAATGACTGGTGGTATTGAATGTAAATTGAACAACTTAATCTACCACTCCGACACACCCATCTTGTTCGGATATATCTCTGATATCTCCTTTTTAAAACACACCGTTGAAATACTTACCCTACAGTTTATGTTATTTTAACTCGATCATTATAAAGAGGTGATAAATTATCACAGTTACACCCCTAGCCCTACATATATATGATCGAGTAAAAAATAATAATAATAATAATAATTTTTTATTCATATATTTATCTGTTAGATTCTTAATTAATTATGATTTACAATTTACAATTTTTTCAATCAAATAGCAGTCTCATTAAATAAATCTAGCTATCTTGATTTGTATTTTTTTATATTTGTGGAGAACATTTTTCGTACAGAAAGAGTAAAAAAGGAGGAAAAAATAACCTATAGCAAGCCTTGATGGTCAACTGTAACGTGGTATTGTTATCAAGTTTAGAATACGTACGTAGTTGGCTTTATATTTAGTAATTTCTTAAAATAGAATACGACTATTTAAGTTTCGTTGGTCATAAAATAAACACCAACATAATTGTAGACTCTAATCATTGTCAAACTCATGAGGTAGTCAGCTCGCATTATAAGACCAAGGTTTCAGGAGGTCTTTGTTGGCATGCCATTATGTTACGTATATGCTACATGATGTATGTTCTATAATTAGATCAAACTTGAGGCCGTTGCTATGCGAAATGGAAAAAGGTGGTTATAGTATCGAATTTATTTTTATGGGTGTTACGTGTTAGAGCACTCACAAGGTTCCCTCATCCACTAAATACTATTATTATTTGTCAGTACACATTAGAAAACTCTCTGCCACCATAATCATCACCGGTCGCCGCCACCACATCCGGTCTCTACTACCACTAAATGTCGCCGTACTACCACTATTATTGCATTGAGCGGTATCCTCTAGTAACTTATAATATAACGTGCTTGCATTTCTACATAAACAAATACTATCATTTCTCTTTAATGTAAATATACCAATAAAACATGTGGAAGCATAAGCAATTTAATTAATTTGGATTAAATGGCATGTGTTAGCACAAGAAAAGTCATTCAATTGAGTTGGATAACAAGTGATAAAAGTGATCAGTATGTACAGTAATTTTCAATAACGCATTATTTATTTCATTATTTGTACTTGTTATTTTGTCGTTTACTTTACTTTTCTTGAAGGCTGCTTCTGGAGTTCTGGTGAAAAACAGATACAAAAATGAACATACATTTTTCTTAATAAAATGAAAAACTTATCTACACTGGAGGCTGGAGCTACCCCTTTTGATATCTCATAGATATCTTTTTGCTAGATATGAAATGAACATTTAATTAAATCGTTACTTCAACAAAATTCACTTATTGGTTTATAAAATCTAAATTTAGCCAAATCGATCTATTCATTTATATCAACGTTCTACATCATCATGTACCAACTTGGCCACTTTCAAATTAAATCCATTCAAAGATTTCTCTTGGTCTTTCTTTTCCACAAGGTCATCTCCAGTCTTACTCTTTAGCACTAGTCTAAAAGATAACTAGCAAGTAACAACTAACCATCTTGGTGTAATGGTAGTGTGATTCATGAATCAACGAGACAAACTAGGAATCAAGTTTTGTGATCTTACCCATTCAAGTAGCTTATGTTATAGAATACTATATCTTACACATATTGTAATTACAATTTATAATGCTAATTTTAATCCTCACGAGTGTTCAAGATTGTATTCAAACACAAGGCCAATGTGTTTTTTTTTTATAAAGAAAAGCAATATAAATTAAAATAAAAAGCCATCAAAAAAGTATTAAGTACAGATAAAATACAAATACAAGAATATGACAACCCAAAAACCCAAGAACTAATACAAAAATCGATATCTAGACCAATGTGGTTTAGCCTACCTTGTAAAGGCTTTTGCGAAGTCCATAATTCAATACCTGATATTGGTAGTTCAAAATTAGTTAAGGTAGTTTAGGAATAAAAGGATTTATCGTTATAATTATAAAAAAGTATAATACACTCTATAACTATAAAAAAATCCAGGACCTTGAGTAGTCGTCGTTAATTAATACATCTAAAGGCCTCGACACCCATGTGTTAATATATCATTAAAAACAAAGGATAGTGTCATAAAGGCTAACTTGTAACCAACTAGACAACTTGGTTTGTCCTTCAATTCTCTCGAGAACAACATTTTATGATGATGAGATAATTGTGAAGAGACTATATTGTATATTACTTCAGACTAACTCCCTTAAACATGACCATATTTCTTCTTTATTGAATAATAATTTTAGATGGGCAAACAAATCGAATTAGATTATGTCATGTGTTAAGGTTATGTTTGACCAATGTGTGAATTCGAATGGATATTTGATTCCATTCAATATTCAAGCGGGTAATTTTATTCACAATGAAGTATATATATAATATACTATATCTAATCTGAATTCTAACTAATACGGTGTTTAAGGGTAAGTTTACACTTAAATTAATAGGGGTTAATCTTGTTTAGGAAAATGATAATGAGTGGTTTATACTTGTTGGCGGTTCCCTAATGGTGTGAAGTACTTATTAGCTTCACGCCACCACGTGTGATATTTAGGTGTTTGTGTGTGTTTTTCATTAGGGTTTTAGGTGAATCTTTTGAGATGTATCTATAGGCCCCTTGGGAAGGATCCAGAAGCTGGAGGTTAACGGTAACAGTAACGTTAACGAGTAGCCGTTATAGCTTGGACAGGCGCGTAACGACTTCTGACTTAAAGGTACAAGTACGGGTCGTACAAACGCAGCCTTTCTGGACGTCCGGCGGAGCCTGTTGGCTTAACTCAATACTCTTAAGTTCCGACCGGAACCTTAACGAAGGCTCCGGCCTGTCATTAGTATATGTAATTCGGAGGGTCAAGGATGGTACATCATCAAGCCCCCCAGTCTAGCATTATGTTCTTACGTGATGGTAGGGTGAAGCCAGGTGTGCTTCGAAAATTGTGATCACTTTTTATTTATTGTCTGGGTATTGCGAGTAGGTCCGGAGGCTACAATTCGTAACCTTTCGTGTATTATCCTACACTCTTCCCCCCTTTAAAAAGGAAAGGAAAAAGTCAAAACTTCGAATACGTCGCTTCAGTTTTTGTTTTATTGTCATTATGGTATTGTTAATTGGAAACCGATGCAATAAATGCTGCCTGCCGAAGACGTGAGTGGAAAACACGTGTCGCGCCCTTACATCGCGCCGCCTCGATAAGTCCCATCATGGACACTGTAGCGTTTTTTTCTCCTCCTATAAATACTTCTTTCTTTCCTTCATTTTTCACTTTTTCTCCACTCAAAACCCTCTTTTGCTCTCTTTTTCTCCCGAGTCCGTAGCCTCCGTAGCCTACATAGCCTCTGTAGCTTTTCTTTTGCTGGGACCTCCGCAGGTGTGTGTTTTAGTTTCCGCATTGTAATTATATTATGGGTAATAGGAAAGACTTGTGCATTAGTTTTTGTAATACTTCAAAGAAGGAATTAGTTCAATTTTTGTCCGACTATAGATTCCCCCCTGGTTATCATTATACGCTTCCGCACCCCTCCGATAATGCGAGGATGGTTCCGTCGGGAAAAATAGTTTTGTATCTAGCCATGTTTGAAATAGGCAATGTTCGCCTTCCATTTACCGTTTTCTTTCTTGAGATTTTAAAACACTTCAAGTGTCATATCTCTCAACTCACCCCCTTTGGAGCTCTCCGGATTACTATGTTTGAAGCCTCCTGCCGTGCCAAAAATGTGGAGCCTAAGATGGATATTTTTCGAAAGTTTTATCGTCTAGGGTCGGATGGTGACTGGTATACGATTGAAAAACGTCCCGGGTCTAAGCTTCTGGAGTGCATTTATGGTGTGTTGACATCTATGAAAGGCTGGAAGAAAAGATTTTTTTACATGGATTCCTCCATTGTTCCTCGGATTATCCTTCTTTGCTAAACATGAAAGGTGCTGCGTGGTACCCTTGCCGATTCCAAAAATCTGCCCGACGTTGAGAAAAACTTGTTATCTAGGTTATGTTCTCCTCCAATAATGAGCCGTACGCTTTCAGATAGTGTCTTATATTTGGCTAGGTTAAGCTCCGTCTGGTCATACCATCCGGCTACTCCTAGGCTTCTTAATAAGGAAAGGGGAGGGTACGGAGCCTCCAACCCTTCTTCGCATTTGGTCCCTACTTTGATTTTTGTTCTAATCGTATTGTGTGATCTTTTGCTTTTGCTATTTTATTATTATTATTATTATTTTGTTTCTCTTTTATTTTTTGTACATTCATAGGTTTGCACGACTGACAAGATTCTTGTGTGTCTTTCAGTTATGGACTTCATTCAATATATGGGAAGTGATCTTGAGGAAATCGATGCTGTTCCAGATGTCCCGGAGGGACAAACGGTTCCGGAGGTTCCGCGAACGTCTTTTGAGCAGGAGGTTACAGTTTTGCAAGATACCCCGGAGACTATCAAACGCAAGAAAGAAATTGAAGAAAACTTTGCCCAACAGCTTTTGTTAAACAAAAAGACAGGTGAGAAAGAAGAGACCGCCACCAGCGAAGCTTCCGGCAAGAAAGTCAGCCGGAAGAGGAAACCCGATAAAACATAAAGTTGGGGGTTCTAACTGTGATGTTGGTACTGTATTTTGAAGAAGCCAGTTTTGGCAAAAATCATCGATTGATGTTCCCCATTCACTAGTACCAATCATCGGGTTTTGCCATGCGTCCATGATTATATTGAATTCTTCTTATCTACAATAAGTTTTGGTCAGACAATTGGCATAACAAATACATAAGAAACATTATCAACAATATTATTCTGATTAAAAACACATTCTGGACAACTTAAGACCCGATTTATAAAAATTTATAACAGATTCCAAATATTTCTATAAAATCCCTCTTGATTTCAAGAATTAGGAGTTCTGTTAGAGCTCGATCCCGGAATGTTGCTTCCTCCGACAACATCTCTTTTTCTTCTCTTAAGTGGTGGAATATTGGGATTTTCTTCTTCTTCTTCAGTTGACATGGCAAAAATGGACTTCTCCCTTTGAGAGAGATTATCTTCTTCTTGCTGAGCTAGGGCTCTTGCAAACTTTTCATCTTCTTTTATTTGACGATTCACAAGGATAGATTCCTCCTCTGTTAAAAATTGAAATAAAATTCTTGCTAGTTTTTCATCTTCAGAAGTTTGTTTCTCAAAAAGGTGGACATCTTCGTCTACCATCGCCTTGTAATCTTCAAAGGAAATACCTAACATCACGGCCTCCTGCTTAATCCTTTTGACCCTATTTGTTTCAAGATCTTCAAGATCCTCTTGAGTCATTGGCCTTTTGCCTTTTGGATCGCTCGAAGAGGCACCGAAATTTTTCATTATCTTATGATAAATCGGTGGAACAATATTGTTAATTAAGCGAACATGAATTAAAAGATAAAAGTGTTATATAAACATATAAATAGATAGTATATTATCCAAGATGAGAAAGAAAGAGCACAAAAATGTAGCTTACCAAAGAGAAAGTCGGAGATCTGTTAGAACACAAGCTGGCCGTGAACGGAATAGCTAAAAACAAATTAGCAGATGAAGAACTAAGTAAATAAAAGAGATAGAGAAAGAAGATTTAGTGTGCATTCTTCCTTAAGAAAACGCGTTTCTATATAGAGGATGAAAAGGGAAATGTAACCTGAAAGAACGGACAGGTGTCCATAAACTACAGAAATTTTAATCAATGCTACGGTAAATAGTAATTACCGAAATATATATTTTTTTTTTCTAAAAGATAAAATTTCTAAACTTTATCATCCCTTTAACCAAGGTTGAAAAGAGCTGAACAGTTTACTCAAAAGCGTATACTATGTCGAGAAAATCCTCAACTTAATTAATAGCTTAATGAATAGACCGTCTTCCACGCATCACTATTTTTCTTCACTGCTTCTTTTTCAAGAACCATATCAATTGCTAATTCATCTTTTTGAACCCTAGATGAATTTTTGATCCAAACTATTGTTTCAGGAGTGATCTAGGTAATATTTGGTTCTTTGACCCATGGATCGCCTTTAATGATTGAATTTAAGAAAATGAGACAAATGTTATCAACAAAAATATGTCGACTTTTCCAACTGGATAACAGTAGTGTCTTGGTAAAAGAACTTCAAATTTGAAAATAAGAATTATTTGAAAGGCTAAAATTTATGATGGGCGATCAACGATTAAAATAGACAAATGAACTTGGTATAAAAATCTATCAAGACAAATATGGGAAATTCTTTTAACTGGGGAATTTCCCTAATCGACAACAATCTCCAAAAGAGATCGAAGAAAGTTGTATTTCATTATTCGTACAATACAAGTGAAACTTGTTACATTATTTAAGCGGAAATACAACAAATAGGGATACAACATATTTAAAACCATACAAAGAAACCCATGTGGCGACGAACAGTAAGGGAACCACACCAAGAACAAACGCTACTAACCACGGATAAGCCTTATCCAATGGGAGCTGAGCCACAGTAAGTAACCAAGCTATGATAATTATGTAAATCACAATTAGAAAAGGGCTCAACATTTTTGGTATAAGTGTTCGTTTCGGTTAAGATTTTGAGGAAGGAAAATATTAAGTTAATATGAATGGAGAGATCTGGCTTGTTATCTTATTTTATAGTCTAAGAAGGAGCCGTTTCTAGCGGTCAAATATGGAAAGAGAAATTAATTTGAATCCTGTATAGTGCCTTAGTCAGACTCACCTGTGTCTAGATGCTATACTATAGGAATACAAGTTGTTGGTTATTAAGTATGTACAGATTATAGAATGTTTATATATGCTATCTCTAAATGTTAATCCGGTGGAGGATTGTGTGTAAGTTCATCCTACTCTGTTGAGAGTAGAAGGATTCTGTATAGAATCATATGAGTTCATCCTACTCTCTGTTGAGAGTAGAAGGCATCAATTAGAGATGCGCCTTGTATCTTTCTGTTAATTATGTGTGATTGTCTAATGTAGAATAAATACTTAGATGTCATGTTCTCTAATATCGATTTATTGTCATTGAGATAAAACGTAAATCAAGTTAAGTATAATTTTATTCGATACAATCTAGATTTCGAGGGCGAAATCCTTTTAACTGGGGAATAATGTAACAACTCGCAAAAATCTGAGTAAATATAAACTTTGAATAATTCAATATTTTCTGTAAACAATTTAAGAGAACAAACCAGATACTTGAGTTCTTTTATCTATGTTGATATATATATATATTTTCCAAATATTTAACGTATGTGAAATTTTTAGTTTTTCACAGAAATGTATATATTAAATCTCCAGCCACCACCTTCTCGGTTTCTTCTTCAATCAGCCATCACCACCACATAACTATATGGCTAAATTCTTGTGAGCCTTCGGGGTCACACACATATACACCTAAACGTCATATATCGTAACATATATATTGTATATATGTTATACTTGTATCAAGAATTAAAGCATTGCTAGAATTAAACTAATTGAACTTGGGTGGATAATACTTTTGAATAAAATAGAGATTTAAACAACTCTATTTTTGGCCGTAGTCTAAAAAGGTTAACAAACCATTTTTAATTAGTCACTTTAACTTTCGGTAGCCAACTTTCTTATTTTATTCTTTACATCAATTATGGATTGAATTATTTAATAAGACAACTTTTATTTTGGACCAATATAAAAAAAAAAACAAAGTGCATATACGCTGGAAGATATCAAATTCTAGTTAAATTTGATTAGCATCCTGGTGGTGACTTTATTAAAATGGTTGTTGATCTTTCCATATTTCAATACTATATATAGCTAGACGATCACCATCTCCTTCCTTCCATCACCTCTCGGCTATCACCAGGCCACCCTTGCTGCTCGTAAACTGCTACTCTGTTTGCAGTCATCATGACAACCACCATTAAACTCTCGACTCTCATCTTTTCTATATTCGTATATACATACATATACATATAGATATAAACATGATCAAGCATCATCAGCGAAACACCACCTCTCGATCATGGCTGCTGCTCGTTATAGCTACTGTTCGGAAAGACATCATCACCATAAGCTACTACTACTGCTCGTTTTTAGTACAACCACCACCATGAAAAGCTACTGCCGCTGCAAACTCTTCATCATCACCACCACGGCCAAACACCACCACCCTTGTGACAACACCATCATCTTTGAACTACTGCTGTCATGTTGCTACTACTGCTGTTAACCGAACCAGCCACCATCAAAAGTTGCTGCTGCTAGGAAACCACCATCACCATTGTTACTATTCATCATCATCTTCATTCGGCCACCACCTTAAAACCTCAAACACCACCTCTTCACCATCACTGTTCGACAACCAGGAAACAAGGCAAGACATTCTAACATCATGACAAGTTGTTTGATGTCTACACACGCTTGTTTGTTCATGTTTAAAAACTCTAAACGTTTTCTTTTCGTTTTCTAGCTCGTCACCACAAAACCGTCACGAATCACCATCATCAGCCACTGATGATGGACCTGGGAAGTCTTCAACAGGTTATTTAAACTCCTTATAAGTTTCCCATGTTGAACTAAAAACAAGAATTATAAATTATAAATCTGACCGTTAACACCGTTAGATTTTCTGACAGTTTTAGTCCTAAACTGTTAACTGTTTTACAGTTTTAGTCCTTAGTCCGTCAGTTTCTGATTAAACTAATGACTCTTTTGAAATAACTACAAAATGGGTTATTTTTAATATTAAACTATATATATTGCAGAAACTGTTATTTTCCAAGACATCAGAGACTGAAACTGAAAGTCATATAAACACAAAAAAATATGATGACCAAAATTGAATGATAAAGATAAAACAACTAAAACATTGGTATAATTATTTATTAAATGAATTATATTTTATGTTTTAGATTAATTTGTCATGAGGATTATCTGCTGTTCTGATTTGCCACTACAACTAAGGTGAGTTTCGTAAACCCTCCCTACTCAATTGAGATTCGGGCTGAAAAGTGTACATGTTTGTTTAACTGTTGATTGTTGATTTGATTGATTGTATGATTGAATTGTTGATGTGGACATGTTAGCGCATTATTCATTATATAAGTCGCACCGTTAGCGCATTATTCATTATATAAGTCGCACCGTTAGCGCATTGTTAATTATTAACTATGTAAGCCGCACCGTTGTTGAACGTTATTGATTGTTATGGAACGTTTTTGAACGTTATATGGAATCGTTGTTGTTGAACGTTGACTTATATTGAATTGTGATAATGTGAAACCTTATAGGTTTTCCTTGGATGTGATTAGTTCTCCTAATCCCCACTTATTGTTAACGGTTGTTATCCGACACGGTTATTCCTTGTTACTTGTCCCTACGAACTCACCAACTTTATGTTGACGCATTTTAGTACACTTTTCAGGTAATCAAGTTAATCAGAGACAAAATGGATGATTGCATGCTTAATTGCTAGGATTGGACTAGCCTTGGACTTTCTGGATCCATGATCCTTACTTCCCTTTTATGGGTTACTTTTAGGATCAACTACTATCGATTGAATTGCCTTTTATTATTGATTGAACATGTATTGCGATGAATGTTGATGATTGTATACGTTTGTTCAAGTTTAAGGATTGTTTCAATCCTATGTTTTCATATAGTTTGACTCTACATAATTTCCATGTCGTGCTGTGCTTTTCTAAGTGATACCCCATGATTCCTCCATGTTGGGGTGTTACACCGCCACCGGCAACCATGAGCCGGAGGCTTCTCAAAGTGATGATCCTCCGTCATAACGCATTCCAGAGGTTACCACATCGAAGAGTCCACACAAAGTTGTGTTTTCCAGAATTCCTTCCGATAGTTATTTGGAGAGAGATGAGGAGAAAGATTTTGTCTCCGGCATAATGGTTCCAGCTCGTCGTCAAGAGGTGGCCCTGCTATCTATCGAGGAGTTCCGAACCTCCACCAACGAGACCACCATCCGCCAAATCTCTGAGCAGGTATGCTTTGGCACTTATCTCATTTTGATGCTATTCTTTATTTGTTGCTTAAAGATATATCATGCTAACTGTTTTTTGCTTCCGCCACCAGAACTATTTTTGGCGTAGGTGGGATGTGTTGGAAGCCGAGAGAGACTCGTTGCATCATAAGAACCGGGAGTTGCGTCGTAAGCTAAGAAAGTATGAGATTGAGGATCCGGAGGTGCAGACGGAGAAGGTTGCGAATATGGAGGCGGAGCTTGTAATTAAGACACAACAAGTAGAGATGACGGAGCAGGAGGTGTCTGTGCTCCGGCAGAAACTTGAGGAGGTAACATTGGCTGAGGAAAAAATTGATGACGAGCTTTTTGAAGAGAAAGCCAAAGTTGAACAACTTGGTTTAGAGATTGTTGAGCACAAACCCAGGGAGAGAGACTTTCAAGGTAGGATGCAGAAGTTGGGGCAGGATGTGGAAAGGCTTCAGTTGGATAGGGCGGAGCTAGTAAGGGGCATTCCCGTGATCTTTGATAGGCTCCGCTCGAGTTCCGACTTTCCCAAAGAAATGGGTGTGGTTCAAAACTGAGCACTGGCCGTGGGCTTTAACAAAGGCTTGATAAAAGCAAAGGCACAGGCTCCGGATTTGGACATTACGCAGATTCCGGGGTATCAGAGAGGAGCGTTCGCAGCCCTGAAGGAGGCGGCTAAACAATTTGCCGAGAAAAAATATGCTTATTTGGATGAAATTGCTTCCAACCCTGACCTTCCTGCTGTGGACATTCTTGCAATTAAGCCCGCTGGAGCCGCCCAAACCTCTGCGTCTGCTCAAGTCACTGCCTCTTCCGATGCCCACTCTGGTTCAGTCGTTCACAACTCTTGAGATAATGCTTGTTGGTGGTTTGTTATTGTTTTAAACAATTTTATTTGGCATTTGGTCTGTAAAGCCTTTGTTGGCTAGTACAATTCTTCTTCCCTTCTTTTCTTTATCTTCCGTAGGCTACGCGCTTGATGGTGATAAGCCGTAGCCAAGACAATATATTTCTATGCATGCTTATTCTCATTATTGCTGTTTGCTTATGCCTTGCATGATTTTGTTGTTATGTGTATATTTCACATTTGCATGTTTCTAAATAGCGCATAGTATTGTTCCTACCGGAGGCGTTTTGATGTTGTAGCCGTAGCCTCTCCCTGAGACTTTCTTATGCATGCATGTTTGTTCTATTTTTATAAAAAGGATTGTTATTTTTGCCAAGTCTTGGGCTTACTTGATTGCCAAGGTTTTTTGGGCTTATAATCCTTTCCTTTATAAGTCGTAGCTTGTCGAAAGGTATTTTTTAGGGGATGTGATTCCCTTTACACCTTGCAAGACTATTGGGGTCCTGCGACGTAAGGTTGCGAGCCTACACGTCCGCTTGCGGAGACGAAGGCCAGCCGTAGCGTATTTGTATTTGCATGATGTTTTCATTACTTAGAAAAATTTTCTAAGATTTGTTTGCACAATTTTTCACAAGTGTTGCGTTGCTTAGGCTCCGATTAGCCGTAAGCTGCAGTCATTTTGTGATACTTCATCATTTGTGCTTAAAGACAGTTTCCCAAAAGTGTCACATTGCTTAGGCTCCGATTGGCCGTAAGCTGTGATTTAATTAATTTCATTTGGCCGTAGCCTTTTCACATGGTGGTTGGCCGTAGCCTTTTTGACAAAATAAAAATATTCACAAATAGCATCTTTTCAACTGTGAGTCATTCCAAGTTCGTGGGAGGTCTTCTCCTTGAAGTGTGGCCAGTTTGTAGGATCCATTGCCGCAAGCTTCTGTCACTTGGTATGGACCTTCCCATTGAGCTTTCCAGCTTTCTCTGCTTTGCTTGCATCATTGTTCCTGAAGACATAGTCTCCAGGCAGAAAGGTTTCTTTTTTGACCCTTTGGTCATAATACTTCTTCATTTATTTTTTGTATGCTGCCTCTCTGATGGAGGCTACTTCCCTTCTCTCTTCAAGTAGCTCCAAATTCTGTCGGAGCTGCTCTTCATTTTCACTTTCTGTATTGAACCTACGGATAGTTGGTACACTTGCTTCGGCTGGGATCATGGCTTCGGAGCCGTATACAAGGCTGAATGGTGTTTTTCCATTGCTTGTTTTTGGAGTTGTTCATAAAGCCCATAGTACTTGATGGAGCTCATCTAGCCATCCATTCTGGCATCTTCCCAGTCTTGTCTTGATTCCTTGCACGATCTGCTTGTTCATTGCTTCGACCTGTCCGTTTGTCTGAGGATGGGCTACAGATGTAAAACGTTGTTGTATTTCCAGGTTGTTGGAAAACTGAGGGAAAATTCCTTGACTGAATTGTTTTCCATTGTCGCTGACTATAACCTGCGGGATTCCGAATCTTGTTACTACTTGTTCCCATACAAACTTTTCCATTTGCTTGCCCGAAATGGTGGCCAAAGGCTTGGCTTCCACCCACTTTGTGAAATAATCTATAGCCACGACCAGAAATTTGACACGTCCTGGAGCCTGTGGGAAAGGTCCGACGATGTCGATGCCCCATTTAGAGAAAGGCCACGCTGCTGTGACTGGTATGAGCTCGTTTTTGGGAGCCTTCGGAACTACTGCATGGACTTGGCATGAATCACAAGCTTGGATTTCTTTCAAAGCTTGGATGGTCAGTAGTACCCCATCTTGGTGATTTTAGCCACCACCATTATGGGTCCGGCGTGGGTTCCGTAACATCCTTGATGTATTTCTTGAATAACTGCCTTAGCTTGATTTGGGCCAACACATCTTAACAATGGTCCCAAGTAAGATTTTCTGTAGAGCCCTTCATCTCGGAGGGTGTATTGCGGAGCCTTAATCCTGATCTTCCTTGCTTCTTCTTTGTTTGCAGGCAACAGTCCACTTGTCAAGTATTCTAAGATTGGTGTCATCCAAGTTTGTCCTTCCTCTTCCACAGGTGCCACAACAATCTCTTCCTCAATAGAGCTTTTTTGTAATGTTTCAACAAGAACTTCTTTAGTTAGATGGGCGAAAGAGGTGGAGGCCAACTTGCTCAGAGCATCTGCTATTTTGTTTCGGCTCCGACTCACATTTTGTATTCGGAAGCTCTTGAATTTTTGTCTTATTTTCCTAACTTTTTCCAAGTATTTCTTCATTGCTGGCTCCTTTGCTTCATACGTCCCATCTACTTGAAAAGCTACTATTTTAGAATCTACACAAACATGAATGTGATCTACTTTCATTTGATTTGCGATTCGCAGGCCTGCTAGTAGTGCTTCATACTCTGCGGCATTATTCGATGCCTTGAAGTCGAATCGTAAAGCATAAGTAAATTCTTGACCTTCTAGGCTTGTCAAAATAAGGCTTGCTCCGGAGCCGTCTGCACTAGAGGCTCCGTCAGTAAAAAGTTTCCATGTCTCCGGAATATTACTCGCTTCCGACTCCTCCAGCTCTACACTACTTTTTGCCTTTCTTTTGCTTTTTGGCTCCGTTAGTGGGACCTCTGCAAGAAAATCTGCTAGTATTTGCTCCTTGATTGAACTTCGAGGTTTGAATTCAATTTCGTGCTCTCCGAGTTCAATTGCCCATTTTGCTAATCTTCCAGAGACCTCCGGCCTAGTTAAGACTTGCTTGATCGGCTTGTCTGTCAGGACCTGGATAGGGTGTGCCTGGAAGTATCGCCGGAGCCTCCTAGCTGCATGAACTAAAGCAAGAGTTAGCTTTTCAATTTCTGGATACCTTGTTTCCGGAGCTTGCAAAACTCTGCTAACATAGTATATCGGCTGTTGGACTTCTTTTCTGCTTGTTATCAATACTGCACTTATGGTTTCGCCGGAGGCTGCTAAGTACATCTGGGAGTTTCGCCTGGTGCCGGAGCCGTCATGGTTGGCAGTTGGCATAAATAGTCTTTTAGCTCCGTGAAGGCTTTCTGGGCCTCCTCTGTCCATCTGAAATGTTGTTTTTCTAAGACAACCCTTCAATGTGTGAAAGAAAGGCAAGGATCTATCTGCAGACTTGGATAAAAAGCGATGAAGGGCTGCGAGCTTGCCATTGAGGCTTTGGACCTCTTTGAGAGCCTGCGGCGGCATCATGTCTTGAATGTCTTTGATTTTTTCTAGATCTGCTCTAAATCCTTCTTTTGTGATTATGTGCCCCAAAAATTGACCTTCTTCCACCCCAAAAGAACACTTTTTTGGGTTCAATTTCATATTAATGGCCCGGAGGGTTTTGAAAGTTTCTTCAATGTCTAGGAGCATATCTTCTTCACTTCGGCTCTTAATGACCATGTCATCTACATAAGCCTCTAAATTCCTTCCGATCTGTCTCCCAAAAGCCTTATCCACCAGTCTTTGATATGTTGCTCCAGCATTCTTTAGACCAAAAGGCATCTTTTTGTAACAATAAATTCCTTCGGACGTGTAAAAGGCTGTTTTGTCTTCGTCGTCCGGATGCATCTGTATCTGGTGGTAGCCTTTGTAAGCATCTAAAAAACATTTTAGCCAGAAGCCTACAAGTGATTCGACCTTCCAATCAATTTCCGGAAGGGGATAACAATCTTTAGGGCACGCCTTGTTGATATCAGTGAAATCGACACACATTCTCCATCCTCCGTCGTGTTTTTTCACCATCACCGGGTTGGCTACCCAGCTTTGGTATTTAACTTCTCTGGGGATGCCAGCTTTTACCAAATCTTCCACTTATTCTTTCGCAGCCTTACTTCGGTCTGGAGCTAGGCTCCGGCGCTTTTGCTTGATGGGGTCCAGATGTGGTCTTGTATTCAGGCGGTGTTGCGTGTCAAAAGTTTCACCGTTTATCTTCAATTCTCTTGGGACACCCGTCATGTCCGCAGGCGTCCAAGCAAATACATCTTTGTTTTTATCCAACACTTCTTTCAACTTCCTTTTGTATTCGGTTGGTAATTGCTTGCCAATCATTATGTGTTGATCTGGATACTTGCTGTTGATAAACAACTTTTCTGTCTCTACTTCAAGGTTTTCATTCTTTCTTGAACACTCTCCAACCTCCGGAGCCCTAACTTGAGCGCATTGTACCTCCGGTCGGGGTTCGGTTTTTACAAAGCCTACCCCCCTTGGAGTTGGGAATTTTACGACTGCATGAACTGGGGATGGCACCATACCCATTTTTCTCATTGCTGAACGACTAAGTATGACGTTATATGGGGATGCTGCCCTTACAATTACAAACGTCAAAGCCTCCGTTCTTGTTCGCGGAGCCGTTCCTACGGTAACATTCAATACAACATCTCCCAGTGACCAAGTTCTTTCTCTTGAAAAGCCTACTAGAGGACTTATGTTGTCCTTTCTTGTTTTTCTTAGTGCTGCCTTTAGTTTCAAAAAACAGTGTTCATACATAATCTCGCATCCGCTTCCGGTATCCAAATGAATTCATTTCACTGGGTGATTCCCTATGATGGCTCCGATTATGATTGGTTCCTCCGATGCTTCTTCGTCTTCTACCGGAGGGAAACTTATGGCTACCTTCTTCCAGGCTTCGGCCCTTGCTGGTGGTCTTTCCGGCGTTGTATGCTCCGAGATAACTGCTGCAATTATGTCTTACAGTGGCTCCGCTGTTGCATCTGGAGCTTCGATCACTGGGATTTTGCCATTGTTTTGCCTTGGTCCTGGCTCCTTGATGCCCTTCAATAGCATCGAGTATTTTCCTGACTTCATGGCTTCTTCTACCTTGTTCTTGAAAACTTTGCATTCATTCGTCTCATGGCCATAGCGATTGTGAAATTCACAATATTTAGACATGTCTTTGTTCTAGAGGTTTCCTTTCATCGGAGCCTTCTCCGTTGCCAAAATGTCACGAGAATTCTTTGGGGCATGCTGGAGAGTAGAGTGACTTCCGGAGGCTCCTCCTTGTGATCTATTGAATGGAGCTGTTCGGAACCTTTCGTGTCAAAAGTTCCTGTTTCTTCTGTTTCTATCAAGGTCCTTTCCGTAGCCTGGACCTGTGACTCCGCCCGCTGTTTCCTTGCCCACTAGAAATGTGTAAGTCTTGTCCATTAATACTGTATACTCTTGCGGCAAGTCTGTGGAGAGGAATTCCACAAGGGGCTGAAACCGTAGCCCATGGACAAAACCTGAAATCTTCTGATTTTCACTGAGGCCCTTCATCAACGCCGTCTCGTCCGTGTAGCGAGTTATAAATTGCCGGACGCTTTCATTTTCTCTTCTTTTGATATTGTGGGCTTCTAGATGCATTTTCTTGTATTTTCTCTGTTGGCTGAAATGTGAGCGGAATTTTGTTTTTAAGTCTTCAAAGTTTGCTATGCTTCCTTCCGGCTGCGCGTCTAGCCATGCACGCGTCAAATCTTTCAGTGTAAGAGCAAACATATGACAGGCTATCGGAACGTTCCACCTCTGCATCCGGATCATCCCATTGAAATGTTTCAAATGGTTGTCCGGATCGTCCTTTCCATCGTACATTTCTATCCCCTTTGGCAAGTCTCCCTCCGACAGTGGATAGTCTTCGATCCACTGCACAATGGGTCCCGGCTCTGTTTGAATTATCATATCTTCCTCACTTGGGAACCATCCCGGAGGCGACGGAGCGTGCCTTGCAGTGTTGGGGATGTGTGATTCATAGTAATTTGTATTTTGATGGGGAGTATTTTGTGTTTGTCTTCTACCGGGCTGCGGGGTGGAAAAATGCATGTGCATGTTCCGCGACCCCCTGGTAGGCTGCGGTGTAAAGTACTGTTGGGGGTTTGTATTAGAATAATGGTTGTATTGTGGAGGTGGATTGCTATAAGCATGATAGTTATGGTTGTATGTTTGACCTGTTGTACGAACATATTCCTCCGCCATGGGCGGAAGGTTTGGACCTCTCTGGTATTCTTCATTTTGGCAACTGAAGTTTCTTCTTGGGGCTTCATCAAAATGGACTCTTGCCCCTGGTCTGCTTCCGGAGGCTCTGTGAACGGGTGTTTCTGCTTCAAAATCTTCTTCCGTCGCCTCCGTTTCATCTGAGTATGTGAGCCTTGTTCGTACACTTTGCATATCAATCTGCTTGAGATACTCTCTTAGGAGTGGTGCGAGCTCCTCTAACTGTCTGCGGTCGGAGGAGCCAGCGGTGTTGTTCTTGAGGTTTCGAAACCCGGAGGTGACCGTGGATCACCGTCCTCTGCCATTTTCGTACAAGATTATTGTGATTTTAGTGCGGATGGCGCCACTTGTTTAAGGGTAAGTTTACACTTAAATTAATAGGGTTAATCTTGTTTAGGAAAATGATAATGAGTGGTTTATACTTGTTGGCGGTTCCCTAATGGTGTGAATTACTTATTAGCTTCACGCCACCAAGTGTGATATTTAGGTGTTTGTGTGTGTTTTTCATTAGGGTTTTAGATGAATCCTTTTAGAGGTATTTATAGGCCTCTTGGAAAGGATCCAGAAGCTGGAGGTTAACGGTAACAGTAACGTTAACGAGTAACCGTTATAGCTTGGACAGACGCGTAACGACTTCTGACTTAAAGGTACAAGTACGGGTCGTACGTACTAGTGCACGTTCTTATTTATACTGTTTGTCTGTGGGCTGGCCGCAGCCTTTCTGGCCGTCCGGCGGAGCCTGTTGGCTTAACTTAATACACTTAAGTTCCGACCAGAACCTTAACGAAGGCTCCGACCTGTCATTAGTATATGTAATTCGGAGGGTCAAGGATGGTACATCATCATACAGGAATCTGAAAATCCACTTCCCACAAAATTTACACAAGTTTTATGTTTTAATGAGCCTGGAGAATGAAGATAGTCATAGTTTATACGGGCCACATGGGCCCATATCCCAATAGGGACATGGCGATTTCTAATGAATAGGGACTCATTATCATAAAAAAAAAAAAGAAGTAATAGGAAAAAAAATATTATAAACATAAGTTGACACTCAAAAATTTTGAATTCGAAATTTCTAAATCATAATACCCACTTCGAACTATGAATTACGAGTAGCAATACATATCAATAAGAGGCAGTTAACATTAAAGAATTCGTGAGTTTAGTCTTATTAGGCCACTCCTTATACATACCACTTCTTCCCCTATTCATCGGCTTTCTCTCTCCTAGAGCACCCCAAGAACACCCCCCCTCCTTATACTATCCACTTCTTCCCCTATTCTTCTAATATTTTATTTTATTTTTTTTACACAAAATTAAAAAACAAAGTAATTTAGAAAACTTTTTAATAATAATAATAAACATTATACAACTTTAAACCATATATATACATATATATAAATCAAGGTTTAAAAGTAAACTCTTAAAACTCTAGTTATTATTTCAAAAATGAACAAAAGTTGGGGGGCTAAAATGAAATTTGCTATTAAATCATCCTCTTCAACCTGTGTTATATATGATATATGATATATATACAAACACACACCACCGCACACAGTTGGGTTTTTTTTCCAGCGATTCAACGAAAAAGGGACCCACAAAAGCCAATAGACGCTCGTCTAACTTTGGAACAAACAACCCGGACGCAGCCCTGGACGCCACCCCTGCTAATTGCGTTTTCGAAGTTGGATGCGTCGGACGGCGTCGGACGCCCTCTTCAAACTCCTATAAGGACCGGCCTTACAAACAAACCAGCATAGTATCCTCACAATATGAAAAACTTTTTTTTCAATTGGTGGCATTCGAATCTTTTTATGAAAATATAACGTAATTTTTGTCACATTATTATTTTAAAAAGAAATACAATTTATTTATGAAAAAGTTATTATGTGTGTATTTTAAGTTATGAAGAGTTTAGGCTAAGGGGTATGAGGCGGCAAACATGGCGGCTTCTTCTCATTCCGCCTCCAAGATGCCATGAACACCTCCCCACAATTTGGGTAGCATTATGGGGAGTCACATGACACAAATTCCCCTCTCTCTTATTACGCCTTATACCTCTCAGCCTTAATTAAATTTTGTAATATATATTTTGTATTTTCATATCTAAATTTTGAAAGATGTAAGTTATCATACACTATTACCAGAAGCAGATAGTTGGGGGCTTGGAACGATGTTAGTTGGTACCCATAGGGTACATGGTATTAAACATTTCGCTTCTGATATAAATAATTTAATGGAATATACTAAATTATTTGATTACATAAATGAAAGTTTGATTCAAAAAAAATACACATAATTTAAGATAAAAGTTGTAATAAATATTTCGTGTAGTATATCTAAGATTTAAATATGTTAATGTTCCTTTTGCAAAGAACCTGTGATATGAATAGTTGACTTTGTTAAAAACGAATAGTGAAGATACAAAGAATAATTGCCTAAAGTTAGCGGCTGTGTTTGAAACAATTCGCCTAAAGTTAATGACATTCAGATTCAGAAAGACAATGAGGGTGGATCGAGCAGTTTCTGTTTGGAACTTACCTAAGGCGCTTCAAGTGTAGCCTTTGTGATTAGTCTGGTCTTTTATTTGTTTTAGAGGATAGATAGGTCCATGGGGCGAGGTAGTCGGTTACCTCTGTCAATTTTCATTTGGCGTGCAATCATCTAACTTTTTGTTCGGTTGTTGCTTTGGCCATGTACGATAACTAGTTGATATGGTATTCGGCCATATCACCTGTATTTTTTGTGATGTTAATATATACTCACCCGGGTAAAACTGCCCTTTACCCAAAAAAAAAGAATAATTGCCTATTTTAACCTATGAAATATAATAGTTTTATTGGGCTTTTGTGTGGGTTTCCAACTTTAAAAAGGCATAAAGGCCCATTATGTTAGGCCCAAATGCGAAGAAATATCAACATCTTTTCTTCTTTTTTTAACAGAACATCTTTTGTTTGTTTTAGTGTATCAGTGAGCTGAGAAAATTCAGTATATAGATTGCAGAGAGAAGTAATAAAACATGTTTTCAAGTTCTAGATTCTGAGAACCTATAATCCTAGATGCACAAAACTGTCATATTGTCATCATTGTTGGGCAACATCGTAAGAGAATCTGGGTAACATTTTGGACGGTGGAGACTATACTTGGAGATTGAGAAACACAAGCAATAAAAGTGGTTAAGATTTGAGCACTTGGCTTTTTGACCATCGTATGATTGCTAATATGCTATATTGTGACTTTGTGGGTATTGTCTTCCTCTAAATATTTTTTTCCATTGGATGTATCTTATATGGTGTTTGATGGATTTAGGGGAGGGAGTGGTACCCAAATTGGGTAAACTACTTAATACTTTTTAATCAATCAAAATCTTTCAACTCAAAACTATTTAATTTTACCCAAAACAACCAAATTTAATGGTGGTGATACCTAAACTACCCAAATTTTTTTCATTTTCATATTATTTTAATACATAAAATCGAAACGGTTAGAATATGCGAACATAAATCATATAAACATTCACATAAGCGCAACGGAAGAATCGAATATGTAATCACATTAATTAACAAAGAGAGAATCGAAACGTGTACCTTATGCAAAGCTTCCAATAAAATCAATAATAATAAGATTATTATTGTTGTAGGGTTTAAAGTAAAACCCCTTTACGATCGCACACTAGACACCCCTTATACCGTATGCTAGTACCCCGATCACGATCAAACAACCCTTTGCTTGTACCCTCTAAAAGTCGAACCAAAGCAAACCCAAAAACCCCTTGACTTGCTACCTACGGCCGAACCAAATAAGAGAGGAAGAGAGGAGAGAATTTTTATGTGAAGAAATATCTAAACCCTTGGAATTAAGCCCCCTTTATATAGGGATATATCTAGGGTTTTTATCCTTGGTGGGCAAGTAATCTCAAGGCTTTCCAAGCCTTGAAATTTTTGGCCCAACCCATTAGGAATTAGAGCCCAACTCTAATTTCCTAATTTCACATTTTAACCTCCTTTTAATTAATTAAATAAAATTAACCCTTTAATTTATTTAAATTAATCATTTCGTGATCAAATTAATTAATATATTACTTTAATATAATAATTAATAGTATAGAGTTACCGTGTCATTTCGTGTGACCCCGTAGGCTTAAATTACTTCCGGACATGCGTTTATTATAACGTGATCACATACCAACAGCTCCTACTTGAGCATGTTATCATAAAGGCAATAACATTGGTTAGCGTCTAGCAACACGCCAATGCTCCCGGAAAAATTTAAGGATAGTTTCTTAAATTATCTTTTGAAATGATTTAGTCTTTAATATCCCCTTGTTTCAGATACCTTTGTTAATTATGAATATGGATCAATGTCATTTCATAATTTAACGATTCTGTTTCTCATTTCTACAATTAATCAAGATTACCAAATTAGTCAAGACCACCTCTTGAGTTCATTTGGGTATGCGCATACAAACATCTTAATTAATCAATGAGGGCGCCAAATGGTATCATACTTCAGTTGCAAATTGAAGGAACAAATCATATATTGACTACACGTGTTAGTCATGTCGTTTCACTACATTTCTGAAAATAGCCCTTTATTACTACCTTGTTCAGGACAGTTAGAACTATATCTAGAAAATGCAATCCACACATGCATAACCTGCTTGTATCTCAAGTTTAAGGATAAATAAAGCAACCATTTCACGAATTTCACTTAATGACGCCGATCCATAAAATGACAATTCGTTACGTGGGGTAAGTCCGATATTCACCTCTTTGAATACCATGTGAGTTTGGCAGACCATCTCCAAATATTCCCTTAAATAATTCAACCAATCTCTCACATTTGTCTTAGTTTAACTATATTCCCATATAGTTAATCGACAATGGACGTTTAGAATATATCAAAAAATATTCATGGATTTAAACATGTAAATATAGGACACAATTATTATAAAATGGAAA
>CM067170.1:92341455-92448394 GCA_034093135.1 Erigeron breviscapus | reverse complement strand
CCCACTTGTTGGAAAAGGGTGTTCCTTTTGTTTTTGACGATGCTTGTTTGAGATCTTTTCAGGTATTGAAGGAGAAGTTGACTGATTCTCCTATCATGGTAGCTCCAGATTGGGAATTGCCTTTCGAGTTGATGTGTGATGCAAGCGATTATGCTGTTGGAGCTGTGCTAGGGCAGAGGTTTGAGAAACATTTCAAACCCATTTACTTCGCTAGTAAGAATTTGAACCCTGCCCAGCAAAATTATACCACGACGGAGAAGGAGTTGCTTGCAGTGGTTTTTGCATTTGATAAGTTTAGATCATATCTTGTTTTGAGTAAGACCATAGTTTTCACTGACCATTCAGCCCTTAAGTACCTGTTCTCGAAACAGGATGCTAAACCCAGGCTTATCCGTTGGATTCTTTTGTTGCAAGAATTTGACATTGAGATAAAGGATAAGAAAGGGGCTGAAAATTTGGCTGCCGACCATTTGAGTCGTTTGGAAGATCCTCACCGGGAGGAACTTCGTGATGGGGAGATCAATGATCACTTCCCCGATGAGTCTTTAATGTTTATTTCTAATTCTGATGAAGCTCCTTGGTTTGCAGATATAGCTAATTATTTGGTTGCAGGTGAGATACCTAATGATTTCACGCCCCAACAGAAGAAGAAGCTCATATTGGATGTTAAGTATTATTTTTGGGACCATCCATACTTGTTTCGTGTTTGTGCAGATGGTATGATTAGGAGATGTGTTGTTGGAGCTGAGACTAGAGAGATTTTGGATGCGTGTCACTACGGGCCAACCGGGGGTCATTATGGACCTTCAGTGATGGGTAAGAAAGTTTTTGATGCAGGTTTCTATTGGCCAACAATTTTCAAGGAGGCCCAGACTTTGGTTAAGACTTGTGACATCTGTCAGCGATAGGGGAACATCACTAAACGGGATGAGATGCCCCAACAGAGCATTCAGGTATGTGAGGTATTTGATGTCTGGGGTATAGACTTTATGGGACCATTCCCACCGTCTAATAAGTTCCAGTACATTCTTGTCGCCGTTGACTACGTGTCTAAATGGGCCGAAGCCAAGGCTTTGCCCACGAATGACGCGCGTGTAGTCATTGATTTCTTGAAACAGTTGTTTTGTCGTTTTGGTTGCCCTAGAGCTTTGATTAGTGACCGTGGAACCCATTTTGCAAACCATCAGTTAGCCAAAGTGATGAAGAGGTATGGTGTTGTCCACTATTTTTCTACCTCATACCATCCACAGACCAGTGGTCAAGTGGAAAACACAAATAGGGCCTTGAAGAGGATTTTGGAGAAAACTGTTGGAGATAACCCCAAGGTGTGGTCAAAGAAGTTAGATGACGCCTTGTGGGCGTTTAGGACGGCTTATAAGACGCCGATTGGCACCACGCCATACCGGTTGCTCTATGGCAAAACTTGCCATCTTCCTATTGAGATAGAGCATAAGGCGTATTGGGCATTAAGGAATTTGAATTTGGATTTGATGGAGGCAAGTGAACTTAGGATGTTGCAACTTCATGAGCTTGATGAGCTTAGATTAGGTGCTTATGAGAATTCAAGGCTATATAAGGAGAAAACCAAGATTTGGCATGATAAGAGGATTCGTAGGAAGGAGTTTAAGGTTGGGGCTAAAGTGTTGTTATTCTTGTCTAAATTTAAGATTAAGCAACCTAAACTTACTTCTAGATGGATTGGACCATTTGAGATTAAGCACGTATACCCATCGGGTTATGTTGAGTTGTTTAAGCGAAATGGTGAAGGTTCATTCATTGTCAATGGTCATCGACTTAAGCTATATTTGGAAGAAGAGCAGGTTGAGGGGATATTTGATGAGATCCCCGTGTTTGAGTTGAACACTTGAAGGTTTGTCGAGTCAAGCTAAAGACTCGTTAATAACTTAAGCGCTTCTCGGGAGGCAACCCGTGTTTAGTTTCTTGCATTTTACTTTTCTTCGAATTATTTAGTTTTAATCTTGTTTTAGTTGGTAAGTGCAGGTGTGGTTTCGATTCGATGCGGTTCCGGGTAAGTGTGATTTGAGTTTTGTCACAAAAAAAAATGTGTGAAGGAAATTTCCAGGGACTTCCCACTACGCCGCAGTGGGGGTTGGAAAGCCCAGCTGCGCCGCATTGAAAAGCCCCTGCCCGCGTGTGAAATAATTCCCACTGCGCCGCAGTGGGAGTAAAACATCCTCACTGCGCCGCAGTGGGAGTAAAACATCCTCACTGCGCCGCAGTGGGATGCCAGGTAAGCCACAAACTGGCCGATGTAAGTATAGGTGAGACTTATTTTTCATTCACTTTTCACTTTTTATCTATCTTTCTTTCATCTCATCTCTCAAAACCGAAAAAAGGAGCTAAAAAAAAAACTAACAAGAAACCCATCCTTTCCATCAAATTCTTCCATTCTCTTCCATCTTTAATCATTCTTCCAGATTTTCATCCTCATAACATTGCATAATGGGAAGAAGTGTAAGTTTTTCTCTTTTGTTTCTTTGTATTTTCCTTTTATTTCTTGAAGTTTTAATTTCTAGGGTTTATGCTAGATTAATCTTTCGAATTAATTTAGGGGTTTTGATGTTTGTGGGCAATAGAAGCTAATTGGGTGTTGAATCTTGCATCTTGTTCATCCATTTTTTATTTTAATTTTGAAATTAGGGTTTTAAAAAATTGGGGATTTGTTAGGAACAAGTGTGAGGGATGTAAATGTCGATTTATGTGGAGATTATTGTTTGATTATGACCTGAATTTGCTTGTTTGAGTACCCCTTTTTGTGCCAAGTCGTGATGAACTTTGCTCAACTTGCCCAGTATTTGTGCCTCACTGCGCCGCAGTGAGGGGGTGCATTGCCTCACTGCGCCGCAGTGAGGATCGTCTGCCCGTTTTGTCTTTTTGCCCCACTGCGCCGCAGTGAGGGTGAAGCATGCCCACTGCGCCGCAGTGGGGGTACCTCCCTGCCAAGATTTTCGTTTGTTTATTATAGTTTCCAACTTTACATTCTTATTACTCACGATTGGTCGTTTTTCATGTGTGTGAATGCAGGGAGCGGGAGCTACAGATAAGGCCGCAGGAAAAAGGAAAATGGTTGAGGGGCAATCCAGTGAGGCCGTTGATGTGCCGAGTTCAAAGAAACAAATGGAGGTGCCACTTACATTTATTGAAGAACTGAACGAGCGACATGCTTGGCTATCATTTGAGGGAATTAGGAAACCCCAAAAGAACATATACAAGAACAAGTTGTATAAGCTTTCTAAGCATGCGGTCCTTCCCGCAAGACATTTAACTCCTTTTCAAGCTCAGGTATTTGGAGTGCAGGAGGACATTCGACGGTGGTTTTCTATGAGTTTGAGAGTTGGAGGTGAGTCAAGAGGGCATGACGTGAGTTATGATATTTGGCGGCGGGTATTTGCTAACCGTGAAACCGCCTACCGTGAGTTATGCTTAGAGTTCTATTCGACCTTGAAACTGAAGAAGGAGTTAGGGAAAGTCAAAGATATTTTTGAGGAGAGGGTAGTCTCGTTTTACTGTGGGGGACAGCAGAGGAAGCTGTCAATTGCTGAATTTGGTTACTACTGTGGGATGTATACGAGGGAGAAGTTGCAGAATGCAGAGTTTAGGGCTATTTTGAAGAAGGGGTATAGAACAGGAGCCGATTTGGGTGATGGAGAGTCTATCTTGGAGTATTACACCAGGATCACGGGGGGAGAAACATGGACATACACAAGTGGTGTGTCAAAGATTAAGAATGTACGTTTGAGGTTGCTCCACCGGATGATTGTGACTTTCTTGGTACATCGTTCTACTCATTGGGAGAAGGCGTACCAGAATGATCTTTGGTTACTTAAGTTATTTTCTGAGGGAGCTCCATCCAGGTTTGCTTTGCCTCCTCTTGTACTGCTGGACCGTATGTGTAATCATTCTGATTCGAATCTGGTTTTGGGACATTTTATCACGGTCATTTA
Source organism: Erigeron breviscapus (assembly GCA_034093135.1). Taxonomy (NCBI): domain Eukaryota; kingdom Viridiplantae; phylum Streptophyta; class Magnoliopsida; order Asterales; family Asteraceae; genus Erigeron; species Erigeron breviscapus. The sequence continues at coordinate 92,444,429 of CM067170.1, read as the reverse complement.
TAAGAGGATGGGAGTCTTTGCTTCTGATGATTTCCAGACTTATCTTTCATTGCCAGTGCATCAGGAGGATTTTACGTATAATGAGCTTTATAGGGCAAAGATTTTGAAGAAAAAGAAAGCAAATGAGCAGGAGCAGTTGTTAGATGATGAGGGTGAGGTTGAAGGACCACCTCCTGTACAGGAGGAGGATGAGGAGGCTGATGTTGAGATGGCTGATGCTCCACAGGAGCCACCGAGGAAGACTGTACGTAACATTCCCATCCCTCGCTCATTTGATTTAACACTTTTGGGGAACACTATTCAGAATATCTATAAGGTTAAGCAGAACAGTCAGCGAGAGTTTGATGCTTACCAGCGGAGGGTGGACCAGGATTTCACCTGGGTTGGATCACAGCAGGCCCACACTAACTACACACTTGATTATTATCAGCCGATGTGGGATGCTCAGTATCACAGTCGGGAGTTTGTTCGACCTGACCCGATTCCTCCGTTCTCTCTACCGCCTATTTATGTCCCCGATTATCGTCAGGGGGGTCAGTCCTTTTTCTCTCGTACGACTGCCCCGGGGAACATGTCACCACCACCTCATGATTTAGGAGGTTCTCCTCGAGGTCCAGTGCAGTTTGGGGTCTTTCAGGGTGGTCATGTTGGCGGTGATTCTTCATCTTTTGCAGGTTTGGATGCAGGTGCTCATTCAGGATTTGATGCTGGTCATTCGGGAGGAGGTGCAGGTGGTTCGGGTTCAGCTCAGGAGGAGGAGCAAGATTGGGTGACGAGTATTTTTGGAAAACCTGGACTACCTTATGGCTACCATGGACACCAGGAGTAACAGGAGATGATTCCCATCCGGTACCGTGGGATGGAATCATATGATGATTGGTTATTTTGGTATTCTTATGACATTATTTTATTTATCATTGTCTGGTATCCTCCCTACGGGGTGATGAAACATTTGTAATTTCCTTTGTTTCTTTTATTTTCTGCATGATACTGTTTCGGTTTGCATTTAGTATGGATATTTGGGATTTGTTCTTGTGATGTGTAATTGAGCAGGTTTGATCCGAATTGATGAAAATACTTAGTGGAAACCAAGTGTGGGGGAGGACCCGTTGGATTCTCATTCTCACCTACATTCGTTGGCATTGATTTGTTTGATTGTGTGATCGTGTTAGTAGCTCACTATGATGTCACATGCATATGCTGGCAGTAAGTTCAGCGCAACATTTTTAATTGGCATCTTTATTGACATTGTTTCACACACAGCTCTCGCACATTCTGTTTTGGGCTAGTCTGTTTCTCCCGTCAAGCAAATTGGACTTCCTTTTTAGGAAGAGCAATTTGTGGTGCGAGGTCGACTTACTTGTTTTGAAACGGAATGTGTCCATGATCCGGTATGTGTTCTCATTCTTTCTGTCTATTTTGCTTACCCCTATTTACCTTTGTTTTGACCGAGTATTGGACATTGAGGGCATTGTCCATCTTAAGTGTGGGGGGTGGCAAATAGGTTTAAGCAACCGGATATATCTCTTTTGTTGTTTTGCCATTGAGATTTATCCGTTCTTGTGGATGTGTCCCTCTCGTAGGCTTTTGGGTTTTATCCAAGAGTAAGGGTTCTATCTTGAACTCTGAACTATGATGTGCATGTTTGAGATTGGTGGCTTCGATTTGGTAGGATGACGGAAGACGATATGATTTGAAACTTGTGTTGAGCTTGTCCTTGTGGTAAATTGCTTTTGTCACTTAATTCATAATAACTTAATGAGCAATTTTACTACAAAATTTTTTGCCTTGGTACAAATTTAATCGGCGAAATGTGTTCTGAACGGTTATTGGGCTAATCCTTGTGGATTGATAACATTACTTGTATACTCAAATTTCCCAAACACCCAAAAGTTGTGAGATTCATCATTCATTTATAGATGTGCTAGGTGTTTACGGTTTTGGTTTGATTGCCTTGTAATTTTGTCCCTCTCTTAGGCTCTTGGATTTATTCGGGAGTAAGGGTTCCATTTCGAACTCTGCACTAAGATGTGCATGTTTGAGGTTAATCTATTCCATTTTCGGGTTACTTTCTTTGATATGAGTGTGCCGGTGATGTGTTGAGCTAGAACTTGGCCTGGTGATCATTACGAGACCGCAGTGAGATCACTTTTGTGATAGAAGTACATTGGATGACGAATTGGCATATTAGGTTTGACCCGTATTTTCTTTCTATTTCCCCCCTTGCTTATGTATATTTTTACCTTTAGTATACATACTTTTATACATGTACATACATGTTTTGTGTAGCTGGCTACTCTGGTCAGTGATTTTCCTTTCTTTGTAAACCTTTGTTGGACTCATCTTTAGTGTAAGATACACTTAGACACACTTTTTGAACTTAGCCTTTTCCTTTGTATAAATCCACTTAAATATGTAAACTTTACCTCGCCATACCGATAGTCTAATTTTGGGGGGCCATTGATTGTCATTGGTTTGTTTGGACGGTTTGGGAGAGCCTCAGTGGGTTGTCAGTTGGAATATTCTTGGTCTTTGGGAATACTTCGATTGGTCAAGTTTTTGGGGAATGTATTGGATTGTTCAAAGGAAGTATATTGTTATAGACATTGTTCATCATTGTAAGAGGGTGCCTACTAGTAGAGTAAAAATGGTTCAAAATTAAAAAAAAAAGTGAAGTGAAAAACAGGAAAAAAAAAAAGAGAAAAAATGAAATAAGAAAAAAAAAAGAACTTGGGCTACTAGTGGGTACTTCTCATTTTTATATGTCTAAAGAATTGTTGTATCATTTGGTTCGTGAATAGAATGGAAGATTTGGTTGTTCCTAAGTTGTTTGAAGTTGATACACCACAATGGTGTCGGGTTTGCTTGTTACTTTTGAGGTGTGTTCATGGGATAGCATCTTATGGGTTGGTGGCAATCAATGGTAAAGGTTTGATTAGACTACTTTGTACATAACTTTTACTTTTGTTATTTCCTATCACTTACCTAAATTTCCCATATCCCATTGTAAATACCCTTAGCCTAACATTACAACCGACTTATATGCCATATTTTGATGACGTACTTGGTGCTCACGCCATGTCGGTGAAGCTATGATCCTTGTTCAAGCCTATGGTAAGATATGCATCACGGCCGAGCAATGAGTGATTATTCATATATATTCAACCCCAATAGTAAGTTCGTTGGAGTAGGATGATTTTGATAGGCTCATTTGTTTCACTTTTACTTAGTTGTGTTATTGAGGCTTGTGGATTGTTCAGATATTGTCAAACATTTCGGGTTTTCATTTAAGATTAAAACTGCTTCACCTAAGTCCTTGTCATTGACATACTTGGTTTGGCTTCTTTTTGGATATTCGTAATGTGTTTATGTAGCTTCGTGCCAAGTAATGTTTTTGCTTAAATTCCAGATTTGCTTGAGGACAAGCAACGCTCAAGTGTGGGGGGATTTGATGTGACCAATTTATATAGATCGCCCACATCATTATTGGCCTTTTTCGTATGTGTTTTGAGTCGATTTTGTATGCATTTGGCGCGTTTATGGTTTGTGTTAGTGCTTTCAGGTTCTTAGCAGGTTGTGCGTCCAATTGGTGCAGTTTCTGATGATTTTTAGGCCAAGATGTTGATCGAGTGTTCGAGAGCCGATAATAAAGAAGAACAAAGATTTCAGCAAGTTTACACTGCGCCGCAGTGGGAAGAATGCAACCCCACTGCGCCGCAGTCAAAGGGTGCCAAGGCCAAAGCTTTCCAGTGGATTACCACTGCGCCGCAGTGGGAGGGACGTTGCCCCACTGCGCCGCAGTTAAAGGCCGAGTAAAAGTAATGAATTTCCAGTGGATTACCACTGCGCCGCAGTGGGAGTATTCACACCCCACTGCGCCGCAGTCACCATATGATCAGAATTCCAGGGACTCTTCACTGCGCCGCAGTGGGGGTGCACCATGCCCACTGCGCCGCAGTGGGAGTATTCACACCCCACTGCGCCGCAGTGGGAGTATTAACCACTGCGCCGCAGTGGGAGGGACGTTGCCCCACTGCACCGCAGTTAAAGGCCGAGTAAAAGTAATGAATTTCCAGTGGATTACCACTGCGCCGCAGTGGGAGGGACGTTGCCCCACTGCGCCGCAGTGGGAGGGACGTTGCCCCACTGCGCCGCAGTGGGAGATTCACACCCCACTGCGCCGCAGTGGGAGTATTCAACCCCACTGCGCCGCAGTGGGAGGGACGTTGCCCCACTGCGCCGCAGTGGGAGTATTCACACCCCACTGCGCCGCAGTGGGAGGGACGTTGCCCCACTGCGCCGCAGTGGGAGTATTCACACCCCACTGCGCCGCAGTGGGAGTATTCACACCCCACTGCGCCGCAGTGGGAGGGACGTTGCCCCACTGCGCCGCAGTGGGAGTATTCACACCCCACTGCGCCGCAGTGGGAGGGACGTTGCCCACTGCGCCGCAGTGGGAGTATTCACACCCCACTGCGCCGCAGTGGGAGTATTCACACCCCACTGCGCCGCAGTGGGAGATTCACACCCCACTGCGCCGCAGTGGGAGTTTACACCCCACTGCGCCGCAGTGGGAGGGACGTTGCCACACTGCGCCGCAGTGGGAGGGACGTTGCCCCACTGCGCCGCAGTTAAAGGCCGAGTAAAAGTAATGAATTTCCAGTGGATTACCACTGCGCCGCAGTGGGAGTGACGTTGCCCCACTGCGCCGCAGTGGGAGTATTCACACCCCACTGCGCCGCAGTGGGAGTATTCACACCCCACTGCGCCGCAGTGGGAGGGACTTGCCCCACTGCGCCGCAGTGGGAGTTTAACCACTGCGCCGCAGTGGGAGGGACGTTGCCCCACTGCGCCGCAGTTAAAGGCCGAGTAAAAGTAATGAATTTCCAGTGGATTACCACTGCGCCGCAGTGGGAGTATTCACACCCCACTGCGCCGCAGTCAGAGATGCAACCCCACTGCGCCGCAGTTAAAGGCCGAGTAAAAGTAATGAATTTCCAGTGGATTACCACTGCGCCGCAGTGGGAGTATTCACACCCCACTGCGCCGCAGTGGGAGGGACTTGCACACTGCGCCGCAGTGGGAGGGACGTTGCCCCACTGCGCCGCAGTTAAAGGCCGAGTAAAAGTAATGAATTTCCAGTGGATTACCACTGCGCCGCAGTGGGAGTATTCACACCCCACTGCGCCGCAGTTAAAGGCCGAGTAAAAGTAATGAATTTCCAGTGGATTACCACTGCGCCGCAGTTAAAGGCCGAGTAAAAGTAATGAATTTCCAGTGGATTACCACTGCGCCGCAGTGGGAGTATTCACACCCCACTGCGCCGCAGTCAGAGTATTCACACCCCACTGCGCCGCAGTGGGAGTATTCAGACCCACTGCGCCGCAGTGAGTTTCATCATTGGATTCATCGAAGATTCAAGAACACCCATCTAGATCGTATCTAATTTTATGTCTTGCAATTTACATTCAACAATCATTGGTACAATATGTTCTCTTTCTATTTCGTTTGTTATTTTCAATTTAGCATGAGTGGCTAGATTTCCAATCATCCACTTTGATAAAACTTGACGAATGATATGATTGCAATATTTTAATTCAAGAGTTGATTAAATTATCGTTGTGTCGTGATCTTTATCAATTAATTCCTTGTGATTTATTCTTTTGATGTTGATGGTGTATGTGCTCATCGTTAGTGGTACTAGGTGAATATGTTTATCGTTGCAATTCGATTGTCTATGGTCATTTGTCACCGGTTCATGGTATGACGATGAATGTCAAATCGATAATAGGAATTAATCGGTAAACGTGTTTAGAAACGGTTGGTGGTACCACGTTTTCATTCACATAGGCATAATTGGTAATTGGATAATCAAGCAAACTAATTGTTGGGGAGATTTTCTAGCTGAAGTCAAGTGGATTCGACCCACATAAAGGAGAAAGAAGATTTTCACCTTTATGTGCGTGTTTAGGGATTTTATGAATGAATGAATTAATTAGGGATTTCTTAGGGTATTTATAGGAAAGTCTCCTAATCAAAATAGGAAACCAAAAACCCTAAAAATCCCCTAGAAATTTCGTCCCCCTCCCTTCCTAGAAGTTCTAGAACTTCCCTAAGGGGCTAGGTAGGTCGGACCGGGCTTTCCTTATTTAATTAATTAACTATTAATTAATTATGGACTTTTATCTAATTAAAAGTCCAACCCATTAATTCATTTAATTAATTAAACTCATTTAATTAATAAATTATTTATCAATCAATTAAAACTAACTTTAATCGACTACTATAAATAACGTTTGTCGGTTTATCCGTTTATCTTCAATTAACTCGTGTTAATTTATAAACGTATAATTTAATTAATACTATTTAATTAAATGTGTAAATGATCAAATATCATTCCGTAGCTTTATGGTTAAACATTATAGATGTTCTATTGTGTATGACCCTACGGGCTCAAAGAATCTGAAGACATACGGTTAGTCGGATCTACGAAAGTTCACACAATTTCAACACTCCCACTTGTAGACTCTTCGTAGATCCTAATAACCATAACCACATACCTTGTTGCTAGCAACCCAAAGTATGACCCTAAGGACCTCCGAGGTTTGTTTTTCCAGAAAACATCATCAACCCTATGACGGTTTCTTTAACCACTTTAAAGAATTTGATTCTTTATGCGTTCACTTACGCAAGTACATCCGTGTCTCATTCACTCTTAATGATGCATTCCATTTTGGCACGAGGATGAAGTCAATTGCCATATAGAATTAAAACCCTTTATGACTTCCTTGATTATAGCATTCCGAAATGTTCGCAGTATGGCCATACATTTCACTACTATATCAAGCTGTCATAGGCCGAGTTTACTATCAAACCATAATCGGGAGCGAATTCCTATTACTAAATGCATACGCCCTTTCCATGTCTCACATTTACCCAAAGTAGCCCTACTTCGGTCGGTTAAGTGTCCCGGTTAGGAACTAAATCAAAGCAAATGATCAACATGGTCCAGGCCTACGCCTATGCATTTAATAACTCAAAGGATACTCACGGATGGAATCACTTCGAGATTCACTTAATTGACTTATGATCCAAGAAGTGATCTCGGGGCGGGTCAGCCAATATTCGACTCATCGAATACCTGTGAGTAAGGCTCGTATCTCTCTTACGATTACCACTCTATATCACCCAAAAGCTAAAAACCTTAGCTTCCAAGCCAATAGCAACCTTTCTCTCACAATTACCTTTCTTTCGCACTATCATTCTCATGTGTGCGACCGGCAATGGCAATTTAGAATGATCTTAAAACCATTCATGGATAAAATATACTAAATTGGAACATGGTATGTATTGGACAATTTTACTCATCGAATACTCCCACAATAACTGTTCCGAATGTCTAGATTTTAACTTGACATTTCTAAACTTCTTTCAGATTTAGAAATCTAACGTTTTCGCTTAATCACAACCTAAGTTGTCCCCTTTAATCAAATTTGACTTAGATTCCTCAAAGTGGGATCCTTTCATTCCAAAACGAAAAAGGAATCTTTTATCACAAAAGGGATATTAAATTAATTTTGTAGCAATAATGATATTCCAAGAAACTAACATTTCCTTACTTATGAGCATATTTAATTCTTAAATCACTTCAAGAATTTTTACTAGTCATATGATCTTGCACAACTTGCAAGAATCCATCAAATCCTAGATTCGGTCCTAATGACCAAGTTCTTATTTAAGATAATCATTAAAGCTTGCCTCAAATAGGTAGCTTAGGTGTATCTTAAACTTCTTTGATTAAGGATCTCTTTTAGTCATAAGATTTTGCATGAGTATAACAAATATACGATTGCATAATCTTACCCTTTTATCAAGCCATAGGCTTGATTTTAATGACTAAGTGTTTTCAAGACATTCATTAAAACTTTCCTCAAAAGGTAGTTTAGGTGTGTCTCAACATTTCCTTAATTAGCGTTTATTTACAATCTAAATCCATGCTATGAGTATCTTAATTAGATATCACACCACTAGTTTTGGCATTTAAAACTCTTTTAATCCATTTCAACCTTGTCTTAGTAAGTTCAATTTGTCCTCAGTCCAATCTCGTTTGGATGATGACATGTAACTTTTCAAACTTCCAATTCATCGAGTTCTACAATTCGATAAATAATCTAATTTTGTAATTAACAATAAATGTTCAAGGCATTCAACATTTAATTACAATTTTAGATTAGGTTACTTGTAAAAGATGTTGTATTTTGTTGCTTATCAAAATTCTCCCACTGATTCCTAGAACCATATCTTTCAGGTATGATACACTTGATAGAGAATTATTCTCGAGTTTACTTCTCTCCCACTTACTCTTTGAATCAAGTATTTCAAGTAGTGATACTTGGTGGAGATTTTAACTCTTTATTTGTCCTTCAATATTATGAATCTTGCTTCATACAACTTATTGAATTAAGCTTTTCAAGTGGTAATACTTGTTTGAAGACAATGATTCTTATATTAAAGACAAATAATATTTACAACAAAAACCTTTTAGAAATACTAAAAGTGCATCTTTTGGATTTCCTTTTTGTAATTTACTTTATGTACGACTTTCATTTTACAAATCATTTTGCGAAATTGCCTAATGTTTCATTATCTTCACAAATCATTTTGTGAATTCAATCTTTAGCCATAATTACTATAATTACATGCAAGATATATAAATAACAAAACATTAATCAAAACAACCAATTAACCAAGGAAGAATATAGATAAGATCTAATAGATTCCAAACATAAAATATTCAAAATCCATACATTATCTCAAGAACAAAGTTAAAAGGGTAATAATGTTTTCAACTAAAACATCAAATAAAAGATAATTCCAAAATGAATGTCGAGGCATTTATTTCAAGACTATCTTTCTCCTTCCAAATTTTCCTTTATTCTTTCTCCCTTGTCCGTCTCACGAAGGATAAGTCTCACGAAGCCATTCTTCAATCTTCTCACAACTACGAGCGTTGTGTGAATTACTTCTGCAGAATGTGTATAATGAATTTCTGTGGTAGGGCCTCTCAATGAGTGCCCTTTCCGGTAAATTCATCTCAACACCTACCAACATTCTTTCAAGATTATCTAGCGACTTGTGCTTGCAAGTCATAAAATAATTCATGGCGAAATGCACGAAGTGTTGACTAAGTGAGTTTAGTATTAAGAGAACTTGCTCATCATGAGTAAGTGGCCGCCTAAAGGCTGCCAACTCATCGATGTATCCTCTCATAATCTTCACGTGATCTGATATCGATTTTTCCTTCTCCTTAAGGTACTCCCTTGCTTCTTTATGAGTTCAACTCGCAATGATATTCACAACATGTTGATTCTCTCTAACAATCATTCTAAATAGACGATAAACATTGCCACAACATATGTGTAACATCCTGAACTTTTTGGTTAACGGTTGACTTGAGTCGTTAAGTCAACACTACGTGTCCGTTAAGTCTCTGGGAGATTTAATGATTATATGTGTTTAATGTACTATATGTATAAGGCTTTAATGCCTTAATGATCGATGTGATAATGTGTTTAAGGTGTATTTATATGCCTTTAGGGGTGCTTGAAGTGTTTAATGAGTTGTAAGTAGTCCCTAAAGGTGTTTTGAGCTAAATATGAGTCGTTTGGAAGCTTGGGGACTAGTTTTGACTTAGGGCTAAACTTAAAAACGGGTTAAGGAGTTGTTAACTTGTCATTAGACTCAAAATACAGAGAAAACACTTTTCCTTTGAAGCCCTAGCCATTCCATAAGCCCCATAGCATTCTATTGATCGATTTCATCGATTTCGGGTTGATTCGGAGAGATCTAGGGCTTATATTTTGATCTTCTAATCATCTTCAAGGTATAGATTTCAATCATTACTGATTTTTGGTCATTTCCATATATTCAATTCGTTCATACCTGGTCTTGATCGATTATATGCTTTTCGTTGCTAGAATCGTTGATTTCGGGTTACCCGGTAACCGTTATAGCAATCTATTGGTGTGTTGGGGATTCCGGAAGGTATAATCTTGTTGTCACTGATATTTTTATGATATAATGGAGTCATTATAAGTGTCATATCAGATCTGGACCATAGGGTGTGTTAATCGATTGAAAATCGTCCGTTTTGTGGATTCGGTAACCTAAAACGTTTATTATTGTGATGCAAATCAAGTAGGGATTAATCAATGATTTCATTGCATCATTATGGTCTTAAAATGATGAATTTTGAGGTACAAAAGTCGTTCATAAGGTTTGGGGTCGTTTGGGGTGTGTTTGGTTAAGTTTTGGAGGTTAAACAATGAGATTTTGCTGAATCTGGGCCAGTTGCGGCGCAACTACTTAAGTTGCGGCGCAACTCAATTACAGTGACTTAAGTTGCGACGCAATTTCTCCATTGCGACGCAATAGCGACAGAATTTTCAAATGACCATAACTTTTGAACCGTAACTCCGTTTTTGACAAATAAGCTATACACGGAATTGTGAGAGAGTCTATTTTCTAATGGTAATGCTTTTAAAAGATGATTATGATGTCAAGTTTCTAGAAAGGTTGATTTAGTGAGTGGATGCCGAGTTCCGTCGAGTTATGTAAGCTCTAAAGTATTAAACGAACCTCCGATGCATCAAGTCTTGTCATGGGTCAAGTTTATAGGTATTTAGACTTAAGTCATGACCAGAAGTAAGTGGGTATTTGTTTAGCTCATTATGGTTGTTTAATGATTATAGGTAGTTGGGAATTCTTGCAAAGTTTGGTAACTTACGTTATCACTTGTTGTGTACTTCTACGAGGTAAGATACACTACTTTGACACGCTGAGGTTTCAACAAAAACATGGTTTTCATATAATAACTTCCCAAATGTTATCTTGATTGCTAATGGGTATTCGGGGTTACACGGGAGGTGATATGGGCTATGTACATGACTATTGAGGCCTGAAATGCAGTCCCTATGATATGAAATGTTATGCAATAATATGAGATGTAATGATATGCTATGTAATGCCTTGAGATGAATTGAAATGTGATATATGTTGATGATATGTGAAGTGTGCATGATTACATGGCTTGTTCATCTAGTTCACTAGACTTATTAAGTTGCCATGACACGTGCACGTTTAAGGGCCCAAACGTAAAAGATGATTATATGTTATGTTTAGGTAACTTTGTCACCTAAACTATATGTGATGAAATCGAGCTCGTATATATATGAAGTGTTAAGCTTAACCCGTATTCACCTTAGCCGGGTGGGTGCGTATATGTTGTTGCTTGGGTGGCTCCTTGCAACTTAATTACGTGGTTAGAGTATCTCCGGGTGGAGTGATTACCCACCAATGTCTTGAACATACGGACTACTCCTGGAGTGGCTTGCCATTCCTTAACGACACTTGATGGACCGTCGTATGGCTCATCCATCTAGTCGGGTGTGAGGTTCCCGTTAGGTCTTATGACCGCCTACACACAAACTTACACCTTATATGATATGTGTGACTTATGTCACACCTAATGTGATGATATGTGAATGTGCATGATTACATGGCTTGTTCATCTAGTTCACTAGACTTATTAAGTTGCCATGACACGTGCACGTTTAAGGGCCCAAACGTAAAAGATGATTATATGTTATGTTTAGGTAACTTTGTCACCTAAACTATATGTGATGAAATCGAGCTCGTATATATATGAAGTGTTAAGCTTAACCCGTATTCACCTTAGCCGGGTGGGTGCGTATATGTTGTTGCTTGGGTGGCTCCTTGCAACTTAATTACGTGGTTAGAGTATCTCCGGGTGGAGTGATTACCCACCAATGTCTTGAACATACGGACTACTCCTGGAGTGGCTTGCCATTCCTTAACGACACTTGATGGACCGTCGTATGGCTCATCCATCTAGTCGGGTGTGAGGTTCCCGTTAGGTCTTATGACCGCCTACACACAAACTTACACCTTATATGATATGTGTGACTTATGTCACACCTAATGTGATGATATGTGATGATGAAATGATGATTAGGCACATTTAGGATGGTTAATCCTACCATGAAAGATGTTGATGCTATGATATGTTTGTGATGATATGCGAAATGTGTCTTTAATATGAAAAGCTGCTTTACCAAGTTTTAATTGGACAAACGTTTTATTAACTTAGTGTTATCTTACTTAGCTAATTCGTTAGCTAACACTTGTTTCTTGAAATGTGTTGTCCCCTCAGGTTTAGCATGCTAGAAGAGTGTTGATGGATAATGAGCGAGGCATGGGTAGAACACTTGAAGATGCTATTAGTTACCCATAGTTGCTGCTCCTTTTAGACATTTGATTTCGTTATGACTATTATGTTTTGATATGACTTGTATACGGTTGTTTTATGTTGGGCAACCGTAGGATTTTCATTTATACTATTTTGATGATATGACGAGTAACACCTTCTATTTTATGAACAAACCAAACTGGATATTATGGTTTGGACTTTTGAAATGATATTCCGCATTCTTTAACACCGTTAAGTGAAAAGTTTTTGGAAATCCGTATTTTTAAATGTTGGGTGTTACAGTATGTCGCGAGCATAGCTATCATCAATGGAATTAATGACTACACCCAGTGTATCATTGTGAGCAAGGTAACTTGCGTAAGCCTTATCAGAAAGCCCACCAAGCTCATCAATATCTTCAACAACCACGGAACGATCCTCTGTGAGTTGGTTGAAAAGTCCCTTGTACATAAGGTAGTTTTTCAACGCTTCATACCAAGTTGCAAAGCACCATGGTATTGATTTCTTATGCATCAAAGTATTTACATACAATGTAGCAATATTAGGCTCAACAATATCATTTAAAAGAACTGACTACAAAATAACGAAAACACAATTAATATCATCGACATTCATCCCTAACCATTAACTACCCACGTTTTAATCATAAAATCAAAACATATTAATGTATTAAGGCTAAGACTCATTTAGACCCACGACATATATATCGGGCAACTGGGCTCGCCGATACAGGGAATTAGTATAGTCAATAAATGAGTAAGAACGAGTCTTTACCAACTAAGGCTCTTAGATCTTTATGAGATTCATAGGAGATGGGGAGTTCTCCATTTACAGGTATATTTAATCTCATCCTTGCCAGTTAGTACCCGACGACTTTCCCGGCAACCTAACTAAGTCGTCCTATAAGGACGCGTGCAATACTTCATATCGGGCGACTTTCCCGACAACCGAAGTTACTACCTCGTTTTTCCACACTATGGATGGGCGACCTTCCCACCAACATGGAATGTGTACTTCACAAGTGCTCGACTTATAGGATGGCATGACTTCTTAAGTGGGTATAATATAATTATTTGTTCTAATCAAATAATGCGCTAATAACTCTATCAACATCAATAAATGAATGGATTGAAATTACTAGCATTCCTATTCGTGTTTTAAACTATTTAAAAGACAGTTTATTTTCAACTTAGAAATGTTAATAAATTAACATCTCGTCGAACTACTTTCAACTTAGTCGAAAAATAGCGTCCATCTAGATAATTAGGGTATATTATTTAATATCGAAATTCTAATCTAACTTTAGAAACCTTAATATTAAATTCATCCAATAACCGAGTTATTCAATTATCTAGATTTCCACTAATAAGTCTCTAACTTCCTATTTTACGTAAAGGCACATGCAATTAATGTTCTAATTCGTTAAACGGCTAAGGCATCTAACAAGGCAAGACTAACGTCCTAATCAAAACTTAATGCATGTCCTTAATCAATTAAAAGCACTTTTAATTTTCGTAAAATGTAATCATTTTGAGTTTTCCCTTTTAAAACGATTTTAAAAACTCAATAAGTTTTATTTAAAAACAAAACTCTTTCCTTTTACTCGTATTTTAATTTCCAAATATATATTTTAGAGACACACATTAAATCCTAATGCAAATATATATAAAACCAAAATACATACAATAAGTAGCTTATGTAATCTAACAATATATATATATATATATATATATATATATATATATATATATATATATATACATATATAATACATATACGAAATTAAACGTAAGCGACTTTATTCAAGACTAAAAATCAAGGTAAGTACTTATACCATGCATGGACCGCTCTGATACCACTGTTGGGATTTCATTAACCGAATAACATAAAATGGGTCGGGTGACCGACCCGGTTTAGTGACATATTTAAAAATTAAGGTTTTACAAAAACAATTCAAATTCAAACATGCCGCGCAGCGGAAGAGTGTTAATGAACCGTTAGCAACTATTAAAAACATGTGGTATCATTTTAGGAAACTTAATAGTTCTAACGTCCTAATCAAAACTTAATGCATGTCCTTAATTAATTAAAAGCACTTTTAATTTTCGTAAAATGTAATCATTTTGAGTTTTCCCTTTTAAAACGATTTTAAAAACTCAATAAGTTTTATTTAAAAACAAAACTCTTTCCTTTTACTCGTATTTTAATTTCCAAATATATATTTTAGAGACACGCATTAAATCCTAATGCAAATATATATGAAACCAAAATCGTATATGTAATCTAAGAATTAAATCCGCATGCAATATATATAAACAAAATATATATAAACTTACTTATCGCATACAAGGAAACTAATTGATCTTTAAACAAATACAAAATATTTATATGGATATATATATATATATTTAAAAATTTATATATAAAACATATATATATATATATATATATATATATATATATAATATTATATATTTATATTTCATTCGAAGATCTAATTATTTCAATATATATATATATATATATATATATATATATATATATATATATATATATATATATATATATATATATATATATATATATATATATATATCTATATATATATATATATACTATATGATACTATGATACTTATATTTATTATAACCTTCTTGATTTTTCTTATCAATAAAATCACTTAAGTATATATATAACAAATATATATAATTTCCTTATTTAAATTCATATATGTAAATATATATATATATACACGAAAATATATATATACATATATAATACATATACGAAATTAAACGTAAGCGACTTTATTCAAGACTAAAAATCAAGGTAAGTACTTATACCATGCATGGACCGCTCTGATACCACTGTTGGGATTTCATTAACCGAATAACATAAAATGGGTCGGGTGACCGACCCGGTTTAGTGACATATTTAAAAATTAAGGTTTTACAAAAACAATTCAAATTCAAACATGCCGCGCAGCGGAAGAGTGTTAATGAACCGTTAGCAACTATTAAAAACATGTGGTATCATTTTAGGAAACTTAATAGTTCTAACGTCCTAATCAAAACTTAATGCATGTCCTTAATTAATTAAAAGCACTTTTAATTTTCGTAAAATGTAATCATTTTGAGTTTTCCCTTTTAAAACGATTTTAAAAACTCAATAAGTTTTATTTAAAAACAAAACTCTTTCCTTTTACTCGTATTTTAATTTCCAAATATATATTTTAGAGACACACATTAAATCCTAATGCAAATATATATAAAACCAAAATATATAATAAATATATAGTTCTATGTAATCTAACAATTAAATCCGCATGCAATATATATAAACAAATATATATAAACCTACTTATCGCATACAAGGAAACTAATTGATCTTTAAACAAATACAAAATATTTATATGGATATATATATATATATATATATATTTTGAAATTATATATATAAAACATATATATATATATATATATATTTATTTATATTATAACCTTCTTGATTTTTCTTATCAATAAAATCACTTAAGTATATATATAACAAATATATATAATTTCCTTATTTAAATTCATATATGTAAATATATATATATATACACAATATATATATATATATATAATACATATACGATATATTATAGTAATTTCCATTTATTATAACCTTCTTGATTTTTCTTATCAATAAAATCACTTAAGTATATATATAACAAATATATATAATTTCCTTATTTAAATTCATATATGTAAATATATATATATATATACACGAAAATATATATATACATATATAATACATATACGAAATTAAACGTAAGCGACTTTATTCAAGACTAAAAATCAAGGTAAGTACTTATACCATGCATGGACCGCTCTGATACCACTGTTGGGATTTCATTAACCGAATAACATAAAATGGGTCGGGTGACCGACCCGGTTTAGTGACATATTTAAAAATTAAGGTTTTACAAAAACAATTCAAATTCAAACATGCCGCGCAGCGGAAGAGTGTTAATGAACCGTTAGCAACTATTAAAAACATGTGGTATCATTTTAGGAAACATTTAATAGTTCTAACGTCCTATCTCAGAATCACCATGCAATGCAATATAAGTAACTTAAAGTAGATATAAGAAAACTAACCACGTTGCGGTAGACGAGATCCTCCATGATGTGGAAAGTTCCGGAAACGAGATTCCAAAATAGAAACCCTCCGTAAGTGCGTACACGAACAATGCCTTAACCAAGGATCTGCTAGACACCTTTAAGCTTACGACCGCAACCGAACGAAAACCCTAACAATGACCCTAAGGTCGAATTCGACCTCTCTAAGAAGTAGAGAGTCGAATTCGAAGTCCCTTCTTAGGGTTCTTCAATTCGACACACACCAAACACAAAATGCAAGAAACCTTTTGTTGAAACTAAATTAGGGTTTAACTAAAACCCTAAATAATTAAACCTAAAACAATTTTGGGATTTGGTTTCTTAGGTTATGTGAATTTCGACCCACATAAAGGAGAAAGAAGATTTTCACCTTTATGTGTGTGTTTAGGGATTTTATGAATGAATGAATTAATTAGGGATTTCTTAGGGTATTTATAGGGAAGTCTCCTAATCAAAATAGGAAACCAAAAACCCTAAAAATCCCCTAGAAATTTCGTCCCCCTCCCTTCCTAGAAGTTCTAGAACCGCCCTAAGGGGCTAGGTGGGTCGGATCGGGCTTTCCTTATTTAATTAATTAACTATTAATTAATTATGGACTTTTATCTAATTAAAAGTCCAACCCATTAATTCATTTAATTAATTAAACTCATTTAATTAATAAATTATTTATCAATCAATTAAAACTAACTTTAATCGACTACTATAAATAACGTTTGTCGGTTTATCCGTTTATCTTTAATTAACTCGCGTTAATTTATAAACGTATAATTTAATTAATACTATTTAATTAAATGTGTAAATGATCAAATATCATTTCGTAGCTTTATGGTTAAACATTATAGATGTTCTATTGTGTATGACCCTACGGGCTCAAAGAATCCGAAGACATACGGTTAGTCGAGTCTACGAAAGTTCACACAATTTCAACATTCCTCTCCCTCAGCAAGAGCAGGAATTAGACCAACTTTAAACAAGATTCCATCTGGATATTGATGGACAACAAACCCCTCCTCCTTCAAGATATCATAAATACTCCCACAATCATTTTTGGGTATCTCATCAGCAAAAAACCCTTTCTTTTGAACCTTTAACCTATGCCTCTCAAACAAACACTCACAATCTTGGAGAAACAAACTCACACTCATATAAACAAATTCATCATTCCAATCATGGACGTCTACACCCCCCCTTGATGATACATTCGATTTTTGGCTTATTGGCTATGGTTACCCAATCGTTGGCGGCACAAATGTTCAACAATTTTCTAAATAAAATAACAGAGGGTTCAACACCATATGCTCGACAAACAACTTCAAAAGCAACGATTCTAGCACAACCTAACAGATGCATCAAGGAGATATGACACTTATAATGTTTCAGAACATCAAGAAAAAACTTAGAGAAGGGATACCTAACGTTACCCATGGTAAAGGTCTTAATATATATGCTAACATACCCATTAGGAGGATTCAAAGCAGTTTGATTACGTGTTGGAAGACGAAAAGATGTATGGCGACCAGGAAAGTATTGATTGACAAAATCCCTCAGAGTACCCTCATCAACAACAGAACGAGTATTACCTATGCCACGCTTCGCCATCACACTAGGGTTTATTAAACAAAAGTTAGAGAATGAAGATTGTACCTTATTTTGATGCAAAGAAGACTCTCTCACTGGCAAAGGATCTCCGATCGAATGAAAAAAGGATTTTGATCAAGTTTGACCTAAAGAAAGATATTTATATCAAACAAAAAGGGGGTAAACCGTCGATCAAGTTCGAAATATAGGGATACGCGCCCACTAACTCAACGAAATAAATACCCAAAACCTACCACGCCAATTTTCAAAAACACCCCCTGCATTTCATACCAGGTGACAAAAGAAGAATGGAGCCAGGACAAGACTAGGAGTCTAATACGGTAGTCTTCGCAGCCCCACCCCATTAGACTGGGGGGCTTGATGACGTATCCACCCAGCCATCGATACACAGAGTACACGTAGGATACTACAATCTTCGATAAATAAGGAAAAGATACGTACATATCACAAAGGCCGGTATTTAATGGAAGAGATAATCAAGCTATTTTCGGATATGATACAACTAACGTCCAAAACCCTACTTGGAGGGGAAGTTATGGGCTCCCTATAAAAGGGGATAAAATGAACGAGAAAAGATATACACAAAACACATACACATTCGGCGTACAAAAAGCTTAGCCTTACCGTAAGGGAATCGCCATACCACAACCAAATTCAAACCACATTTACACGTTCTGGGAGCCCGGATTGGTGTACAAACAAATATGGTATAAAGTGTTACGTAACATGGACTTTAAAGTGTAGAATCCGGTTGCTTCCCTCTTATACCATGCATCCTAGCAAATAAGGTATGAATGAAAGTTTATAAAAAAAGCATTCTGTTGATATTCATGAAATAAAATATATTCTAGATGTCAGCACTTATGTATCATTATTAGCGATTAGTATGGATGATTAAAATACATATGAGAGAATGACATAATACAATATTGTCACAAGGAGGTAATGTACTCCTTTCAAGAAATATTTGAAATTTCAGTTTTTAAAGAGTTGTTGGACGTGTTGTAATCAAAGTGTTTTTGGGGATTCAATTATCCTGTTTTAGGGAGTTTCTAACGAGGAATAATTGTTGGAATAAACATGATTTGATTCAAGGGAAAATACTCATCAGATGATCCTGTGGAACCTGTAAAGGCATTAAACATAGTTGCCATTGATTTCGGGTTCCCAAAACAAGGTGATTGATTAATGATGAGATGAGGAATTCGGCTGTAAGCTTATGCACAAATTAGAGAGGAGAAAACACACGAAATTAAGGAGAGAATTGAGTATGTGATTAACCTTAACTTAGGGTTAATGACTCTCTATTTATAAGGAGAGTATTTACACATTCAACCCCTTTGGTGTTTAATGTGTGTACCATTAGTCCTCTTAGTTACAATCACCTAATGGGAAACCCTATAGTATGTCTCTAAGAGTAAATACGTCCATCATATATTTACTAGACATAGGGATTTCAGTTATCGTCAATTATCATATCAGGAATAATAAACGATCAGTGACGGTCACACTAACGTGGTTCCAACAATAATTTCATAAAAATGTTACATAATTATTAATTTTGTTGCCATTATATGCTATCAAACTTATAAAACATCTCTCAAAAGTAGGGGCGGAGGTGTGTGGGGGGTGGGGTTGGCCATGGCCCACCCCCATCACCTACAAGGAGGAGTATATACTAGAGGACCTTCTGTTACACCGTAGTATGTTTGAAGATTTGGCACACCCAAGAAAAACACTTCTTGATTCTTTGTTTTGTGTGACTGTCATGGTGGAAGTGTTGGTTTATAAGGTTTCTAATGGGTTTTTTGTTTCTGTTTTCTGATTATTGTGGTATCTCAAGGAATTAAAAAAAAATTTGTTCACCTACTGTGTTGTTGTAGGATTGTCCAACGAAGAAGACGACTAGTTAGATCTGAACATAAACAATTATATATAAATTTCAATATACCCCTTGAAGTTTTGATAAGTTTTTAGTTATATATCTTAATTAATTTTCAATTTTGGCCCTGAAGTTCTAAGTTATTTAAATTTAAGTTGCAAGTTACATTTTAAGTATGTATAATTACTATTATTTACTCGTATTATTATTATTTATTTATTTTGAACGACATTCTATTCTACTTCTACTCCTAAATTACACGTATGCTGGAAACCAGGACTCTCGAAAAACCCCTATTAATCCACCCTCACAAATGTGAGAAGTGGGACTCGAACCCAGGTGGATCATCCCAAGGTCAAAAACCTTACCAATAGGTCACCAACCTTACTCGTATTATTTTATTGTTCATTAAATGTGTTTTTTTTAAATTAATGTAATGTTAATTTTAATCTTAGTAATAATTGATAAAAGACATCAATAAATTAAAATTTTAGTGTGAAATAATGATAAAAGTGATTTAGTGTGGTGAGTCAATATATTGTTGAGGTGAGTATGATTGTTTAAGTCTTTGATTTTGATTCTAACTGAATAAAGTTTGTTGTTTATTATATATTTTTTTGGGATTATTTATGTTTTTTTATAAATTAATAAGAAAATTTCGATTTTGTAGAGCATGCTTTTACATGAAATATATGTCATTTTTTTCACAACTCTATAAATCTCAAATATACTACTAAGTTGTGTATATAAAGAATCAAATGTTAGCACCCCCAGCTTGCGTCAAGCTTCTGCCTTAAAACGCTTTTAACCGTTACAAAATTTTGGCACACTGTAACTGATAGATTTGAGCTTGATTGTCTTCACAGGTTTTGGTGCAAGATCAAAAAGCTCAGAAAAAGAATATTTGAATGATTTTGACTCAACTGACTTATCGTTAGAAATCGGTTTCCATATAGATTTAGTCAACTGAGATTTTGCTTGAGAAATGTGTTCAGAATTATCCTCGAAGGATAGAAAAGACACAAAAGTAGTCGTTCCATCAAAAATAGGTTTCTTAGAGTACTTCTTACCCTTTTGCAAGGAGTAATTAGTAAACTGAGAGACCTTTCTTTCAAAAGGTTTTGAAGATTTACTCGTGTAAACCCTCTTTGGAACATCAACTTTTGGTTTGGATGACTCAGATTTTGTAAAACTTTTAGACACCTCAATCTCGTCACATACAAAATCAGGATCAGTCTGAGTTGAGGTCTCAATGGTCTTAACAACATCAAATTTAGTTTGCACAGGGGAATTCACAACTTCACATATAGGACAATCAGGTTGAATGCAAACTTTA
The DNA here is from genome assembly GCA_034093135.1 of Erigeron breviscapus. Taxonomy (NCBI): domain Eukaryota; kingdom Viridiplantae; phylum Streptophyta; class Magnoliopsida; order Asterales; family Asteraceae; genus Erigeron; species Erigeron breviscapus. Next base: position 92,423,157 of record CM067170.1, on the reverse strand, counting down.
ACAACTTCATTGGGTGGGTCGGGAAAGACAGAAGAATGAGTTTGAGTTTGAAAAGATTTGGTTTGTGTTTGCAATTCAATCTCAAGATCGGAGATTCTCTTGGTCAAAAATGTTTCGTTTGACTGAAGTTGCAAACACTTGTCTTCAAAACACTTTGATTTGAGCACAAAAATTCGTTCTTTCCTTTTCAACCTTGCTCACAAAAATGGTGGACTTATCTTGCAACTCATAGTTAAGCTTAGAAATCTTTTGTTGCAAAACAAGTTCTTTTGATTGACTGTCCAAAACATTTTTATTGAGCTCTTTGGAAGAATTGTCAAACTTATTTGTTAATTCGGAAACCTTGGATTGCAAATGATCATTTTCTTTTTGAAGACTTTCCATGTTTGACAAAATGAGATCATTAGCAGATTTGAGCTCTTTGTTATCTGACATGAGTTGGTGTTTTTCAAGTTTAATACTCTTATATCGTTGCTTTAATTTATGAAAACGATCATTTTGAGGATTTTTAATCCTTTCGCGAAGATCATTCAGAGATTGCAACATTTTTTTATACGGTTCATCCATATCAGAATCATACTCTAAAGGACTTGACATCTTGGACATAAGAAAAATCTTTTAGCCCAAAACAAAAAATAGCCCAAAAGATACAATGGCTCAATTTAATTCTTGGCCCAAAACAAACTTTTAGTCCAAACAATCAATAAGCCCAAATTGACTATTTATCTAAACAGATAAAATGAAATAAAAGAAATATCAAACACCACACTCACGTGACCTACTTGACAAATTTATGACCCCACACAAATATATACTAGACACAATTTATTACTAGTGAATTAAAACAAATGAAAAAAAACGATTGAAGTGACCAACGTGAAGCCAGCTAATGCGCACTAGGAAAGTTGACAACTCAAAAGGAGTCAAAGAGAAAACGCGTAACCCCACAGAGCATACCCAGTGGGTTCGTCCTGGGCTCGTTCGACAACCTCGGACGAGTCCACACCGTTGGGTGGGACTCGTCCCTGGTTCGTCCGCCTTGCTCGTCCGGGGGATTAGTCCCTGCAGGGACGAGACTTTTTTTTTTTTTTGTTTTTTTTTGTTTTTTAATTCTATATACAAAGAAGAAGACAAAAAAATTAGTGGGTCCAAGACTAGTCCTTGAGGGATGAGTGCATTGGGTGTATTTTGGGGGGATTAGTCCTTGGAGTGTTTTTTGCTGATGTGGCGCTGACAGGGACTAGTCTTTGGTGGATGAGTCCTGGGCATTGGGTACCCTCTCAATAACACCAATAGAAATATGACACGCCTAACTCTTTTTGCAGGAAGAAACGACACGCGTGACCCACTCTCCAAAACACGTTTCCTTTAATAATAAAAAAAAATAAACCGAACACTTTACAAGAAAAAAGCTAACACACCCTAACCAAAATTCCTGGCTTCGCCACTGCTCAAAAGTATAAACTTTGAAGTATTTTTTAACAGTTACTCGTCGAAAACGAAGTTTATAAGAAGAAGTTATAACCAAAACATTGCGGTACTGTTGACTCTTCTATTGTCATTTTTACGAATTTCTTCTCACGCATCATCCAATGAACCATTTCGCGATGGAATATGGTATTGAAACCTAATCAGCTCCATTCTTAAATGTAATCAACAACAAATGAGCATATATTACATAACTAATTAAGTATGTTTAATTATGACAATATAACGGAGCCAGAAAAATTATTTCGAGTAGGCGAATTTAGAATGTTAATTTTACAATTTATATTTATTCATTATATTCTATAGGAGCAAAGTTACAAATATATCTTTTAAATAAAAAAACTTACATTGTACTGCAATTAGGCTGGGAAGAGCTACCCACATTGCTCCATGCTAAATCCTCCATGACAATATCACTATTTTTTTATTTAACTTTTTTGAAAATTGACAATATCACTACTTAGATTGGTCGCTTGTTGTAAATTAAGACTTTTGGTCTTTAATTTGGGAGGTCCATCGTGCTTTAAAACCGTATGAGTTGAATTAGTCAAATATAAGCACTATTGTAATTGTTGAAAAGATGGTATGATCATATATGAATAATCCCAAATGTGATCCAGCTGTAAATGTGCTGTTAGTTTTATTAGTATAAATAATAAAGCTTTAATTAAAGACATTTGAACACATAAAAATGGAGATAAAAAACTATGCCTCAAAGCTAGTAAAACCTTCAACACCAACTCCATCCACTCTTCGTAGCTATAACATCTCTATCTTTGATGAACAAGTAGCTAACATCAACACAAATCTCATCCTCTACTACACTGCCTCATCACAAAATGATAATAAACATTTCGACATCTTTAGTCATAATTTAGAAATTTCATTATCGAAAACCTTAACCGATTTTTACCCATTTTCTGGTCGATATATGCGGAATGCTTCTTTAGTAGATTGTAGTGATCAAGGTGCTCTATATGTCCAAGCCAAAGCAAATTTCCGACTCTCGGAATTTCTAGGCCTAGCATGGGACTTGAAACTCGATATGTTACAAAATTTGCACCCGTGTGATTTTGGTGAGGCTGGTGAAATAGATGATCCTATATTTTCTGTTAAGGTTACAAAGTTTGAATGTGGTGGTGTTGTAATTGGTATGTCTTTTTCACATAAGATTTCTGATATGTCTACAATGTGTACATTTATTAATAATTGGTCTGCTAGAACAAAAAGCCTACAAATAGGAGCCAATAATAAAGTAGAATTAGAAAAAGAAAAATATTATCCTGATTTTAGTTTGGCCCAACTTTTTCCAAAAAGAGGTCTAACTGATAATAGCCCAATAGTTCCAAGGTCAAGAACTGGAATGAAAAATCAAGTACAAAAATTTATATTCACAAGAAATGCTATATCTAAAATAAGAGAAAAAATAAACATGATTGATGATAATAATAGGCCATCAAAAGTACAAATTATTGTGGCATTGTTATGGAAGGCCTTGGTAAACATAGATAAAGCAAATGGACAATCAAAGATCTCCTATGCATACCAAGTAGTTAACATGAGGAATAAAGTAGTCCCTAAATTAGCCGTTAACTCATTCGGCAACTTTGTTACTTTTGCATTTGCGCATATTAAGCCCAATGAAAGATACAACGATCTTCAAAGTTTCGTTAAGCTCTTGCGCGAGTCAATCAAGGAAATAGATGGTACTTGTGACGGATTAATGACACACGGCGACACAAGTTATGAGCTTTTGTCTAAGCGCTTAACGGAGAATAGTCAAGATACTAGCAATAAGGAGATATACTACTTTACTTCTTGGTGCAGATTCTCCTTCTATGGAGCTGATTTTGGTTTGGGTAAGCCGATTTGGAGAAGCCCAGGAAAGTTTCCGGGCCAAAATTTAGTGACCATGATGGACTATGATCAAGAGGGTGGTGAGGGGATAGAAGCATGGGTTCATTTAGACGAGAAATGCATGTCTCAATTAGAACAAGATCCCGATATCAAGGCCTATGCAATTTAGGCTCATTTTGTTCGTGGTATCATCATTATATGATTTTCCTTTTGTGGCTCCAACTATTGTTGTGTCGGTATGTAAAAAAGATGTCTTTATTATATTTAACCAGATATTAGACTTGATGAGGTACCCACCCAGACGTTGGCACGCAGGGTACACCCAGGATGACTTAATCTTCGATAAATAAGGAAAAGATACGCGCTTATCGCCAAGGCTAGCATTTAATGGAAGAGATAATACTATATCACGTTATTCTCGGAAACAATATAATCCACCTCCAAAACCCTACTTGGAGGTTAAGCCACGAATCCCCTAAAATAGGGGAAAGAGTGATCGATTAACACAGATACAAAACACATATACATTTGGCGTACAAAAGGCTTTGCCTTACCGAAAGGGAATCGCCAGACTACAATCACATTCAACCCCCATTCACCCGTTCTAGGAGTCCGGATTGGCTGTACAAACAATTGGCGCCATCCGTGGGACGCTTTCTAATAGCAAAACCCACCCAAAAACCCTAAAATTTTGTTTTCCCAAATCCTAAACCTAGAACATGGAAGATGGAAATAGGCCGCCCGGTTTTGGTGGAGAACAAAGCATAGATCTGAACCGAAACCAGGGAGGGACACCAATAACACCTTCTTCAGCAGGGGCAACTTTGCCTCTACGTCAGCTCCGCCCCTGTTCGACGAAGCGTACATACGACAAAACCACGAAAGCATCCTAAACACCTTGCGACGCCTTCAAGAGGCTGGGGTACTAACAGGAAGAGCGATTAACTTCGATGAAGCATACAACGAATATGATGGAGATACCCCACCACACGGAAGGCGAAGGCAGCCGCATGATCCTCGTTCAAGGGTACAGAATAACACAACAGGTGGCGACCTTGCGGCAAATAACAGTATCCAGCCAAATAACAATGCAGGATCGCAGGCTACTAACCAGGAACAAAGCAACCGAGGTTCAGACCAGCATGGACAAGGCACCCAGAAAAAAAAAAAAAAAAAAAAAAAAAAAAAAAAAAAAAAAAAAAAAAAAAAAAAAAAAAAAAAAAAAAAAAAAAAAAAAAAAAAAAAAAAAAAAAAAAAAAAAAAAAAAAAAAAAAAAAAAAAAAAAAAAAAAAAAAAAAAAAAAAAAAAAAAAAAAAAAAAAAAAAAAAAAAAAAAAAAAAAAAAAAAAAAAAAAAAAAAAAAAAAAAAAAAAAAAAAAAAAAAAAAAAAAAAAAAAAAAAAAAAAAAAAAAAAAAAAAAAAAAAAAAAAAAAAAAAAAAAAAAAAAAAAAAAAAAAAAAAAAAAAAAAAAAAAAAAAAAAAAAAAAAAAAAAAAAAAAAAAAAAAAAAAAAAAAAAAAAAAAAAAAAAAAAAAAAAAAAAAAAAAAAAAAAAAAAAAAAAAAAAAAAAAAAAAAAAAAAAAAAAAAAAAAAAAAAAAAAAAAAAAAAAAAAAAAAAAAAAAAAAAAAAAAAAAAAAAAAAAAAAAAAAAAAAAAAAAAAAAAAAAAAAAAAAAAAAAAAAAAAAAAAAAAAAAAAAAAAAAAAAAAAAAAAAAAAAAAAAAAAAAAAAAAAAAAAAAAAAAAAAAAAAAAAAAAAAAAAAAAAAAAAAAAAAAAAAAAAAAAAAAAAAAAAAAAAAAAAAAAAAAAAAAAAAAAAAAAAAAAAAAAAAAAAAAAAAAAAAAAAAAAAAAAAAAAAAAAAAAAAAAAAAAAAAAAAAAAAAAAAAAAAAAAAAAAAAAAAAAAAAAAAAAAAAAAAAAAAAAAAAAAAAAAAAAAAAAAAAAAAAAAAAAAAAAAAAAAAAAAAAAAAAAAAAAAAAAAAAAAAAAAAAAAAAAAAAAAAAAAAAAAAAAAAAAAAAAAAAAAAAAAAAAAAAAAAAAAAAAAAAAAAAAAAAAAAAAAAAAAAAAAAAAAAAAAAAAAAAAAAAAAAAAAAAAAAAAAAAAAAAAAAAAAAAAAAAAAAAAAAAAAAAAAAAAAAAAAAAAAAAAAAAAAAAAAAAAAAAAAAAAAAAAAAAAAAAAAAAAAAAAAAAAAAAAAAAAAAAAAAAAAAAAAAAAAAAAAAAAAAAAAAAAAAAAAAAAAAAAAAAAAAAAAAAAAGAAAAAAAAAAAAAAAAAAAAAAAAAAAAAAAAAAAAAAGAGAAAATAAGGCCTCAAGAGACTTTATAGAAAGATATAATATAGAATCACAAGAAATTACAGGATTACCAGAATCACAAAGGATATCAGGACTCATACACGGTTGTCGAAGCCGAGAATTAGTCGAATGCCTGAACACGGATCTGGCGGACACATTCGACGAACTCAAGAAAAGAGCTCACAAATTCTTGGATACAAAGGAAATCGCAGCCAGTAACATAGACAAAGAGGATTCCAGGTATAGAAAGGGAAAATGGCAATCAAGCAGAGACCACCAGACAAGGTACAACCCATACAACAGGGAAGAAAGGAAGAAAGATTACAACCCAGTCCCACTCCCAGAGTTAACAAAGAGCCCAAGAGAGATATTGCTGACAGAATCAGTGGGGAAATCATTCCCAACCCCACCTAAGCTAAGCGATAGAGGAAGAAGGGACAAGGACAAATATTGCGAGTTTCACAATGACATAGGGCATGACACTAATTCATGCATCCAGTTAAGAAAAGCAATAGATGAGGCCATAAGGACAGGTAAGCTAGCACACCTAGTGAAAGGAATCCGCCAGCAAGTGAAGCCGAAGACGGAGGAGCCTGTGGAAGACAAAAAGAACACCCCCCAGGCGACAATATACACAATACGAAGGGATAAGCAAGTAGAGAAAAGGAAAGAGATTAATACCTTCACCCACAGCGTACCAGCCATCTTCTTTCCCCCACTACTTGGGACACATGTCTCAGAAGACCCAATAGTGATCAAAGCAATCCTGCAATACATATGGGTCGATAAGATCAACATTGATGATGGAAGCGATTGTAACATTGATGTGCTAAATCGAGTTTAAAATTTAAAACTAGAAATACCTTGAAACTCACTACTACGCACTATCGGGCAGTGGACCCGATCGTATGCAGTATAGTTAAAAAGTAAGTCCAGGTTCGTTCACGGGGATTGGTTTGAATCAATTGTTTAACAAAGTAGTTTGGAAAAAGGGTGGAACGCTTTGAATCTCTCTTTGACAATTAAATTAAAATAACTTAAAAGACAAACGCGTAAAGGTAAAGGTAAAACTGCAAACAATAATAGTAAAGATCATCCACCTTGACTTCGCTAGACTTCAAACGTGATTGCATTCAATTAAGACCAAATTCATTAAGAGTTGACAAGATAATCGTGAAAGGATAAAATGCTCGCGTGGTACCACCAACCGCTAACAAAACACCCAAACACCTAAGTTGCTAGTTTAATTACCCAAGCCGGTACCACCAATGCCTAGACAACCTTACCAACAATTAGTTTACTTGATTAACACATTACCAATCGAGCCTATGTGAATTAAAACGTGGTACCACCAACCGCTTCTAAACACGTTGACAAAATTATTCCTTTTATTAAAATGACATTCACTATCACACCATGAACTAGTGATAATTGCTCATAGACAAGCAACCGTTTGAAAATCACATATGTATCCAACTAGTACCACTAACGAAGAACACACATGCCACCAATATCATAATAATAAATATAAAGGAATTAAATCATCAAGATCTCGACACAACGATAATTGAAATCAACTCTTTGAATTAAAACATCTAGCAATCACATCATTCGTCTAGTTACATCAAGGTGGATGATTGAAATATTAGCCACTCATGATTAAATTGAAATAACAATCAAAGTAAAGGAAGAACATGATGTACCAATTGTCTGAGGAATAGAAATTGCAAGACAATAAAATAGATACGATCTAAGTGGGTGCACGTGAATCTTCAATGAATCGGAAGATGTTGAAATCTTGAATTGATCCTTGAAGGTGTTCCTTGAAGTGCAGCTCTTAGAAAGAAGATTTTATTATTTTGGGAATTAGGTTTCTAAAACTATTTATACCCCCCTTTAATCTGATGCAAAAACTGCCAAAAACCTTTCAGTCCCGCACTCTCACTGCGGCGCAGTGGGCAAATGCACATCCCACTGCGTCGTAGTGCTTATACACTGGTCGAATCCACGCTTTTCAATCCTCTGACTGCGGCGCAGTGGGCAAATGCACATCCCACTGCGTCGCAGTGCGTATACACTGGTCGAATCCACGCTTTTCAATCCTCTGACTGCGGCGCAGTGGGCAAATGCATATCCCACTGCGTCGTAGTGCGTATACACTGGTCGAATCCACGCTTTTCAATCCTCTGACTGCGGCGCAGTGGGCAAATGCATATCCCACTGCGTCGTAGTGCGTATACACTGGTCGAATCCACGCTTTTCAATCCTCTGACTGCGGCGCAGTGGGCAAATGCACATCCCACTGCGTCGCAGTGTAATATTACTGAACCAAAGCTACATCAACATACGAAGACTTGCATATTTTTTCTATCTCTTTACATCTTAACGACTCTCGAACTCTCCAATCAACTTCATGACCTCAAAATTACTCGAATTTGCGCCAAACGGACACGTCACCTGTTTAGAACCTGAAACCACTAACAAAACCCATAAACGCGCCAAATGCCAGCAAAATCGACTAAAAACATATAATAAAAAGGCCAATAACGATGTGGGCGATGGGTATAAATTGGTCACATCAAATCCCCCCACACTTGAGCATCGCTTGTCCTCAAGCAAATCCAACATTTAAAGAAAAAGTAATCCTTGGCAAAGAAGCTAAATAAACAATTACGAGTATCAAAAAGAAGCAACACCAAGTATGTCAAGGACAAAGAAGTTGGGTGAAGCAGTTTTAATCTTAAATGAAAACCCGAAATGTTTGACCATATCTGAACAATCCACAAGCCTCAATAACACGACTATGCACAAGTGAAACAAATGAACCTATCAATATCATTCTACTCCAACGAACTTACTTTTGGGGTTGAATATATGAAGAATCACTCATAGCACGGTCGTGATGCATATCTTACCATAGGCTTGAACAAGGATCATAGCTCCACCGACGTGGCGTAAGCACCAAGTACATCATCAAAATAGGCATATAAGATGGTTGTATAGTTAGGCTAAGGCATATATAATGGACATTTACAATGAGTGAGGGAGTATAGGTTAGAAATGAAAGGAATCAATCAAAAGTATAAGGTAAGTATGAAATATGTACACAATAGTCTAATCAAACCCGTACCCTTGATTGCCAACAACCCATAAATTGCAAATCCGCTAAGACACTTCAAAATTACCAAGCAAACTCGACACCAATGTGGTGTATCAACTTCAAACAACTTAAAATCAACCAAGCCCTCCATTTTTAACGATACACTACAACTCTAGACATATAAAAATGAGACGTACCCACTAGTAGCCCAATTTCCATCTTTTTTTTTTTTTTGAAATCACTTTTACTCTACTAGTAGGCACCCTCTTACAATGATGAACAATGTCTAAAAACACAATATGATCAATTTTGAACATTCCAAAACAAGCTCCAATACTTAAACCAACCTACGTCTTTCCCAAGTCAAAGCATAATCCAATCAATCCACCCCCAAAACTCTCACAAACCGTGCAAACCAACCAACAGCAATCAAAGGCCCCCCAGATTAGACTATCGGTATGGTAATGTATAATTAGGTAAAGTTTACATAAATGAGTGGATATATACAATGGAAAAGGCTAAGTTAAAATGGTGTATAAGAAAGGTTTACAAAGAAAGGAAGGATGTATATGTAAGTGAGTATAAGTATAGTAAGGGTATGAATATACAAAAGGAAAAGTGAAAATAAAGCAAGAAAGAAAAGTATGGGTCAAACCTATATGCCAATTCGTCATCCGATGTACTTTAATCACAAAAGTGATCTCACTGCGGTCTCGTCACGATCACAAGGCCAAGTTCTAGCTCAACACATCACCGGCACACTCATATCAAAGAAAGGAACCCAGAAATGGAATAAATTAACCTCAAATTCGCACATCTTAGTGCAGAGTTCGAAATGGAACCCTTACTCTCGAATAAATCCAAGAGCCCAAGAGAGGGACAAATTACAAGGTAATCAAACCAAAACCGTAAACACCTAGCACATCTATATCTGAACAATGAATCTCACAACTTTAGGTGTTTGGGAAATTTTGAGTATGCAAGTAATGTTATCAATCCACAAGGATAAGCCCAATAACCGTTCAGAACACATTTCGCCGATTAAAATTTTTGCCATAGGAAAATTTTGTAGTAAAAATTGCTTGTTAAGTTATCATGAATTAAGTGACAAAAGCAATTTACCACAAGGACAAACTCAACTCAAGTATCAAAACCATATCAACTTCTATCATCCCGCCAAATTGAAAACACCGATTCCAAACATGCACATCACAGTGAAGAGCTCAAAATAGAAACTCCTACCCTCGGATAAAATTCGAAGGCCTATGAGAGGGACACATCAACAAAACCGGTAGAAATCTCAATGGCAAAACAACAAAAGTGATGTACCCGGTAGCTAAAACCTATTTGCCACCCCCCCACACTTAAGATGGACAATGCCCTCAATGTCCAAATTCGGTCAAACAAAGGTAAATAGGGGTAAGCAACATAGAAAAATCAGAGCACATACCGGAGTAAGGACACATCCCGTTTCGAAACAAGTTAGTCGACCCCGTGTCACAAATGTTGCTTCCTAAAAAGGAAAACCACTTTGCTTGGCGGGAGAAACAACTTGTACCAAAACGGAAAGTGCGAGAGATGTGTGTGCAACAAACATACCAAACAAAAATATAGCGGCGCTGAACTTACTGCCAGCATATGCACACCATCACACAATCACAATTTGATGCCACAAAGTAAAGATGAGAAGAGAATCCAATGAGTTTTCCCCCCACACATGTGTTGCACAATAGCCATCAAATCGAATAGTCCTGTCACTTGCACCACAAACAAACCACATTCCAATCATATAAAAGTAACACTGTTCATGCAAACAAACCAAAAGAAGAAGAAAAAGTCAAAATACAATGTTCCATCACCCCGTAGGGTAGATACCCGAAGAAATAAGAAATAATGTATGGAGTACAGTCATCCAGATAATCAAACCATCATCACAAACCATAACATGATTCATCCCACGGTGCCGGATGGGAACCATAATCATCATCACTGCTGCTGACCATGATAACCATAAGGAAGACCAGAAGTATCAAAAAGATCGGTGATCCAATTGCGGTCTCCTTCTTGACCTGAACTAGAGGCGCCAACATCTCCTCCAGACGGTCCACCACCAAATCCTGACCCAGAACCTGCAACAAAACCAGGAGCGAAAGAAGATGAACCACCAACAAATCCCCCAGAACCACCAGCATCTCCACCAGCTTGACTAGCGGCACCTGTCCATGGCCTCCACTCTGCACTAGTACCTGCATCAAAAGAAGATCTCCCACCAAAAGAACCAAACTGCACAGGACCACGAGGAGATCCTCCTAGATCATGTGGGAAGAAAGAACCGCCACCCTGACGATATGTCGGAACATGAATAGGTGGTGGTGAGAAATCAGGAATAGGAGTGTCTGGAACGAACGGCTGCCCATGGTACTGCGCATCCCACATAGGCTGATAATAATCAAGGGTATAGTTGGTGCGGGCCTGCTGCGATCCCAACCAAGTCATATCCTGATCCATCCTCCGTTGATAATCATCAAACGCCATACCACTAGCCTGCTGCCCATCCAAAATCTGTTGCAGCTGGGACCCTAAATCAGTCAAATCAATACTTGGACGGCCCCGCCTCCGCTGAGGCTCCTGCGGGGCGTCCTCCATCTCATCATCATCAGAATCCTCCACCTCAGGAGGCGGTGCAGCGATAACACCTGTATCATCCAACAAGAAGAAGGGGAACTTGTTGACATTTTCACCACAATGACAATCAAAAAAGAAAAATCCCCAAAAATCGAAGAAGACAAAGAAGGCACCTCTGCAACAGAATAAGTCTACTTATCTTATGTATTTGAAATTTATCTTGTTTAATAACTATTATGATTGAATAAAATTTATGATTTATGGTGAAGAAGGGTCGCAACCTCACACCTACGATTATTTAAAGTAATATCTAAGCCTAAAAAGGCAAACATATCATGCACAAGGAAACAAATATAAACATACAGCCATAATATATACTTAAACTGTCCAAAATGTCACCATAGCTCACACGCCCAAAAATATAATCCCCAGCTGGAGGTAGAATAATATTGTCTTACATACCATGGCACAATGGCCCAAATATTGTTCAAGCATTCAGAAGGAAAGAGAAAGAAGTTCATCAACAGACATGTCAGGGTGCGAGCTGAACTTGGCAATCACAGGAAACTTAGCCTCCTCCCATTGTTTAGCAGCAACTTCAACTTTAACAGAGGCATTTGGATCATAGTCAAGACGGGAAGAAAGATCGACATGACCTTCCTGGTTAAACTCCTCCAACACCCTGGCCCTTTGCTCCAAACGATTAGCAGACACACCCTCACCAACTGATTTCAACACATCAGAATTAGCCAACAAAGATCTGCACACAAAAGGAACATACTCAGAAACCAACCTGCCACGATCAACCTTCATCAACTGCAACTGCTTGGAAAGGTCTTCAATCATCAATTTGTCAGACTGAGACTGTGACAACATCTTGGCAATTTCAATAAACCTTGCTTGAAGTTCTGTTTTCAGCTTAGAGATCTCCTCATTCCTAGCAAACAAGGTAGACTCCTGAGACTTCAACAACTCCTCAGTCTCCCTAAGCTTCTCCTTCACAGATGAAGACCTACCTTGATCAGCATAGTCAGCCAGTTTCTTCTCGAGATCAGCAATAGTGTCATACAACAACAGCTCCCTCTGCTTACTCTCTTCCATCACTTTTATGGCAGCATTATACCGAAAGTGCATCTCAGTGACCATCGAGCTGTGAGCATCACAGTCCTCATCAAAGTAGGAAAGAAACTTGGAAGGTTCCATATACCTAATCTCATCAACAATGTGTTTGGGAACTTGAGATCTGAACAACCACTCTGATTCATAGTACTCTGAAACTACAACAAAGGAAACAATGAGGAAAGGAAGAAGAAGAAACAAGGAAGTTAGGGGATTTAAGCACTTACCTTTCTTTGGGGATTCTCTTGCAGACACTGATTTACGAGTCTTCCTGCCAGTAGCCTTGGATTTTTTATTACCTTCTTCCACACCCTCATTGACAGCATTGGCAGCAGCAATCTTAGCCTTCTTCATACGAGCAGCAATCGAACCAGAAGGGGGAGGCATATTAGCTCTCTTCTTCCCAACATCTGGAAGGGAATCAACATCAATAGCATCGACTTGTGGAGGGGGACGGCTAACAACTTCACCACTTTCACCAACACGCTCACCAACACTACCACCAGCAGCAGAAGCATTTGGATTGGGCATCTCAGAAACCTCCTTGGTACCTTTCTTCACGTACGACAAATATGACATCTCTGCAAACAAAATAAATAATGGTGAAGAAGAGCTGACAAAATAATAGCAGAATCAGTACAAAAAGAGCATACCATCAAACTCTTCCTCTCCCTCAGCAAGAGCAGGAATAAGACCAGCCTTAAACAAGATTCCATCTGGATACTGATGAACAACAAACCCCTCCTCCTCCAAGATATCATAAATACTTCCACAATCCTCTTTTGGTATCTCATCACCAAAAAACCCTTTTTTCTGAACTTTTAACCTATGACTCTCATACAAACACTCACAGTCTTGAGGGAACAAACTCACATTCATAAACACATACTCATCTTTCCAATCACGAAGATCCACACCACCCTTAATGATACATTCAACTTTTGGCCTATTGGCTATGGTTATCCAATCGCCGACGGCACAAATATTCAACAACTTCCTAAATAAAACCACAGAAGGCACAACACCATAGGCAGGCCAAACAACTTCAAAAGCTACTATCCTAGCACAACCTAATGGATGCATCAAAGAGATATGACACTTATAGTGTTTCAAGACATCAATAAAGAACTTGGGGAACGGATACCTAAGATTACCCATGGTAAAAGTTTTAATATATATGCTCACAAACCCATCAGGAGGGTTAAGAGCACTTTGATTACGGGTTGGAAGAAGGAAAGACGTATGACGACCAGGAAAGTATTGATCGACAAAATCCCTAACCGTATCCGCATCAACAACAGAACGAGTATTACCTATGCCTCGCTTCGCCATCAAACTAGGGTTTATTAAACAAAAGAGAAAAAGCAAAGATCGTACCTTATTTTTGAAGCACAAGTTGATTCTCTCACTAGCGGTGGATCTCCGATCAAAATAATAGAGGATTAACTATGTTTGACCAACAAGAAGATATTTATATGAAGCAAAAGAGGGTTAACCGTCGATTAATTTCGAATTTTAGGGATACGCGCCCACTAACTCAATGAAATTAATACCCCAAACCTACCGCCACAAATTTCAGAAATACCCCCTACACTTTACACTGGTTGGCAGAAAAAGCATGAGGGTGGAGTAAGGCTAGGAGTCTAATGCGGTGATCTTCGCAGAATCACCCCATTAGACTGGGGGGCTTGATGACGTACCCACCCAGCCGTTGGCACGCAGGGTACACCCAGGATGACTTAATCTTCGATAAATAAGGAAAAGATACGCGCTTATCGCCAAGGCTAGCATTTAATGGAAGAGATAATACTATATCACGTTATTCTCGGAAACAATATAATCCACCTCCAAAACCCTACTTGGAGGTTAAGCCACGAATCCCCTAAAAATAGGGGAAAGAGTGATCGATTAACACAGATACAAAACACATATACATTTGGCGTACAAAAGGCTTTGCCTTACCGTAAGGGAATCTCCAGACTACAATCACATTCAACCCCCATTCACCCGTTCTAGGAGTCCGGATTGGCTGTACAAACAAGACTCGTATATATACAAAGGAAGTGGTGTGTAATTTTGAATTATCGCGTTAATTTTGGTTAATCTTGTGAAAATCAACCATGTTTTCTATCTATAAAACAAGGATGTACCAAATATCTTTACTATTACACACATGTAACATATATTGTTGTGTATAGTATAGTTACCGATCAGTCCAGGATCAAACATACAAAAAACGTTGTTTCAATAAAATTAAAAATAGTATTAATTTAATCTAGAGAAAAACGATAAGGATTATGGTCCAATAAACAAATACTACAAGAATAAGTAAAAGGGACCGATTTTAAAGGGATTTAAAAAAGAGGTTTTACAACCGGTTTTTATTAAAGAGTTTTTTATTAAAAAGTATAGGACACTGATTAATATCAAACCTATAGAGATCCTATTTTTACAAAGAACCAATTCCCTTGCAAGGGTATGGAAACTGTTTCTTAATCACCTAAGGGGGAAGGGAGTGGTGGGCGGGTTGGGCGCGGGTTGGCTTAGCCCTCCCAGGCACACCGCCGCCATCTATGCGGGTTGAAGAAGGGCTTGATCTCGGCGGGCTTTAAGCTGGTGGCGGGCTGGATGGATTTGAACATTGGAGCGTGTGGGGGTGAGGTGGGACCTACTCCTTTTGACCGTTGCACATTAAAAAAAAAATTCCCCCTAAATGCCATACTAGCCGTTGCATTGTTTAAAAAAAAAATACCTCCTATTTTTATCTATAAATACACTCTTAATTCTCAAACAACCCACAACAAAAAAACTATACCTTTTCATACATCAAACACATTTTCTAGTTTCACAATCATCCATGGATCCAAGGAGAGGGAAAAATGTTAGTGGCTCACGAGCACCGGGACGAGGCACCTTTCGTCTAGCGCGAAAAGTAGCACCGCCTCAATATCAACATCAACAAGTCGACCCCTCTCAATACTATATTCCCGAGCCACCACTGACTACTCAACCTCAATATCATTACGCGTCACAATCTCATACGGCGTATTTTCCTCCTCCCCCTCGCGCAATGAATCCTCCTCCCCCTCGCGCAATGAATCCTCAAGATTATGAGTGGCACCAAACGGCCGAGATTGATTTGGAGTCCTTCAATCCGTTTGATAGCTTCCGAGCACCGACTCCCCTCCCCACCGACGATGAGGATGAGGCCATTCCCGATACACAAGAAGATCAATTCGGTATAAAACTATGTTTCTATACTTTTATATATATATTTACATCTTATTTGTTATATACATACTTATATTATTATTTACATCATAATTGTTATATACATATTTAGGTATTATTTACATGTTTATTTATTATTTACATGTTATTTATTATTTATATACTTTATATACATATTTAGGTTATTTATATACTTTATTTAGTTTATTTGTTATTTATATACTTTATATATATACAAGTTTATATATTGGTTATTTACGTATTCATAAGTTACTTACAACTTACTTATTATTAGTCGAAGAAGTTGTACCAAAAAAGAAATTTCCAAAGCGGGCGGATAAAACAAAATGGATGCACGATGAAGAGGTGGCGTTGGCAAAAGCGTGGGTTCATATATCAACATGTAGACAAGTCGGTAACGAACAAGGACGGATAGGTTTTGGCAACGAATCTTGGAGCATTTCTCAAAGGAGTTGGGTAGTACAATTCGATCTAAGGATAGCTTCAACACTAAATGGGGCACAATGAATACTGCAATATCAACGTTCAACGGATGTTACATCCAAGCGGTATCTTATTTATATACTTTATTTACGTTTATTTATCTTATTTATATACTTTATTTACGTTTATTTATGTTATTTATATACTTTATTTACGTTTATTTACGTTATTTATATACTTTATTTATGTTATTTATATACTTTATTTACGTTTATTTATGTTATTAATGGTAGGACGGTGTAAGGAATAGTGGATGTGATGATTTGAATGTGATGACTGAAGCATTGAAGGACTATAAAACAAGAACCGGTAAACAGTTCACCCATATTGGAGCTTGGAAGGTTGTGAAAGACGAAGCGAAGTGGAAGGAAACACCGCAAGTTGGGCAAACATCTTCGGCCCATTCGGATAAGCGAAGGAAGTCGTCAGAGGGAGGCAATTATGAGTCGTCTAGTAACAACGGCGATGCTACTGTGTTGCCGGATTTGAACGAGTCAAGCACTCCTAGTAGTCGGCCAAGAAAGGGCCGAAAAAATGTTGTACGTGGGTCGTCGTCAAAGGGAGATGGTTTTACGGCTTTTACGGAGGAGTATGCGGAAAATAAAAAACAAAATATGGAGGAAGCCAATGCGAAGATGCAAGCACTATTGGACTTACAACTCGAGCATCAAAGTAAGAAGAGCATGAGGAGTGATTTCAAGTTTTTCAGCAACCCACACGCACACATCACCGATCAAAAAATGTTAGCGTGGGTGCTTGAGCAAAAACGTTCGATTGCGGCGAAGTATGGATAGGAGTTTGATGAGTGATTTTTTATGTTTTCAATCTATCTACTTAGTTATCGTTTATTTTCTTAAGCATGTGTCGAACCTTTTTTTATTTTATTTGTTTAAGTATGTAATGAACCTTGTTTTATTTTAGTAGTTGATGTAATGAATGGTTTATGTTTTATTTATATTGTTTTGTTAAAAAAATGTTTGATTAAATTAAATGAAAAAGAAAAAAAATAATTTGGGAGGGTTGAGAAAGTGATGAATGTCATGGAAAATGGTTGGGAGGGTTGATTTGGGAGGGTTGAAAAGGAAAAATTTGGAAGGGTTGAGAAAGTGATGAATGTCATGGAAAATGGTTGGGAGGGTTGATTTGGGAGGGTTGAAAAGGAAAAATGAGTTGGAGAAATTTAATTGGTGAGATTTAGAAGGGTTGAGATTTTAAGCCACACCACTCCCTTACCCCTAACTGATTTCTTTATAATGCCAGATACCATTTTTACTAGTAAAACCAATTCCCTTATTAATCAGAAACCGTTTTCTTATTAGAAATGGTTCCTTCAACCAGATTTCCTTATATGAAATGATTTAGCAAAGTTAAAATAAAAACGTATATCAACAATTCCCTACTCAATACTCACAGGACCAATTGATCATAGATCAACTGGTATCGACATACCGCCACCAAATGACCACATGAGTCCACAGATGAAAACTATGTATTCACAGATGAAAACTTCAAGTCATAGGTTCAAGTCTTGTCAAATGCAATATCTTGTGATCCATGTGTGAGAATGGTGCCGGACATGAGTTCTATGCGGTGTGCGCTCTAGTTACCAAAATGGTACATTGGAACCAGAGGGTTCTCATCCATTTACACCTACTTAGTACTTAGAAAAACAACAATAAATAGAAAAAACAAAGAAACCATAAGTTGAAAAATCAACTAACTTAAACTCCATATTGAATAGTTTGGTCATATGATAATCGTTCATTAAAAATAGAAATAGAAGAATTATAAGGGTCAATTTATATTCCGTATAATTTAAGTTGCAACTGTCCAAAGTCCAAACGGCCGCAAGAAATATGTAGTGAAAGAAATGGTCATAGACTCAACGGACTTCATATATTTGACTGAGCATCCACAACCCTCGATCACTAAATATATACTTTCTTTTGTATTTTTAGCATATCTTAGATGCATAGTTAAATATTACTAACAACTTAGGTATGACCTTAAAGTGACTCATTTGTGGCTTTTTCCCTGAATCATATATAAATATATAATGACTCATGATCAACTTCTCGTAATCAGATTACGTGCAGAGCTTTACCATTTTATAGTAAGATATCTTCTGATATGGAATACTGACTGACTGTTCAAAATAAAAAGACAACTATTATATTCTCTTAATATGAAAATGTGTGCATAGATGTTATACCTTTTTATTCGTTTTCCATATACGATATTCATCTAAACATATAACTTCAACAAATAGAAATTTTTTAAAAATAAGTAGAAATTCTTTTTGAACTTTAAAAATATTACTGTATCTTTATATATATATGAAAATAAGTAGATAATAACTAAATATCCATAAAATACCTTGTTTGACGATGTCAAGCATTCAAGACCAACTTCCATAGGTCCATCTAATTTAAATTGATTTTGTAATCCACAAGGACCACAACAAATGCATAAAATAAAAATAAAAGGCTTTGATGTCATATTTGTTATTATGTGTTTTAAGAATTATATAGGAGTAGCTACTAAATATCAAGCATCTTAGTATTTTAACCATATTGTACGACTTTTAAATATGTAATGTAATAACGTTTTAGTAATAGCATCGGTACAAAAATGCGTTCATATATATTATATTATATACTATTTAAAGAGAATTTGCTTTGGCTGGCTTGATTTTATTTTATTTTAGTTAACATTTTGTGTATAGTAGCTTGCCTTTTTGGGTTTTATTTTAATTTTAATTTTAATTTATATCATTATTTTCAGGGTTTGGGTGGCTTGTTTTTTTTTTAAGTTAACGTTTTGTGTATAGTCAGCTTGCCTTCTTGGGTTTTTTTAATTTTAATTTTAACTTATATCATTATTTTTAGGGTGACGACGTTTTAATTTTTCACACTTTAACTACTAAATCTTTTAAGACTTTTTATTTTACTATTAAAGTTTTATGTTTAAGGATTCATGGTGCTATATTAGTTTTTTTTTATTTTCATCATCAAAGTTTTAAGTTTTTTATTTTTATCTTCTAAAAAAGTTGACAATTTTTTATTTCGTCTCCGTTATTTTGTGTTATAAGATTTACATTGTATTGTTTAACGATTAATTTTTGTTAGTATGATGATAACGATTGACATGTTAAATTTAGTGATCCACATTCAAATATATGTCTGGTTGTTATCCGGGTATAACACTAGTTACCATCAAATATTTTTGTATTACTAAAGTCAAAACTTACACTACTTTTAAAAAAGAAAAAGAATATTAAAAGAATTCTTTTAATTATTAATAAGCCGTTGTACAAAAAAGAACAAAGAATTCAAGGGGCAACAAACACTTTATGAAGAACAAAATTTTCTTGTTCACATTCATATCTACTTACAATTTCTTGTATATAATCTATCTATATATCTCCTATCTTCAAAAAGTTAACATCTTTATTACTATATCCCCAAAATTTCCAGAATCATTTATCATGTTAAAAAACACACACAGTGATGGTGTTTCTGGAGGTGAAGTCAGCCAATCCAAGGAACAAGACTTGGTTTCTGATGAAGATAAAGTCAACCCAGCTGGAAAAATTGCATCTTTTGAAAAGGGTAGTGATTCAAATTCCTTAATTCTAAGTAATTTTGATGATGGTAAAAATCTTGAAAAAGGAAAGTTAGTTACTTTTAATGATGGTAAAAATGTTGAAAAAGATGGTAAAAATTTAGATGAAAAAAGATTTGTTGTGGAAAGAGATTTTATGCAATTATCAGGAGGATCATCAAAAAGAGAGATTGAAAATGATGATGAAATGAATAGTAGTGAAAAAAGGCCTAAATTAGAAAATGAAACACAAACACTTGATTTATCTTTATCTTTGCCTGATGTTTCACTGTCTTTATCGGCTTCGAATGGGGCTCGGTTTCGAGATAATGATGATGGAAATTCTCATTCAGTTAGTTTAAAGCCTAGTAGGAGTTTAGGTAGATCAAATAGTAACAACACACAAACTACTTTTTCCAATGATTTTTCTGGTGGTTCTATGTCGTATTCGTATTCCCATCAGTTTTCACATAACCCTAGTTGCTCGATGACTCGGAATTCAACCGAGAATCATGAGATTTGGAATGCAGGGGAGGGGACTAATGGGTCGGTTCATAGCCGGTTTAGGCCTGTTGGTGATGGTAGTGTTGCATTGGTGCAAAGTGGTCGTGTGAATTCGGATAATAGTTTGTCGTTTTTTCCATCTGAATTGGTGGCAAGGACAGGGATGGATGGTCAGTCAGGTGGTTCGGTTCAAAGACCACGGTTGTCATCTAGACCTGATAAAATTCTTCAAGAAGTTGCCTCGGAGTCTATTGCTATCATGGCTCAGAGAATCGAAGAAGTTACTGACGAAACAATTGTATCCACAAAGGAGTACTTGAAGAAGCTCATAACAGTTCCTGCTCTGAAAGATGAATTGGTGAGACTGCAGCTTAGGCTAGAAAGACGATTGGATCTTACTAGTGAAAATCTTTCAAAAGCAAATAAAAACCAACTAGAAATATTAGTTTCGATAAGAACAAGTCTAGATAGTTTCTTATCTGTTCAAAACCGCCTTCCAACGAAGGAATTAGTCGAGATTTTCTTATACGAGAGGTGTAAGAATGTGACCTGCAAGAGAGTATTACCTGTTGAAGACTGTGAATGCAAGATTTGTTCAACAACAAAAGGATTTTGCAGTGGGTGTATGTGCCCAGTGTGTCAAAACTTCGATTGTGCATACAATACTTGCAGTTGGGTCGGGTGTGACGTGTGTTCTCATTGGTGTCACGCGGTTTGTGGGCTCCAGAAGAATCTGATAAAACCCGGCAAGAGCTTGAAGGGGCCGGCGGGGACAACTGAGATTCAGTTTCATTGTATGAGTTGTGGGCATGCTTCTGAGATGTTTGGTTTTATTAAGGATGTTTTTAAGTCTTGTGCAGATCAATGGAGCTTAGAGACACTAAGGAAAGAGCTTGATTGCGTTTGGAAAATATTTAGAGGGAGTTCGGATTTTAAAGGGAAGGAGCTTCACTTAAGGGTTGGTGAGATGATATCTAAACTTGATAACAAAGTGATGTCTCCTTCAGATGTATGCCTCTTCATCCTTCAGTTTTTCAATTGTAAGTCTCGGCGTCTTTTCTGTTTCTCTAGATATTTCATGTGCATTGCTTCTGTTCATATATGTTGTAGTTGGTGTTACGTCACGGGGTAAAAGGGTTAAATGCAAATAATGGCAACAAATTTGTGCCAAATTACCCTACATGAAACTTTTTGCAAAGTTTGAGCCTTTTCGTTGACGATTTTCTAAATTCACTGACAGCAGTTTCAAGTCATTTACTGTGAATTATTCAATTTGGGTTGAGTTTTATTTAATGCGGATCAATTCATAAAAATCTTTAAAAGGGTCAAATGGGTTGAAGATGTCAAATGGGTAGGAAGTTGCCCAAAGTTAAATTTTAAGCCTCATCGTATGACATCCTAAACAGCTTTTATAGAAAAATTTGGATCCTGACTGGTATATATTGCTTTTGTAATTGTAATAACACATTAATTATGTTTATCAAAGTTGGACAAGAAGTATGTATGCATCAACCCAAACCGGCCCATCACTAAAAACACTCGTTTCAACTCAAACCGATTTTGACCCGTTTACGGATCCACCCATCTTGTCACCTCTACGCGGCAGTCAACATTGTGGTTATTTGTATTAGCTAACTTTGTATCTGTATTAGTATATTGTTTGCATATCTTAATCTTCCTATAAAGTATTTTCTTTGCATATCATAACATTTGCATGCATCATTAGAAGGCTTGAATTGTATGCTTCCTTTTTCATAAATCAAGCATAGACAAACTGAATGTTATTTTTATGATGTATAGACACAGATGGCATATCTGAATTCCCCGCGTCTATTTTACAATCAACTGTTGTTCCACTATCAAGAGCTAACCCCACACCAACATCTTTCTACAACTCTGGAACATTACCTCCTCAAAACGATATAAAACCTCCAATGATCAATGGTAATAGCTTGAAGATCGAGGATGAATGGTCAGTAAAGTCATCCAAAATAGCCGGGTTTGACAGTGTGGATAGTCTTGTGAGGAAAAAAGAGGCTGAAGCAAGAATGTACCAAAACAAAGCCGATGAAGCAAGAAAAGAAGCAGATGGATATAAACAGATGATCAGGATAAATCTTGAGAAGTTAGATGAAGAGTATGCAACAAAGATCGCCAAGTTATGTCTGAGTGAGTCAGAGGAACGCAAGAAACAGAAAGTCGAGGAATTTAAGGTTTTGGAAAATGCTCATATCGAGTA
The DNA here is from genome assembly GCA_034093135.1 of Erigeron breviscapus. Lineage (NCBI taxonomy): Eukaryota > Viridiplantae > Streptophyta > Magnoliopsida > Asterales > Asteraceae > Erigeron > Erigeron breviscapus. The sequence continues at coordinate 92,400,596 of CM067170.1, read as the reverse complement.
TCACAAGATGAAAATGAGAATGCAATCAGAGATTGCTGGTTTGCTACAGAGAATGGAGAACACTAAGAAACAGTGGGTTTAATTAGTACTTTAAAATATGTTCATTAGGATTTGAAGATTGAATGGTGGTTTCTTTTATCTTTTCTAGTTTCTCACATTCCCAGTTCTGTTTTTCTTACTTTTAACTTGTGAAAGCTTTATAAACATTATTCATAGATTGAGCAAGGTTTGTATTGTTTTTTGACATATACCATCCATCTGCATATTCCCACAGGCACACACATACGGACCCACACACATTGTTGGCTTTCACACACTCTGCCCAGAAGTTCTATACCCGGGGATATAGATAAGACTATCTACATTCCACCTCCCCATAATGCGTGACAGGGATTGGATCCGTTCACAATTGTCACTGACATTGAACAAGGTTTCTTTTGTGGCCTACTAAGATAAACAATGAACCAACTTTGGTCAGATAAACCTCTGCTATATATAAAGGAACCATGTCGAAAATTCAAACTAAAGCAAACACATTATTCAAGTTGGATTTGTTAAACATTTCTTGAATGAAAAAACTATTTCCTACTTATAGAAAGGACAGAAGTAAGACCAACAAATATTCCGAAAAGCAGTATAAGTATTCCTATAAAGTTGACCATGAGCGCTTCTTGACCGTGTTGCAATTTCTGAAAGATGAATTTCTCTGATAATCCTGTTTCAGCAGTCACTATTGCCATGAAAAATATGACTACACCAAAGAAAACATGCCATGTAGCGAATTTTGCCCGTGCTGCTGGCTGAGCACCGGGGGAAAAAAATGTGACGAATCCCAATAGAAACTAGATTTGTGAAGTTGTATTAGTACATATGAGATTATAAATACATTGGTAGGTGAATGCGTTGAAAGAGATTTACCTGGAGGCTGAATAAGCAAATGGTAGACAAGCCAATCCAGGAATGTAAGGTGTACATATGTGGGTAGTCGAGTTCATTATGAAACTTGAAGACTGCATAAACTCCCAATATTCCAGTAGCAAGTGCAATCAAATGCAGTATTAAGTGAATCAGTTTCAGCGCTTTCCTTTTGACAGGGATAGCCTTGTATGTGATAATTGCTGATTCAGATTATTGGTATACATTAGCTCATAAGGTACTAAACATTTGATAGAACTCAAACATAACGAGGTTGAGGGTCGTGTCTCCTTTAAAAAGGAAAGAAATGGTTCATCTTGGAATATACATGATAACTGTAGGTCTAGTAGTCAACCATTTTACCAAAACTCCGTTGGTCTGCAGTATTGGGTAGATCCGCGACCCAAGAGTATCTGGGTTAAGTCTCACTTGAGAGTTGAGACAAATATGTCGAATTCTTTGTGTTTCAAGAAAAATAAAAAATAGAGAAGATAGTCAACCATTTTAGTCAAAAGTTCAGATCAAATTACTCATGCCTTTGTGCTTTATGACTATGTTTGAATCACTTTAACAAGTTTAGAATTGACAGAAGTTTTATGATCTAATTATTACCTTCCCCTGCGAAAATAATGAATCCAAGTATGGTAAGAAGTGGATGCAACTGCAAATCAAAACAACAAAACAAGAATAAACCAGTGCAACAGAAAACTAATCAAAGGCGCGCCTCAAACACAACTCAAAAAATCTCCGAGAAATCTATAGACAACATCAAATTCATCACTTTCCAGATGTCAACAAAAGCATATGATGTAAGCATTAGACACATTTTCTTCTTCTAGATACAGACTATTACTAGTACCTAGTTTGACAGTAAAGATGAATTTAATGTTAAAACTTACATTGAAAATCTTGATTGCCAAAGTTGATTTGAAAGCAAAGCCTTCCCTTAACTTGACAAGCCAATACAGCACAAGTGTGGCAATGGATACGACTAGCAAATGCGCGAATATGGTCACTGGCAATGCCGACATCTGATACCTCAAACGATCATTTGCCATGACAGAAATTCAAACTGAGAGATTTGTGAATTGTAACTGGCCAGGAAAAAACAAGTCTTGAGAACACATGTATATACAAGATGTTGGTTGAATCGTATTTATTGGTAGTAAATACTACATACTAAATATAACTATATAACTATATTTAGATAAGTATATTACATAAATTTTGTATATATATATGTCCATGGTATCATATCACTTACTATTCTCGTTCAATATAATAATGACATCTCAATTCTTTTCCAATCCATCAACAAGGAGGCCTAGTGCTAGGCATCCTGTTTTTGTTCACATTTTTTCCTCACGAGAGTTCTTAGGTTCAAAAACTCCATAGACGGAAATGGTACCCGAGTCAAAAAGACTCACCATCCCCTAGATAACCTAGACAGCGAAAACCTAATCCATCTATGATCTACCCCTTTACTTGCCACTTCTTTTTCATGTTAGGATGTACTGGGTATAAAATTTGGGAAGCAAGTAACTACAAACTTGAAAGAAATGTCAGATTAATTATGGAAATGTCAGATTATTTTAAAGTTCATGAGGTTACTACCATAACTTTAATATGCTTCTTTGAAGTTGATCTTTGAATATGAATGGTTGGTTTTTCATGTATTTATTTGTAAAAGCATAATGTAGAGACTAGAGATTGAGCAATGTTTCTAATAATTCAAAGATTGAACCTCAGCTCATGCATATATATCAAATAAATCAATCCTATTACATCTGTTTCAACGAATCTAAAATCCGAAAAGTAGTAACATTTCTATTTCCTTCTTAGAGGAAGGACAACAGTAAGGCCAACAAATATCCCGTAAAGTAGTATTAAAATTCCTATAAAGTTGACAACTAGTGCTTCTTGACCGAGCTTCAACTTTAGAAATATGAACTTTTCTGTTAGTCCAGTCTCTGCAGTCACAATCGCCATGAAAAATATGACTACACCAAAGAAAATGTGCCATGGAGCAATTTTTGCCCGTGTTGTTGACTCAGCGCCCGGGAACAAAAATGTGGCAAATCCCAATAGCCACTGGCATTTGTAAAGTTGTGTTAGTACATTCAAACACACAAGTAGATACCTAAGGAATTTTGGCATTGTAAGTATAGGAAGATTTACCTGAAGCCCGAATAAGCATATGGTAGATAAGCCGATCCAGGAATGTAAAGTGTACATATGTGGAATATTGAGTTCATTATGAAACTTGAAGACTGTATAAACGCCAAATATTCCAGATCCGAGAGCTATCAAATGTAATATTAGGTGCATTACTTTGAGTGCTTGTCTTCGTGCAGGGATCGCTTTGTATATGATCATAGCTGATTCAAGATAACAGTATGTATCAGCTTGTAGAATGTAATTTAGATGACTTTATGTTTTTGGAAGTGATTAATACCCAATGCAACTTAATCATACATGACAAGTTTATACTGTAACAGAGTTGTATACTACTTGGGTAACGCCATATATTGTTATGTATATATCACCTCCCTTATGGCTTATGTTATGAGTAAAAGCTGATCCGCACAACAAATGATTTTTAGTTGGACAACGCAAACATACGTATAACATAAGATCATTAGAAGACGACAAAATAAAGTGTAGTTTTGAGAAGAACTCTGTAAATCGCATATCAAATGACAAAACGTTTGTTCTATGCTCATTGACACACCTTTAGTAACTAATAAAACATGTTGCGCAATGAGATTAAACTCATTGTTTCTAGGTTACTAAAAAAAAGGGTAACCGACCATCTGGCAACCCCACGGCGACCATCAAGGCTAACATGGGAGAACCTCTGGGTTACTATAAGGAAGGTTTAAGTTGTAACTATAATTCATTCATACCTTCTCCTGAAAAAATAATGAATCCAAGTACCATGAGAAGTGGATGCAACTACAAATTAAAAAGAACAAAAAATTAGTTAAAGAGTACAAAAACACACTATTCATGATCATAAACACATAAAATTAATTCGGACTCCAAAATTCTAATGATAACATGAAACTCGTCTTATATAACTTACATTAAAGATTTTCATTTTCACTGGTGATGACAAAGCAAAGCCTTCCCGAAAGTTTATAAGCCAAAACAGAACAAGGCTAATTATCGATATTACTAACAAATGTGTGAACATGGTGACCACCAACGCCGCCATTTGATAACCAGAAAGACCACTCAATATTACACAACCGATATATTTTTTAATCGTAAATAGCCTTAGAAAATAAGACTTAAAACACACAGATGTATAGACTTAGGAATTGCAAAATGGTTTCTTGCTTTCATCTATCAGAAATGGACATTACGAAAGAAAACAAGACACCAACCGAAAAGGTAGGTTTCGAGAAAACCTGTGAAAACAGCTAAAGTTAAAGATTTGGTGTATACAATGAAAAGACAGATTGTTGGAAGTTTTGTTTTGTAGGGATTGTGTTTTTATGTAGTAAAGTACCGATCTTTTGAAACAAGATGAAATATTAGTGTTTGTTAAATTTAGGAATTACAAGCTTTTTATCTTACATGCATTGGTTGATAGAAGAAGACGTGTAATCAATGGCTGTATTGTGACATGATATTCAAAGTTGATAACAAACCATTGAAAAAAATATTTTCGTAAATGATGGATCAGCCTTTGATATGGACAACAGATTCAAAAGTTATAAATAAAATTTTTAACACAGAATTACTATTGCTTTAAAAATATTGTCATCACAAATTTACTCACTTCAGTAAGGTTGTCTTATGAAAAAATTTACATTTCAAGAGATTTTTAATGATATAGATCCAGCCATGTCTTATAAAGTTTGTATTTATAAATAGGTTCATCCATAGAAGAAATAAATACAGGAAAAACTCCCCGAATCCCCAATATATTATTCTGAACAAATAAAACACACGATCCATCCAAAATGTGTCAACAAGTGAAGACGGACACATCGTTTCTTCTCCTGACCACGACCTTTGATCTCATAACGTTTGTGCTGTTCTGTTTAGCTACGTATACCTGTCGTTTTAAGTGTCTTCTGTCAGATTAAGTTATGTGAACATATTCAACCCTCTTTATTAGAAATAGAAAAATATAGGAAGTATCATCAGAAAAATGAAAAAGCCTTGAACCTTTAAAGATTGTTGTCCAGAAAGTCAATATGTATGAAAAGAACCAGATCTATTTTGACTATCATAAAGCCACGTCATTCAGACTTCAAGACAGAGAACATTTGTCAATAGAGCTAGACCAGATTTACAAAGTTATCCTTTGAAAAAGGTATTCATAATATAATCTTCACTAAAGTTTTTGATCCAAATTACATATTCTAGGTTCAATCTACAAGCTACAGAAACAAGTAATCTTATGATTTAAAGTATCTTCATTTCAAAGTTGTCATTGATCAATAACAATGTCATCATTCATTAGTTACTTGAACTAAATATAAGATCGTTCAACTTCCAGGTTCTACATCAACTATGTTAGGGTTCAAACTCGGCCATACCACAATCAACAGCGTAACCCAGAAATAAAACCATCTCCATAAAATGCAAAAATATAAAATCGAGTTACGCCAATCACTTTTGTCACTAATAAATGGGTTGAAAATAGTGAATTTAACTAGATGCCTACCAAACTGGTCAATGATGAAAAAATGCCAATGATGACTAGTCCAACTGGTCAGAGGCATCCCAGGTTTTACCCAAGGTCTTGAGTTCGATCCTTAGGGATGACAAGTCTTGGGGTTTTTTCCTCCGAATACTTGTAACGGCCCATGGTCAACATCTCGTTGTCTAGGGTACGTGCAAGGCTTCACCATTATACGGTGAGGTTTCCCTGATGTCGCATACCGACTGAATGCTCGGAAAAAAAAGATGCCTACTAAACAACTAGCGATACAAAAGAAATTCTATCACCCTGATAAATATATCAAATTTTTCTGCCAAAATTTCTTCCACATCCAATAGAAACCCCAAGGTGATTCACTCACAAGCCATCAAAACTGGCTTAAAGGGGTTTTTAGTATCTACAAACCTATATTTCTACATATAACCGTATCTAACCTATCATGCTTCTTGGGGAAAGCAACCAATGTGATAGGCTGGAATTTCATTTGTGCTCTGATCCTTGGTCGACGAATCCTGTGACAAATGTTTACTGACGGAAAAGTTTCGGTATGGATGTTGAACCGGAGGTAAAATCAAAGCTGATTCTTTATCCATTGATAGTAGTTTCCCACATTTACTGCACCAAAAATATAATTACCAATACATCTCAAACAATATTATTTTGATATGTATTAGCTTTTTTTACTACTGAAATAAGTTTGTATACCTGCAGACTTTTGTGAATAGAGTTTGATAGCTGCAGATCCAATGCTGAACAAATAATCAGGGGAACAGTTGAACAACTTGTACTTGCTCCCACAAATAAACAATTTCCTAACATATTGAAAAAAGAAAGAAAAAAAAAATGATACCAGTAGATTATATAGTGCTGTCTTGGCATCGACACCAATAAAATGTTGTGGAGCCATGGCAGCATGTTCCTGCAAGTAAACAAAGAAATATATATTTTGATTAGGTGAAGTGTTGATAAATCAACTTTTTTGTGTTTGAGTGCTCCAAATCCTTTTACCGTAATGTTCCTGAATACGTTAAAAGCTGAAACCCCTCTTGCATGTACATAGCTGCCACCCTATGAAGAAGATTTGAAAGATCATTAGTAATTGTTATACAGGTTACATTAGCTACAGTAGTAGTTGTAGTTCTTGTGCTAATTACCTCATCTAGTGAAAAGAAAGCTACTCCATCAGGATTAAGTGAACCAGTTGGATGCACGGATATAACTGCTCTAAATAAAGAAGGAAACAACAACTCGATCACAGAAATCTGATCACCCACAACTGTACCCCCTAATTCTGATCTCATATCTCGGGAGCTGTGAAAACTTTGGTCTTTTAGTGATTCATCCAAAGTCTCACCAGGGAGCAATGACGCTCGTTTTAACCAATCCAAACGTTGATAGGTAGAGGTTTTGACTTCCGGAACTTCTTTCTCCAATTCCGTCAAAACATCTAATATAGTTCTTAACTCACTGAACTCTTCTTGCTGATTCACAGTCGAGGCTTGAGTCCCACGATGTTTTTTTGACATTGGCTGATCTACAGAATCCTCATCAAGATGAGGAAAAAATCTTTTCTTCTGATCGGTAAATGCCTTCAGAGCCAACCTACAAATCGTTAGGACCATTGTTACTTTTGAAATTTTGGAAACGCTGATACACCCGAAAGGGCCAAAGTGTTAAGAAAAGAATAAGGGTATTGTGTTTGTACTCTTGATAAAAAAAAATAATTATTAAATACATGTATTAGGGTTATGATAATGGATGGTATCAGATGCATTCCGAAGTTTTCTATGTTAAATGAAACCTAAAGTAAAAATGTAGGTTGATGAGCCAAAATTATCCTAAACAACCCTATTCTAGGCATAATCTATAACTCTACAAGACATTACCTCTATTACTAGATGAGATGGGACCCTCAGATATCATTATAAAGTTTGCTATAGTATAGAGTATATGCCAGAAATTATTCAAGTAAACTCTTCTTAAATGGGATATGTTGCTAATGCCATAAGTTTTATGCCTCATAAATCACAATGGCCAAGAATGGTAGCCGATATTTCCGGTACTAGTTGTTTTGCGCATCTATTCACTCATTCGGTCATTTTTATCTATAAATCAGAAATAAGTTTCAAATTTGACAGACAAAAATGCAGTTAAATTATTATCAGAAAATATCTGCATGTACACAAATAAAGGGAATCAACATTCTGTTCTGCCTAAATAAACTACTCTTTTACACCTTCAAAATGAATATAAGCTAACTTTATTGACAAAACAAGGTCTAAGGCATAAGCATAAAAGGATAAGAGTAACAATTATATCATGTTTCTATTCAACAGTCACCAAAACACGATTACCACTTCATCTGGAAAACCAAAGAAATAAAAATGGTTTAAGGATGATTGAGATAGTAAATCTGTTTAGAAGAAACAATTTACAAAGCATCAGGAATACCGAAGAAGTTAAGGTGTACCTGGTCCTGTCAACAGCAGATGCTCCAGCCTGACCAGCAAGTTGTCGCTTCCAAGCATATGCAACAACAGCACCGTCCGGACAAACTAACGGCATGTGAAGTCCCCAAGAATTACTTCTTGACTTAAGTGATTCATTCAGGACTCCAGAATCTTCCAATTGCCTTCCTGACAATTAAAAGCAACGAGATTGAAATGTCGCACACACATCTAAATTAGTTCAAGCCCAAATAACATTCGAGTTACAATGAAACACTGACCCGACTACAATACTGGCAAAAGCCCTATGCAGCTCCACTCACAATACCGATACTACCCCTACTTAATTAAGACACCAAACAAGTCTACGTTTGAAACCATGAAACCCATACTAAATTTAAAAAATACACTTTCACCATCTATACATATGCTAAAATCCCCATCCAGCTAAAGCTATGCTTTTTTGCAAAACGCTGATAACCAGCAATGGCGACCGGTCCATACGCACCCTGGACCCGAAAACGATATGTGAAAACGCAATATTGAGAGAATTCTACAGACTCATTCATTCGCACGAAGACACCGTACATAGATGAAAACAAGCATGACAATATTTACAAGAGCCGGCCCTCATTAACATGACACTCTCCTTATCGGGCTGCAGAGTGAGTCCGAGGCATAATCTCTACATTATTCGTCCATATATTATCCTCAGAATGGGGCATGTAAACCAAATCATTGTTGGCAGTATCAACATTTTAGCAACCTATCATCTATTATTAAAATCTCTATCCAACATAAATTCTCTCAATTTCACATCCAACATTCCAAAAACTAAACCCTAGAAATAAAAAATATATACATATATATATACATATAGATATAAAATAGTTACCAATGGTGCGAAGATCCTGTAGATACTGACGCATAGAAGCACCTTCTTGAACGATCATATGCATCGGCTTACTTAGACTAGCTGGATTAGCATCTTCACCGGCGTTAAACAAGGCTTCGAGAAGGCGATCGGCGCCGAGTCTGATATCGGCTATGAGGCGAGCGGCTTGAGCTAAACGATCCATGGCTAAAGCTACTTGTTTAGGGGGAGCTGAAGAATGAGATTCCGGCGGCGGCGGTGATGAGTTGATATGATTTGTTGTGGCGGATTGTGGTGGTTGTTGTGTGTGTTGTTGGTGGTGCATTTTGTGTGTGTATTGTTTGTGTGGTGTTGCTTTTGCTTAATTTCAGCTGCCACGTAATTAATCTTATTATATTATTATTATTATATATTATATATTAAGTCATTAACAATAACAATTACTAATTTACTATGTCGATCGTGTTAACAACGATTACAGAATTACTGTAGGTTATAAGCAGCTTTTTTATACACTATCATTACATTACATTTACAACGAGTACTACTTTTGAGCTTTTTTTATTTAATTTAAACAGTTAAAAGTATTTAGTTTTTATTTTTTTCTTTCATAAAACGGTATGTTTCGAACCACTATCAACTTACCAAATAAAAGTGAGACCACTCAAGAAATACTACATTGTATTAACTGGGATTACACTACAACAGTATGGTTACATAAAAGGAAATAAGACTCGAACTCAACTTGTGGATGAAAAACCTGGTCCATTCTTTTTGAATTTTGACCAATAGCGATCCTGAGAATTCGATGCCCAGATCGAGTTGGGAAAAAATTGTCTCTAGCTCTTAGGGAACTCAAATATATAAGCAATTTTTTTTTATAAATGAGACTTTATAACAATAACAAAATCATAGTATTTATAATTCAGTCATGAACTAGTTATTGGAAGCAAATATATCTATATATAAAACACATTATATTTATACATATGCAATATAAGTTGAAAATATATAACAACTTTGTACCTCTTTCAAACATGTGTTCTAGCCAGGGGTCGAGTTTACCCCGTCCAGGTCTCCCCTGATCTGACCAATTGGGTTATCCTTCATTGTTGATATTAAAAAGGTTTAGGTAACACTTTCTTCTAAGAAAATAAAAAAACTTCTGTAAGCCATTACATGTATAAATGATTGTATTAAAGATGATACAAGGTGGTTATCAGGTTATGAAATTAAAAATATTTGGTCAATCTATTGATTTATAAATGTCTAATCGTATATACATGTAACAACTTCTTTTAAATACGATAGAACGGTACCTGCGCGATGCAGCGAGAAACAAAAAAAACTTTAACAGAAGGAAGGTAAAAGCCGACAAGGTATTACAAGACATTAGAGTTGCTGGTTGTTTGTGGTTTAGTTGTAGAACTACTACATTAGTTGTGCTGATTGGCTGAGCTCTAACATGTTGTAAGTATGTATAGTTTGTAATCTGCTACCACTCCTCAATTGTACGAGTTGGTATTGTTGTGACTTGTGAATAAAATTAACATAATAACAAAACTTGCCGATTCCAAGGGTGTAAGGGAACCGATTTGCCGATTTTTGTCGATGCTACTTGCCGATTGCACCCTTGCACCCTTAGACCACTACGTATATATACTCAAATTATAGTCTAAATCATCAAATTTTTATAAAGGCTTTATTAGTTATATACAAAAAACCATGATATAGAAGGAAAAATAAGCATAATAGCATATCAGCATCACTATTGACTATCCTTTGTATAAAACTAAGGATAAAAACTTCAAATTTATATTTATATGGTCATGCCCATCTTCATTCTTTAAAACTAAAATAATCCTTTTATAAAACTATGACAATAAAAAAAAGTTTATTGAAACGCATATAATTAAATATATTGTGTTATTCTTCTAGCTTAGATGCCAAAAGCATTTTCGGATAAATTAAAACCTCAAACTTGTGAAAGTATATGGTCTAAGATCTAGGTCAATAAAATTTTAACAATTAATGAAAATACATTTAACTATATATCGTTTTAACCTCGTAGCTTAATTAGATGTCAAAAACATTTCAGGATGAGCTGAAACATCATTTTTGTGAATATTTAAGGTCTAAAGACTAACTCAATCAAGGATAATAACAAAAAGGTTTGGAAATTCAAAACGTCCACATATACCAACAGTTCTGTGAATGTATATAAGAGGAATGTGATCTTATTTTTCTTATTTTATCAATGTATGATTCATGGGCTAGCTGTCGGACCATTATAATTTGATATAATGTTACTTTTTCTATTTTAGTTGTGATACCGATTGGTGAATTTGTCTCGATGCATATCGAGTCAATTACCATACTTTTATAAATATTTTTATGGGCTGGTTATGAAATATTTTTGCACACAAAGTCCTACCATTGATGGTCAATGACCGAAAACTTTGGGGGAATAGCACATGACATGTCAAGTAAAGTATAAATTGTACAAATGAAGCTATAAAACATAATAGGATATTGTACAATGTGGCTTTTGGGTGCAAATGTGAGACATCATATACTTATTGAGGAGTTAGAGATGACATATATAGCAAGATAACATAAGTATAAGCCAACAAATAAAAAAGTTATAATTGAAGATGGTATATCATAGAACTCATGCTTTACTAAAAATAGTTGCATCAATGACCGAAAACTTTGGGAGAATAGCACATGCTATGTCAAGTAGAGCATTTGTGTGTGTGTAAATGATGAAGCCATGAATGACAAGAGGATATTGTGTATATAGTGCATGTATGGTTTTAGATGCAAATGTGTGGCATGATACACTAATTCAAGCCGGTATGGCATAGAGCATGCCTTACTATTACTACAAATAGTTATATCAATCTTTTTATTTATATGATTGAACTACAAATTCATCTCATCTATTTGTGTTTATTAAAATATCTCACACATCACTCTTAAGCTTGAATTTCCTGTGATTTTTCTCAAAAGTTAGCTAACTATAACAAGTTCACAAATTAACACTGTATTCTCATGATTGTTTCATAAAAGAAAGGAAAAGATTAGAACTGAGGATTGTTTCCTTTCAAATCACCCCAAATATGGGGAGAAAATTTTTTAAACAAAATTAACTAAAATTTCCTTTCAAATCTTATCATTTCTTTTCCTTTCCGTCTTAAAAATGAACTCAAGAACACAACTTATAGTGTAATCCATTGTATTCTTTTCTTTTCTTTCCATAAAAAAACTCAAGAACATAGTGTAAGTACTTACGTGCATGCCACATAAATCCGTTTAACTTTTGCGCAAAAACACCATAAAACTTATAGATTCATCGGTTTTCTTTCTTTCCGTAGGTTGTTAAACTTGTATTGCCCAGTTGCGTACTTGCGTTAATACAATAGCATACACTTTTAAAAATAGCTTATTAAGATTGAACGATTCACATAGCTCAAAATATTTCCTTATATGTAACAAAAATGAAATTGAAAGTCATATATATCATCATTAATTCATTGAGTTATCTTGGATGAAAGCAAACAAATGTGAAGAAAAGGGCAGCAATACATATATTTTTGAAGGTCATATAAAAAATCACATTGATTGACATCAATCTTCACATGTCCTACTGTTAATTTCCACACACACTATGCTTGAATTCAATGATGGAAACTTTAACCATATATGGCTTTCATAGTCACTTTATTCATGAGTTTGGCTTTTCCTTTTGCCTTCTTGTGACTAATACATATGATATATACGGATGCAACTTGAAAGGGTATAATAATAATTTCATTTTTTTAAATCCACAATATGTGGTCTAACTTAACTTGTCGAGGATAACTTAAATGTTTGGGGCAGGGAATGCTAACAAACAACCAACATATATTGCTTTTTTGTGTTTGTAATCACCTCAGAGATGATGATGAGGTTGTTGGAATAAATTTAGTTTAATAAATAAAACATATTATTTCAATCATGTTCGTGAGATTTTTATAACAATTCATGTGGATATAATCTATTATATATGATTGTATGAAATTTACTCATTAGGATTCACAATAGGAATTTGAACCTGGATTGGACTTGGTTTTTGGGATTGCATTCTGGTAATTATTACATTTGAATAACGCAAATAATGAAAACGAATGTTTAACAAGAAATCTGATTTTTTGTGTTTTCATAAGAATTATACGGAGTACACATTTTTTTTAAAATTAAGGTGGAGTATGTTTTTTCAAAACACAGTTTCTAAATACAAAACTTATTTTACAAACACAATCGATCCCAAACCTTTAGTAATGAGTCTTTATATTGTTATTGGCTTTTTTAACCTATGAATACAAAAGATTAAAGATCACTAATACAAAATGATTGAAATATCTAAATGGTATTACAAAGTTGTATATGACAGGTTAGTTGATAGAAACAAAAGATGAATGCATATATATGTTGGCACTTTTATGACCACAACACGAAGCAATAAGTAATAACTAATAAGGATAGTCTAGACAAAATATATACAGCGATCAATATATAACTTTCATGATACTTAAAATGGTTGTTACAAGCCACGGGTTTGCTTAGCAATTAGCAATGCCTACCCATAGACCATATATATCTGGTAGAAGTCACGTCATTACAATTTATAATCGGTCTAGATGTTTATGGCTCATTCCATAAGTGATATTAGTTTGGTCATTTGGATGTTTTGAAATGACTCTCCTCTAAGCAAACGCATCAATATCTAGTGTTATAGATCACGTTAGAATTAGATGTGATCATTTGTTTCTTTAGCAAGTTTTATTATCAAATTACTCTTTATTATATGATTCAATCCAGGTAAATTCTTTCAAAGTTAAAAACCTCAATTGTCCTACAAATTTTTCAAGAAAACACAATTCATGTTTGTAAACAATCTTTTTCGAGTTTAAAATTTCTTGTACATTTTTCTGTTGCAGTTTATATAATTTCAAAAGTTATTATTGATATATACTCGTATATATATATACTCCGTATATAATAAAATCTCAGTCTAGTTACCCTCAAGTTGAGTCGGCTAAAAACTCTTGACTACTCGCCCCCTCCACAAGTTGAGTTCGAGTCGTGAATCTCCAACTCTAGATAAGGGTAAAACTATTTGCATATCATTTCTCACAACCTATCCATGATAAAATTGAGTATCGTTGATGTTAATGTTGTTAGATATTGTGTTTCTATATGTTTGTTTGGGATAATTCAAAATTAGTATTCTTTAATTTTATATAAAAACTATTACCATTAATCTACATAAAAGTGTTAATTAATATATTGTTTATTACAATTTCTATTAAATTACTATTACTATATATATAGAATACAAAAAAAAAAAACTGAAATTTGAGGGCAAATATTTCCAAAACCAGTTTTCGATCAAGAAATTATATATAATACACAAAATATGAAAGTTGTCGATAATTAGATTCCAAAAACAATTTTCCCAAAGTTATAAGTGGTTGTAGCTTTGATGGGTCGTATGGTGGTTGGTACGTTGTTGATCAGTTTGGTCCTCACTCAGCTCCTCGGTAACATTGTTGTTTGTTAATTATAGTCGACATACCGCACTTACTGGCTTGAGGGAGCTTACCACACTCTCTGACTTGAGTCAGCCATTAATATATTTTCGTTTGATGAAAAATCATGACATATATTTAATATATATTTTAACAATGGGATTACAACGGCTTTTTTTCATGACATTATATATTTTAACAACATAACTAATTAATAATGGGATTAACAACCAGTTTTTTCACAACATATTTGATGTTGTCACATTTTACGGGTACCACTCTACTATTTTCATATACTGATATACACGTAGATATATGTATTTTATACATATAGCGGAGTATGCCATTAACATGTGGGGAGCATATGAGACCAATCAACTGATGAAAATAGTTACGAGTATATGATGAATATTTTTATCAATATTCTTGACATTGTCGTTACCAACTACAACTACACAATAACGATATATTATTGTATACCTATCTTTGTGTATAGATGTAACAGATTAATTTATGATGATCATACAATATATATATATATATATAGGGGTGGGTTATTTATAGTACAAGCAATCCAAAAAGTACAAAAGTACAAGGTTCTTCCTCCTTCTTCCTTCTTCTCCGACGAGACTCCCGCCGCCAACCACCACCTTCTTCTCCGGCGACCGCCACACCTCCTCCTTCTTCCTTCTTCTCCGGTGAGGCAACCACCGCCATCACCTCCGGCGACATTTCCGGCGAGAATCAGGTTTGTTTTCGGGTCGATACGGTACGGGCGTTGCCCTCATCCGTTCTAAACTGGTTGTCAAGGGACGCATATGGGAATCGTATGGATTTGATGGGCGGCGATCCAAGAGATGGTGACGGTTTGATACGGTACGGGCGAAGCCCTTGCTGCCGGCGCCGTGGTTGAGGTGGTCGGAGATGATGGTGGTGGTGGTGGTTGTCTCGCCGGAGAAGGAGGTGGTGGCTGGCGGCGGCAGTCTCGCCGGAGAAGAAGCATGTGGCGGCTGCTGGCCGGAGAAGGAGAAAGAAGGAAGAAGAACCTTGTACTTTTGTACTTTTTGGATTGCTTGTACTATATTTATCTTTCCTCTATATATATATAGGAGGAAGTTATTTTAGGACCACTCTTAAATTATGACCATTAGAACCAAATCTCAATCATTCATTTTTCACCATCTCCGACCACCACCACCACCATCATCTCCGACCACCATCATGATCCTCCGGCGACGGCGACCACCGCCACCACGACTTACACATGTGTAACAACTTACACATGTGTAAGTTACAATTTACACATGGTCCTAATTTAAGAGTGGTCCTAAAATAATTCACCCATATATATATATATATATATATATATATATATATATCTTATCTATTGTGCTATATATATATATATATATATATATATATACATTAAATTATATATTCTATAATATATATATAATATATATATATATATAAATATATAATATATAATACATATATATATATATAATATATAATAATATATGTATATATATATATATAATATATTATATATATATATATATATATATATATATATATATAGGGGGACAATCAAATAAGAACAACCTTAAAATAAGAACACGGTGAGAACACTTAAAAACTACATTTTGATGCATTAAAAGTCCATAAAACTAACATAGTGTATAACTAATTATCATTATTTAAGTGTTTAACAACACATTGGTCTGTCAAAATCGAGAAAATCATGTTTTTTGTTTTGTGCATCCATCTTGGATGCATATTCATCAAAATGATGCATCCGACAAAAAACGTGATTTTTTCGATTTTGACGGATCAATGTGTTGTTAAACACTTAAATAATGATAACTAGTTATGCACTATGTTAGTTTTATGGACTTTTAATGCATCAAAATGATGTTTTTATGTAACAACCGTCTTAGAAATGTTCTAAATAAGTTCTTTAGAAAGTACCTTCGCCACTCGAACGGCTAGACAGTTCAATTTATTTAAGTTCTTGACGTACTTTAGACCTAAATTATGTGCTTATATGAAGATCAATTTGATCTTAAATCATGATTTATATGACGAATTTATGATTAAGTTCAATGAAATACTAAGGTGCAGTACGTAAACGTTCGTGTTCATAAAAGTTCTAGTTCAAAAATGTTCACAAATAGTCCTTGCATTTATTAAGTTCATGATTATGGGAAGACTATAAATAGATGAAGTTAGAGAGAGAAAACCCTATTCATCATCTCTTTCACCTTTCAATTCTCTCACTAAAAACCCCCTGGCAGCCATAACCAACCACAAATTCATATTTTGATTTTTGATTGTTAAATCGAAATCGTGTGTACTTTTAGCATCCTTGTGATAATCAAAACGTGTTCTGGAATCAAATCTCAGGTAACAACAACAACTTATGGGTTTTTGAGCAAATTAAAAGTGTACTTTTTCAAGTTTATGTTCTTGATGATTTGGTCCAATTCTTGAATGAAAATCGTGTTAAAAGTTAATGGGTTTGTGTCTAAATGTGTTTAACAACATTTTTATGAACAAATTGGGTCATAACATGATTAAATTTACAAAACCCATTTCACATATGTGAATATAACCTGTTCTTGAAGTTCAAAGTGTTCAGGTGACTTTTGATCTTGGAAATCAGTAATGGTATTAATAAATGATGTAATGTGCTTATACGTATTGGTTCTAAGTGCTAACAAGACCCGAAATCGATCTAAACCCGCGTATAATGTTCTTATTCTGGTTCAGCCCGTTTAGGCAGAGGGACGATCTTAGGGTGGGACGATCTTGGTCCCCAAGATCGTCCTAGGCTGCTCAAATGTTCTATAGTTCTTGTTCGTGCGATCTCGTGTGATGTTGTGTTGTTGTTGGTACATTAATGGGTAACTGATCTTCTAAGATCGGTTTTGCTCAACCCTTTCCCTCGAATCAAGGTGAATGCGTTCTTGCTTTGTCTTAGAACGGTCTTGACCTTATTGTGCCCTAAAACGATCGGGAGTTATCAACCTCTAAGACGATCCTGGCCTTGGCTCAATAGAAACGATCTCGACCTCTAGTCCAGTGAAACGATCTTGCCTAATGTCCTTCAGGACGACCTTGTTCAATGAACTTAAAACGATCTTGTACTTGAAATGATTAAGACGATCTCGAACTTGAAGTGCTAGGACGATCTTGACTCTGAACCTAAGACGATATAAATGTTAAACTACGGGACGATCTAAATACTAAAACATGAAACGATCTTGAGCTAGCAGAAGCGTGAAACGATCTTGAGCAGAACCCTGAGACGATCTTATGCTTGGAACTTGAAACGATCTTAACTTAGTGCACCTAAAACGGTCTTGAGCTATAATACTTAAAACGATCTTGTACTTGAAATGATTAAGACGATCTCGAACTTGAAGTGCTAGGACGATCTTGACTCTGAACCTAAGACGATATAAATGTTAAACTACGGGACGATCTAAATACTAAAACATGAAACGATCTTGAGCTAGCAGAAGCGTGAAACGATCTTGAGCAGAACCCTGAGACGATCTTATGCTTGGAACTTGAAACGATCTTACCTCTAGTCCAGTGAAACGATCTTGCCTAATGTCCTTCAGGACGACCTTGTTCAATGAACTTAAAACGATCTTGTACTTGAAATGATTAAGACGATCTCGAACTTGAAGTGCTAGGACGATCTTGACTCTGAACCTAAGACGATATAAATGTTAAACTACGGGACGATCTAAAT
The DNA here is from genome assembly GCA_034093135.1 of Erigeron breviscapus. Taxonomy (NCBI): domain Eukaryota; kingdom Viridiplantae; phylum Streptophyta; class Magnoliopsida; order Asterales; family Asteraceae; genus Erigeron; species Erigeron breviscapus. The sequence continues at coordinate 92,382,346 of CM067170.1, read as the reverse complement.
ACTAAAACATGAAACGATCTTGCCTAATGTCCTTCAGGACGACCTTGTTCAATGAACTTAAAACGATCTTGTACTTGAAATGATTAAGACGATCTCGAACTTGAAGTGCTAGGACGATCTTGACTCTGAACCTAAGACGATATAAATGTTAAACTACGGGACGATCTAAATACTAAAACATGAAACGATCTTGAGCTAGCAGAAGCGTGAAACGATCTTGCCTAATGTCCTTCAGGACGACCTTGTTCAATGAACTTAAAACGATCTTGTACTTGAAATGATTAAGACGATCTCGAACTTGAAGTGCTAGGACGATCTTGACTCTGAACCTAAGACGATATAAATGTTAAACTACGGGACGATCTAAATACTAAAACATGAAACGATCTTGCCTAATGTCCTTCAGGACGACCTTGTTCAATGAACTTAAAACGATCTTGTACTTGAAATCATTAACACGATAAGTACTTATATGTGAGTTCTAAGACGTTCAGTTCGAGTCCAGTTCATGTACTTAAAGTTCATTTAAACTCATTTTGAGTCAAAACGTTCAAAGATCATTAAGGACCAAATCATCAGTTCATCAAGGACATTTCAATGATTAATTAATCATATGAACTAATATGTGTACGTATGTATGATCAATAACTTGTACTTAGGCTTCCATCAAGACGTACTTGGAAATCTGATAGATATAACTTATCTATCTCTGTGCTTGTTCTCTGTGCTTATACTACTGTGCTTGTACCAGATCACTGTGAGTTCACTAATCCCCCTTTTGTACATTTTGTTCAAGTTCTTTTATCGGGGACTGAAAAGCATGAAAACTACTTTGTACTTATACATATGTTCTTGAACGACTTTACGTACTATTTATGATCTTACGAGGTACTTATGACATGATCCCTAATTATTTAAAAGAGTATTTAAGTCTTGAATGGGCAGGATCTTAAATACATTTATACTATTTGAGGGAGTATTTAAGTCTTGAATGGGCAGGACCTTAAATGCCTCCATACTACTATATTGATCTGTAACATGTTCTAGTTCGTACTTGTACTTGTTCAGTTCTTGTTCACTGCTATCAATTCATATCCCACAGTTCAGGGATTGAACCGTAGATAATTATGGACAGCGCTGTTTAGGGCAGGCCCACCCTCATTCTCCGCAGTTCTGGAGGATGCATATTATCTGTTCTTGTTCTAATTTAGATCTTCGTGAAGTACTTGATTATTATGTACTTAAGTTCATTACAGTTCAGTTCTGGCCAATCGGGTTAGCAGTGACAACTCACTTAAAGTTTATTATATGTTCTAGTACTATTCTTACGATCATCAAGCACTTTTGTTAAACGTACAGATCTTATGACTTGTTCCTACTCTACATATTATTATATGTATACGTACTAGTACTTTATGTGAATCTCACCAACTACTTTTGTAGTTGACCTTTGAACTTACATGCTTTTCAGGCTAGGGTAAGTAGATCATGTTAGCATAGGAATCTTCCTCTCTAAGCTCATCTTTTTGGCGATTGTCCGAGCGTTCAAGATCAAGAGCCGTGAAGACTCTCCTTGCTATTTCAAGTTCAAGACCTATTCCCAAAAGACAATTGTTCTGTCTTAAGAATATTGATTATTCTGAGTTCATTTTATGTTCTGTAATAACTATCGTACTTCTGCTCCTTATTAATGTTATTGGCTGTGTTGGAACTTGTACTATGTGCTTTTGTGCTAGTCTGTGCATCCCGTATATTCCGCTTTAGCGGGGTGTTACATTTTAAATGTTCTCACCGTTCTTATTTTAAGAGTGTTCTTACCATAGTGTTACCCTATATATATATATATATATAGCTAATTATATATATAGATTAGAGAAATCCGAAATATAATATATATATATATATATATTATATATATATATTATATATATATATATATAATATATATATATAATATATATATATATATATATATTATATATATATATATATTATATATATATATATATTATATATATATATATATATATAATATATATATATAATATATATATATAATATATATATATATTATATATATATATATATATATATATATATATATATATTTGTACATCGCTTATGTTTTATATATATATATATATGGTAGAGATCCAGAGAGAAGGTTCTTAGGAGAGAAGGAAGAGAAGGTTCGATTTTGATTTTTTTAACTTGTTTTTTTATTATTTTTCTTTTTTTTATTTTTTTTTTTTTCACTTTTTTCATTTTTTTTAATTAACTCAATCCATAAAAAAAAAAAAAAAAAAAAAATTTCTAACCCGAGTTAGTGAGCTATACATATAAGGGTACGGTACGGGCTTCGCCCTTAAGGATATTAATAAGGGGTAGCTGGTGGGAGTGATAGGTCATAGAGGGTGATAGGTCATAGGGGGTGATCGATGATAGGGGGTGATCGATGGGGTGATCCACCTAACGGGTTTCGCCCTTAGCCATCTTGGCTCCGCCATAGACTGGGAGGTTTCGCCTATAGCTTACGGGCTACGACATTTGAAAAAAAAATTACTTTTTGAAATTTTTAATTTTTTTTTTATGGAACTAGTTAATTGAAGAGATGATGAAAAAAGCGAAAAAAACAAAAAACAAGCTAAAAAATCAAAAACGAACCTTCTCTCTCTTCTCTCCTTAAGGTACCTTCTCATTTGATCTCTATCATATATATATATATATATATAGACTTTCCTTATTTTGATAACCATTTTTTTTTGTAAAAAGTATGTTTTATATTATTTTAAAGAGAAAATTACATTTTTCGTCGCTGAACTTGGCTTGTTTTTCACTTTTCGTCCTTAAAGTGAAAAAATAGCAAAAAAACCCTAAACTTGGCACTTTTTTCACTTTTCGTCTCCGCGATAACGGTGTTAAAATTTCTCCGATAAAGTTGCAAACGTTCGTTAGTTTTTTTGTTCACTTTTCGTCCTTCCCCTTTTTTTCCACTTTTTTTCATTTTGATAATTTCAAAACTGCCCAATGGTGTATAAACCGTATTTGAAAGAAGAGTATGAGACATATTACAATTTTTTTTTAATATTTATACTTACCAAAATATATTTATTGAAATTTAGATAAAACAATATACTTAAGAAAAACATTATATTATAATTGTGGGTTTGTTCGATGATTTGTAAAGTTCAATAATAAAAAATGTTAGAAAAACATTATATTATAATTGTGGGTTTGTTCGATGATTTATAAAGTTCAATAATAAAAAATGTTAGAAAAATAGTTTACGTATATATGTTTAATTAGATATGATCATATTACATATAATACTAATTTTAGTAATACTAAGTATGAATATACTTAAAAAAAAGAAAAATTAATTAAGTATAGCCTAAAAGAGACATGTGTCGTTTAAATATAGTGTCATGCATCACTTAAAGAAAATCCCAATCGTATTTTAGTACATTATATTGGTAGAGATGACATATTATGTGTTTGATTTTATTTATTCATCATGTTAATTGTACCTTATACAAGTACTGTAATGCGCCTCTCCATGGGTATCTGGTAACCATGTATGTAGCGGTTGTCTCGTTCGATAAATCATCATGTGTTCATAGATATTTGTGTTTTCTTTGTATTATTTGATACTGGTTCTATTCATTCAATGGTTTCATTTAAGATTTGTTGCCTACTCCTTTACGATTTCTACATCGCTGGACAGTTTTGAAATTATCAAAAGGAAAAAAAAAGTGAGAAAAAATGAGGGACGAAAAGTGAACAAAAAAACTAACGAACGTTGGTAACCTTAACGGAGAAAAACAAACACCGTTATTGCAGGGATGAAAAGTGAAAAAAGTGTCAAGTTTAGGGGGTTTTTTTGCTATTTTTACACTTTAAGGACAAAAAGTGAAAAACGTGTCAAATTCAGTGACAAAAAATGTAATTTTCTCTATTTTAAACTGATTATTGAACTGATTATGGAAGACGTTCATACAATGTTCTTATAAATATGACCACTTAAATTCATTAATACATAATAACTTCTTTCTTCTCCCTATTTGTTAATTAATTGCACTTATTTCAATTATTGTAAGTATTTTTACCATTGTTTGTTAACATACTACTAGTAGTTTATGTTACATACCAATGGGTTGATCGATAGGGTCATGTAAAGAAGTCATTCTATGAAAGTTTAGATTTAAGAAGACTCGGGTTCAAGTCTAAGAGGGCAAAAAATTTCCTAATATGTTGTCGTACATTTGATCGGACTATTAGGACGTTTTTCATCCTACCAAGTATTGGGTGAGAGACTCTCTAACGTGTACCCAGTTAAAATAACATAGTCTAGACCATTTGTTATGATATTTGATCCGCACTTGTAAAGAGAAAATACTCGTACTTTATGTTAAATGATGATTTTTATTTTTTAACATTGTGGTCGGTTAGACTGAGCGGAGTGGTGGTGACTCTCACCGACTCTCGCCCTTTGTCACCCAAACTCGCCCCCCACACCACCCCCTTGGCCGACTTTTCTCTTGCCCGACCTCCACAGCTCGCCCTCCTCCCCTTTGACTTTCACGTTGATCGAGGAAATTAAATAGGTACCGGCTAGTTTTGACCATTTTCAAAAAAAAAAAGAATTTTCCTTTTTACTTTAATTTCTTTACCTTTATTTATACACATTTCCTTTACATTTTACATTAACTTTTCTTTACATCAACCTTTTTCTCACCTTTCTTCTTCATTTTTTTTCTAAAAATGTTTCCCAACAACAACTTCAACAACAATCCTTTTAACCCGGTTTTCGTAATCAACGACCAAACAACCCAAATCAACAACCCGATATGATGAACGACCTTAGTTTACTCAACAATAATCATCTTTTTCAATTGATTCAACAAATGTCCACAAATCAACAAATGGGTATGGGTATGGGTATGGGTATGGGTTCGGGTATCGGTTCGGGTATGGGTATGGGTATTGGTTCGGGTATGGGTATGGGTAGTTCGAGTCAACAAGAAACTTTTGGTGGGTCGTCTAGCCAACAAAACACTCCGGGCTCATTTTTTGATCGTCAAAGACTTGTTGATACTCCACCGCCGATCCAAGATTCTCAAGATGATGATATTGTTCAAGAGACACAACCACCACCACAACAATCAAAAGCAAGGCGCCAACATAGGAAAAAAGGGGGCGGCGGCGACGAACCACGTCCAAGAAATGTCCAACAAGCGTGGCTACCGCCGGAAGAAATGAATTTAGCTACGGCTTGGCTATCGGTGACCGAAGACCCGGAATGTGGTATATTTCTTTTTTTTAAACGCATATTATTATTATTTTAAAAAAAAACTGTTTTTCGTTTTTTTTTTTTTTTTTTTTAAATCAGTTTTCTTTTTTAAAAAAAAACTGTTTTTCGTTTTTTTTTATAAAAACATTACATTTTACGTTTTTTTTAAAAAAACAAACTGTTTTCGTTTTTTTTTTTAAATTAAAACAGTTTATTTTATTTTTTTTTTAAAAAAAACTGTTTTCGTTTTTTTTTTAAAAAAAATAATATATATATTATTTGTATAACTTGACTTGTTTTTTTGTTGTAGCAAACTATCAAAAAAAAGGGTCTATTGGTCACGAATAACGGAGGCTTTGGCGACGCTTGAAGAAAAGCCGAAAGATTACCGTGACCCCGAAGTTGTGAGTGCGAAATGGAGGAAGATACGTCCACTTGTTCAAAACTTCAACCAAATCTATACTCGAGCCGGTCATGCAAGTGGGCAAAATGATTTAGACCGTGTTAGAAAGGCGAACGAAGAGTATGAAGGAACTTATGGCAAGGCATTCCCGTATATGACAATTTGGGAGAAAATTAGGTATAGTTCGAAGTTTTATCTAGTGGACAAAAGCAATGTGAGAACCAATCTCGGTCAACCCACCGCCAAAAGATCGAAGACTTCATCATCCACCGATCCAGTGGCTAGTCAAGGGTCGGATGCTAGGGTCAACTTTGACCTTAACTCGTTTGAGGAGTTGGGTGATGATGAGGAGCCGGTGTTTCAGGAACGTCCGATTGGTAGGGACGCGTCAAAGAAAGCGTCGAGAGGGGAAGGCGGGTCGGGATCGGGCGGCAAGGGGAAAGGGAAAGGTAGGTATATGGAGACGTTTGAAGGAATAGCGAAAAAGTTGGATAAGTTGTTTGATATGAGCTCGAAGAAAATTCAATTGAAGGAAAAGAAAGTTAAAATTATGGAAGAAAACGCCGATTGAAAATTGTTGGGTACCGACTATTCCCACCTTGAAGAGCCCGAGAGAAGCATCATGGAACGCAAAAAACAGGAGCTTCGTGAAAAATATTCGACTTAGTTTATTTATTTTATGTTTAATTGGTTTAAATGTTTCATTTTATGTTTAATTAGTAGTAACTTTTAATTATGTTTAAATAAATTAGTTTATGTTTTAAATATATATGTTTATGTTTATATATATATATTACTTTTTAAATAAATATAACATTTTTAATTAATAACAAAGTATACAAAAAATCAAAAAAAAAATCAATCATTACAAGTGCCACATGGCACAAGTCGCCCCCCCTTTAAAATCTCACTAATTTTCACCTTTTTTGAGGGCAACTTTTTTTACCCCACATGCCACATGACACAAGTCCCCCCTCCCCCCTCCCCTTCTTCCCACTCCCTTTAGTCTTAAAATTATAGATCCGTACTAGGAGCATATATTATGCCGTTGTTATTTGGCATTTATTTACATTTCGTACTTGAAGTCGAATTTATGTAGTGTTCTGGAACGATTGTTTTGTGTTGGGCAACCGTTGAGTTTTCATTTTAAACTATTCCATGGTATTGTATGTAACACCAACTGTAGGATATCAGTGCGACCGGGAAATCATATACTTGTACTAATGCTCCTTGCCATACATTTGTGGGCATGCATATAATTTAATAAAAAATGGTCTTTGGTGCTATTCTGGAACTCATCTTATCTTATGTGGTATATAAGTTTGAAATTTCACGTGTATTGGTACAGCCCCGAAACTCCATCGCCACTATGTGTCTCCCTCCCAACACGTACTCCTAGGGATCTAAATTTGGATCCCATTGTCTCCCTTCCATACCGTAAATCATTCTTCACCATGTTTATGTAACACCTAAATCATTTGGTCAATGTAAGTTACAGTAGTAAATAGCCATCCATCTTTATTAACATGATAAATTTAAATCATTCATTCTTACGAGCATGGTACCCGCGCAATACGGCGGCGGTGGCGGGGACGACGGTCTAGTGGTGTCGGTGACGGTATTATTGGCGGTGGCGGTGTCAAGTGGTGTAGGTTGATGTAAAGGTGATAGTGGAATATTTTAAAAGATAAGGGCTTAAAGTGTTAATTATTAAAATAAGGGTTTAGAGTGTAAACTAATTCATTAAGGGCAAATTTGGTAATTTATAAAAACATTTCCCATAGTGGATGTTTATTAAGGGCAGTTTGGTAATTTCGCATGTAACTTTCTTGTAACACTTTCCATTATTGGGGGGTAGATAATTTTTAATAAGGAGTATAGATATTGTACAAAGACAATTGAGTCATTTAACATGCTTTAAAAAAAACAAAAAACCAATAATTAATCTAAGGGATTCTCTCACATTCCCATCTACACATCTTGTTGAGTCCCAATGTTAATTGTAAATTTAATGATGACAAATCTGACCTATAAACACTTAGTAATCTTTGGTTCTTGTAATCTGATCTGGGTCAGACTAAGCTGACACAGCTTACGATCTGTCTCTGACCCATATCACGCTTCATACTTTGTAATTGTAAAATCTTATGGAAGCAAGTGTTATTCAAGCTGCATCAACAATGTATTAGCATTCAGTCCAAGTCGAAGAGGAGGATTGAAGATAGAAGACCAAGCTGTTAGTGGAAGACAGCTTGGGATTATCAGTCAGCTTGGAAACACTTAGGCAGATTGGTGCTTTGACAAACGGCCCAATCTGTGTCTGACAATCAAGTGAAGATAACAACCTGGATTGAAGATAAGGACAAATGACGTGACTAGGAAGAATCCTAGGATCCAGGTTGGTGGTTGGTTTTACATATGCGTGTCCATACTCCTATTGGTAGATGAAGAATGTGCGTCAGTACGTGGGGGACCACAAGTACCATGAAAGGCACGATTGATTATTCCTTCATCAACCACTGAATGAAGAACACGTAGCTGCAACGGACACCTAATGAAGGAGCGCTTTCGCCTATAAAAGCCTCATTCATGGATTGCATATGTGTGGCATTTCCTGAGAATCATTCTTCACACAAGTTTCTCTGCTCTTACACACAGCTTAGTCTATACGAGATCAGCTTGGGCTGATTCTCTTGAGCTGAAACTTATTGATTGTTGTTTGTCATTTCATAGGGTTGTTTAGATATCTATAGGCTATCTTTATTCCGCAACAACCCTGTAGTTGGGTTTTGTCATCATCAATAGGGGGAGATTGTTGAGTCCCAATGTTAATTGTAAATTTAATGATGACAAATCTGACCTATAAACACTTAGTAATCTTTGGTTCTTGTAATCTGATCTGGGTCAGACTAAGCTGACACAGCTTACGATCTGTCTCTGACCCAGATCACGCTTCATACTTTGTAAATGTAAAATCTTATGGAAGCAAGTGTTATTCAAGCTGCATCAACAATGTATTAGCATTCAGTCCAAGTCGAAGAGGAGGATTGAAGATAGAAGACCAAGCTGTTAGTGGAAGACAGCTTGGGATTAGCAGTCAACTTGGAAACACTTAGGCAGATTGGTGCTTTGACAAACGGCCCAATCTGTGTCTGACAATCAAGTGAAGATAACAACCTGGATTGAAGATAAGGACAAATGACGTGACTAGGAAGAATCCTAGGATCCAGGTTGGTGGTTGGTTTTACATATGCGTGTCCATACTCCTATTGGTAGATGAAGAATGTGCGTCAGTACGTGGGGGACCACAAGTACCATGAAAGGCACGATTGATTATTCCTTCATCAACCACTGAATGAAGAACACGTAGCTGCAACGGACACCTAATGAAGGAGCGCTTTCGCCTATAAAAGCCTCATTCATGGATTGCATATGTGTGGCATTTCCTGAGAATCATTCTTCACACAAGTTTCTCTGCTCTTACACACAGCTTAGTCTATACGAGATCAGCTTGGGCTGATTCTCTTGAGCTGAAACTTATTGATTGTTGTTTGTCATTTCATAGGGTTGTTTAGATATCTATAGGCTATCTTTATTCCGCAACAACCCTGTAGTTGTTTGTCATTTCATAGGGTTGTTTAGATATCTATAGGCTATCTTTATTACGCAACAACCCTGTAATTCTTTGTATAGATTATGTCTTAATAAAGGATTACATTTGAAAACCACAATCTGTGTTCAAGAATGTTTTTGTTTCTTTACTGCTTTACTGTTTTAATGATTCCTGCTCTTTACTTACTTGCTTAATATTCATAAATTGAATCTTAAAACATTTTGTGTTAAAAGTTTGTAAAGATTGAAGAAAGTTGTATTCACCCCCCTCTACAACTGTTCTGTGTTCAATATACTTTGGTATATTGATACACCATGGGACGTATCAATTGGTATCAGAGAGGTGGTTGAGAATTAACTTGACTTGATCCTTGCATATTTTCATTTATAGTAAAGCATTATGTCATTGTTCCTTGAATCCATCGATAACAATATGCCTGACATCCTTGCGGATGGTCCTTATGTTCCTACACAAACCATTGTGGTAGAAGCTGTGGTCAGGGAAGGTCAACCAACCATTCCTGCCACAGTCAAATCTATTGTAAAGGACAAGGTAGATTGGGGGGATGAGGATAGGAGGTTGGCAAACTTGGATGTGAAGGCTAGAAATTTCATTGTCCAAGCTGTGCCCAAAGACCTTTACCATTCTATTAAAATGTGTTCTACAGCTAAGAAAATGTGGGGTACATTGACTGTCATGTTTGAGGGTTGCTCTACCTCCATGGAATCCACAATTACTACATTGACCAGGAGGTATGAGAGATTTTTCTCCTTGAGAAATGAATCCTTGACTGACACTCATACCCGCTTTAATGCTTTGGTAAATGATTTAGCTGTTGTTGGAATTAATAAGAAAAATGAGGTTTTAAAGAGTAAATTTCTTGATTCATTACCACCTAAATGGAACAACTATATTTTCTTCTGTTAAATTAAGTTCTGTTTATCATGATCTTGATCTCCCTGGACTTTTTGGTTTGCTTCATAACCAAGAATGTTCAGAGGCTGAAAAGTTAATTGCTATGGGTGATTCTTATAGTCAGCATGCTGCTGCACTTGTTGCTTCTATGACTGAACACCCTAGTTCAATTAGTAATGAGATCATTCCTTGTGTTAATGATGATATTCCTGTGATGTCTAATCCTAACTCTGTTTGTGCTGAATCTGAATATGATGAATCTGATGGTGATGAACTAGCTAATGAAGTAGCTATGTTGGCTGAAAGGATCAGAAGGAGATCCTTTAATAAGTTTAAAGGAAAAGGAAGAGGTGGCCAAGCTGACAAAACCAAGAAGCCATTTGATATGTCCAAGGTCACTTGTTACAAGTGTGGCAAGACTGGACATGTAACAACCGTCTTAGAAATGTTCGAAATGAGTTCTTTAGAAAGTACTTTCGCCATTTGAACGGCTAGACAATTCAATTTATTTAGGTTCTTGATGTACGTTAGACCTAAATTATGTGCTTATATGAAGGTCAATTTGATCTTAAATCATGATTTATATGACGAATTTATGATTAAGTTCGATGAAATACTAAAGTGCAGTACGTAAACGTTCGTGTTCATAACAGTTCTAGTTCAAAAATGTTCGCAATTAGTCCTTGCATTTATGAAGTTCATTAATTATGGGAAAGGTATAAAAAGAAAGAGATGGAAACCCTAGTGAGAGAAGTATCACTGTTCATCTTCCTCCTTTCTTCACTTCTCTCACTAAAACACACTCCTGCAGCCATAAAACACACACAAAAATTCATCTTTTGATTTTGAATTGTTAAATCAAAATCGTTTGTACTTTTAGCATCCTTGTGATAATCAAAACATACTTCTCGAATCAAATCTCAGGTAACAACAACGAATTATGAGTTTTTGATCTAATTAAAAGTGTACTTTTCAAGTTTATGTTCTTGATGATTTGGTCCAGTTCTTGAATGAAAATCGTGTTAAAAGTTAATGGGTTTGTGTTTAACAACATATGTATGAACAAATTTGGGTCATAACGTGCTTTAATTTACAAACCCATTTTTGAAAAATGAAGAAAGTATGTTCTTGAGTGCCATAACTTGTCCAGGTGCTATTTGATCTTGAAAAGCCTTAAAAGTGATATAAGTTGTGTTATTATGCATATAAGTACTAGTGCTACGTTCTAACACGTCTTAAAATCGGTCTAGACCTTTGTATGATGTTCATGTTCTGCTCAGCCGTTTTCGGCCTTGGGACGATCCTGAATGGGACGATCTTGGTCCCAAGATCGTCCTAGGCAGCCCGTCTTGGTGCCTTGTGCTTGTTCGTGATTTTGTGTTGTGTGGTGTTGTAGTGTACTTATTGGGTAACTAATCCTTTGGATTGGTTTTGCTCAAACACTTGTTCTTGAACTAGAAACGACCCTGTTCTTGTCCTTGGAAATGAAACGATCTTGTCACCACTTGAGACGATCTTGTGCACCAAACCTTGAGACGATCTTGTGCACCAAACCTTGAGACGATCTTGTGCACCAAACCTTGAGACGATCTTGTGCACCAAACCTTGAGACGATCTTGTGCACCAAACCTTGAGACGATCTTGTGCACCAAACCTTGAGACGATCTTGTGCACCAGACCTTGAGACGATCTTGTGCACCAAACCTTGAGACGATCTTGTGCACCAGACCTTGAGACGATCTTGTGCACCAAACCTTGAGACGATCTTGTGCACCAGACCTTGAGACGATCTTGTGCACCAAACCTTGAGACGATCTTGTGCACCAGACCTTGAGACGATCTTGTGCACCAAACCTTGAGACGATCTTGTGCACCAAACCTTGAGACGATCTTGTGCACCAAACCTTGAGACGATCTTGTGCACCAAACCTTGAGACGATCTTGTGCACCAAACCTTGAGACGATCTTGTGCACCAAACCTTGAGACGATCTTGTGCACCAAACCTTGAGACGATCTTGTGCACCAAACCTTGAGACGATCTTGTGCACCAGACCTTGAGACGATCTTGTGCACCAAACCTTGAGACGATCTTGTGCACCAGACCTTGAGACGATCTTGTGCACCAAACCTTGAGACGATCTTGTGCACCAGACCTTGAGACGATCTTGTGCACCAAACCTTGAGACGATCTTGTGCACCAAACCTTGAGACGATCTTGTGCACCAAACCTTGAGACGATCTTGTGCACCAAACCTTGAGACGATCTTGTGCACCAAACCTTGAGACGATCTTGTGCACCAAACCTTGAGACGATCTTGTGCACCAAACCTTGAGACGATCTTGTGCACCAAACCTTGAGACGATCTTGTGCACCAAACCTTGAGACGATCTTGTGCACCAAACCTTGAGACGATCTTGTGCACCAAACCTTGAGACGATCTTGTGCACCAGACCTTGAGACGATCTTGTGCACCAAACCTTGAGACGATCTTGTGCACCAGACCTTGAGACGATCTTGTGCACCAAACCTTGAGACGATCTTGTGCACCAGACCTTGAGACGATCTTGTGCACCAAACCTTGAGACGATCTTGTGCACCAAACCTTGAGACGATCTTGTGCACCAAACCTTGAGACGATCTTGTGCACCAAACCTTGAGACGATCTTGTGCACCAAACCTTGAGACGATCTTGTGCACCAAACCTTGAGACGATCTTGTGCACCAAACCTTGAGACGATCTTGTGCACCAAACCTTGAGACGATCTTGTGCACCAAACCTTGAGACGATCTTGTGCACCAAACCTTGAGACGATCTTGTGCACCAAACCTTGAGACGATCTTGTGCACCAGACCTTGAGACGATCTTGTGCACCAAACCTTGAGACGATCTTGTGCACCAGACCTTGAGACGATCTTGTGCACCAAACCTTGAGACGATCTTGTGCACCAAACCTTGAGACGATCTTGTGCACCAAACCTTGAGACGATCTTGTGCACCAAACCTTGAGACGATCTTGTGCACCAAACCTTGAGACGATCTTGTGCACCAAACCTTGAGACGATCTTGTGCACCAAACCTTGAGACGATCTTGTGCACCAAACCTTGAGACGATCTTGTGCACCAAACCTTGAGACGATCTTGTGCACCAAACCTTGAGACGATCTTGTGCACCAAACCTTGAGACGATCTTGTGCACCAAACCTTGAGACGATCTTGTGCACCAAACCTTGAGACGATCTTGTGCACCAAACCTTGAGACGATCTTGTGCACCAAACCTTGAGACGATCTTGTGCACCAAACCTTGAGACGATCTTGTGCACCAAACCTTGAGACGATCTTGTGCACCAAACCTTGAGACGATCTTGTGCACCAAACCTTGAGACGATCTTGTGCACCAAACCTTGAGACGATCTTGTGCACCAAACCTTGAGACGATCTTGTGCACCAAACCTTGAGACGATCTTGTGCACCAGACCTTGAGACGATCTTGTGCACCAAACCTTGAGACGATCTTGTGCACCAGACCTTGAGACGATCTTGTGCACCAAACCTTGAGACGATCTTGTGCACCAGACCTTGAGACGATCTTGTGCACCAAACCTTGAGACGATCTTGTGCACCAGACCTTGAGACGATCTTGTGCACCAAACCTTGAGACGATCTTGTGCACCAAACCTTGAGACGATCTTGTGCACCAAACCTTGAGACGATCTTGTGCACCAAACCTTGAGACGATCTTGTGCACCAAACCTTGAGACGATCTTGTGCACCAAACCTTGAGACGATCTTGTGCACCAAACCTTGAGACGATCTTGTGCACCAAACCTTGAGACGATCTTGTGCACCAAACCTTGAGACGATCTTGTGCACCAAACCTTGAGACGATCTTGTGCACCAAACCTTGAGACGATCTTGTGCACCAAACCTTGAGACGATCTTGTGCACCAAACCTTGAGACGATCTTGTGCACCAAACCTTGAGACGATCTTGTGCACCAAACCTTGAGACGATCTTGTGCACCAAACCTTGAGACGATCTTGTGCACCAAACCTTGAGACGATCTTGTGCACCAAACCTTGAGACGATCTTGTGCACCAAACCTTGAGACGATCTTGTGCACCAAACCTTGAGACGATCTTGTGCACCAAACCTTGAGACGATCTTGTGCACCAAACCTTGAGACGATCTTGTGCACCAAACCTTGAGACGATCTTGTGCACCAAACCTTGAGACGATCTTGTGCACCAAACCTTGAGACGATCTTGTGCACCAAACCTTGAGACGATCTTGTGCACCAAACCTTGAGACGATCTTGTGCACCAAACCTTGAGACGATCTTGTGCACCAAACCTTGAGACGATCTTGTGCACCAAACCTTGAGACGATCTTGTGCACCAAACCTTGAGACGATCTTGTGCACCAAACCTTGAGACGATCTTGTGCACCAAACCTTGAGACGATCTTGTGCACCAAACCTTGAGACGATCTTGTGCACCAAACCTTGAGACGATCTTGTGCACCAAACCTTGAGACGATCTTGTGCACCAAACCTTGAGACGATCTTGTGCACCAAACCTTGAGACGATCTTGTGCACCAAACCTTGAGACGATCTTGTGCACCAAACCTTGAGACGATCTTGTGCACCAAACCTTGAGACGATCTTGTGCACCAAACCTTGAGACGATCTTGTGCACCAAACCTTGAGACGATCTTGTGCACCAAACCTTGAGACGATCTTGTGCACCAAACCTTGAGACGATCTTGTGCACCAAACCTTGAGACGATCTTGTGCACCAAACCTTGAGACGATCTTGTGCACCAAACCTTGAGACGATCTTGTGCACCAAACCTTGAGACGATCTTGTGCACCAAACCTTGAGACGATCTTGTGCACCAAACCTTGAGACGATCTTGTGCACCAAACCTTGAGACGATCTTGTGCACCAAACCTTGAGACGATCTTGTGCACCAAACCTTGAGACGATCTTGTGCACCAAACCTTGAGACGATCTTGTGCACCAAACCTTGAGACGATCTTGTGCACCAAACCTTGAGACGATCTTGTGCACCAAACCTTGAGACGATCTTGTGCACCAAACCTTGAGACGATCTTGTGCACCAAACCTTGAGACGATCTTGTGCACCAAACCTTGAGACGATCTTGTGCACCAAACCTTGAGACGATCTTGTGCACCAAACCTTGAGACGATCTTGTGCACCAAACCTTGAGACGATCTTGTGCACCAAACCTTGAGACGATCTTGTGCACCAAACCTTGAGACGATCTTGTGCACCAAACCTTGAGACGATCTTGTGCACCAAACCTTGAGACGATCTTGTGCACCAAACCTTGAGACGATCTTGTGCACCAAACCTTGAGACGATCTTGTGCACCAAACCTTGAGACGATCTTGTGCACCAAACCTTGAGACGATCTTGTGCACCAAACCTTGAGACGATCTTGTGCACCAAACCTTGAGACGATCTTGTGCACCAAACCTTGAGACGATCTTGTGCACCAAACCTTGAGACGATCTTGTGCACCAAACCTTGAGACGATCTTGTGCACCAAACCTTGAGACGATCTTGTGCACCAAACCTTGAGACGATCTTGTGCACCAAACCTTGAGACGATCTTGTGCACCAAACCTTGAGACGATCTTGTGCACCAAACCTTGAGACGATCTTGTGCACCAAACCTTGAGACGATCTTGTGCACCAAACCTTGAGACGATCTTGTGCACCAAACCTTGAGACGATCTTGTGCACCAAACCTTGAGACGATCTTGTGCACCAAACCTTGAGACGATCTTGTGCACCAAACCTTGAGACGATCTTGTGCACCAAACCTTGAGACGATCTTGTGCACCAAACCTTGAGACGATCTTGTGCACCAAACCTTGAGACGATCTTGTGCACCAAACCTTGAGACGATCTTGTGCACCAAACCTTGAGACGATCTTGTGCACCAAACCTTGAGACGATCTTGTGCACCAAACCTTGAGACGATCTTGTGCACCAAACCTTGAGACGATCTTGTGCACCAAACCTTGAGACGATCTTGTGCACCAAACCTTGAGACGATCTTGTGCACCAAACCTTGAGACGATCTTGTGCACCAAACCTTGAGACGATCTTGTGCACCAAACCTTGAGACGATCTTGTGCACCAAACCTTGAGACGATCTTGTGCACCAAACCTTGAGACGATCTTGTGCACCAAACCTTGAGACGATCTTGTGCACCAAACCTTGAGACGATCTTGTGCACCAAACCTTGAGACGATCTTGTGCACCAAACCTTGAGACGATCTTGTGCACCAAACCTTGAGACGATCTTGTGCACCAAACCTTGAGACGATCTTGTGCACCAAACCTTGAGACGATCTTGTGCACCAAACCTTGAGACGATCTTGTGCACCAAACCTTGAGACGATCTTGTGCACCAAACCTTGAGACGATCTTGTGCACCAAACCTTGAGACGATCTTGTGCACCAAACCTTGAGACGATCTTGTGCACCAAACCTTGAGACGATCTTGTGCACCAAACCTTGAGACGATCTTGTGCACCAAACCTTGAGACGATCTTGTGCACCAAACCTTGAGACGATCTTGTGCACCAAACCTTGAGACGATCTTGTGCACCAAACCTTGAGACGATCTTGTGCACCAAACCTTGAGACGATCTTGTGCACCAAACCTTGAGACGATCTTGTGCACCAAACCTTGAGACGATCTTGTGCACCAAACCTTGAGACGATCTTGTGCACCAAACCTTGAGACGATCTTGTGCACCAAACCTTGAGACGATCTTGTGCACCAAACCTTGAGACGATCTTGTGCACCAAACCTTGAGACGATCTTGTGCACCAAACCTTGAGACGATCTTGTGCACCAAACCTTGAGACGATCTTGTGCACCAAACCTTGAGACGATCTTGTGCACCAAACCTTGAGACGATCTTGTGCACCAAACCTTGAGACGATCTTGTGCACCAAACCTTGAGACGATCTTGTGCACCAAACCTTGAGACGATCTTGTGCTTAGAACCAAACCTTGAACTATCAATTCATATCCCACAGTTCAGGGATTGAACCGTAGATAATTATGGACAGCGCTGTTTAGGGTAGGCCCACCCTCATTCTCCGCAGTTCTGGAGGATGCATATTATCTGTTCTTGTTCTAATTTAGATCTTCGTGAAGTACTTGATTATTATGTACTTAAGTTCATTACAGTTCAGTTCTGGCCAATCGGGTTAGCAGTGACAACTCATTTAAAGTTCATTATATGTTCTAGTACTATTCTTACGATCATCAAGCACTTTTGTTAAACGTACAGATCTTATGACTTGTTCCTACTCTACATATTATTATATGTATACGTACTAGTACTTTATGTGAATCTCACCAACTACTTTTGTAGTTGACCTTTGAACTTACATGCTTTTCAGGATAGGGTAAGTAGATCATGTTAGCATAGGAATCTTCCTCTCTAAGCTCATCCTTTTGGCGATTGTCCGAGCGTTCAAGATCAAGAGCCGTGAAGACTCTCCTTGCTATTTCAAGTTCAAGACCTGTTCCCAAAAGACAATTGTTCTGTCTTAAGAATATTGATTATTCTGAGTTCATTTTATGTTCTGTAATAACTATCGTACTTCTGTTCTTTATTAATGTTATTGGCTGTGTTGGAACTTGTACTATGTGCTTTTGTGCTTGTCTGTGCATCCCGTATATTCCGCTTTAGCGGGGTGTTACAGTTGGTATCAGAGACATGGTTATAGTGAACACCGAGCTTTTCTTAAGGAAAACTCGAGCTATAACTTGAATCCACTCTGAGGTGATCCCTGGTATGACCGGTTTGAGTAATACGTACTTTTTGTCCTAATTAGATGTAACCTGATCAACTACATCTAATTACGAATAAAGTACCTAGCACTCAAAGTGTGTTATTAAAGGCATCATCCGTCTCTTAGAACTCTGTTAAGAACTTAGTACAATCTCGTTCTTCGATCATATCAGTTCTAGTTCACTCGTTCTCTTAAGACATACGTTCTAGTACTTCGATTATAGGCCTTAGAGCTTATACGACTATAGGTCCTTATCGTACGACCGACGACTGTTCTTGTTCTAATTTAGATCTTCGTGAAGTACTTGATTATTATGTACTTAAGTTCATTACAGTTCAGTTCTGGCCAATCGGGTTAGCAGTGACAACTCATTTAAAGTTCATTATATGTTCTAGTACTATTCTTACGATCATCAAGCACTTTTGTTAAACGTACAGATCTTATGACTTGTTCCTACTCTACATATTATTATATGTATACGTACTAGTACTTTATGTGAATCTCACCAACTACTTTTGTAGTTGACCTTTGAACTTACATGCTTTTCAGGATAGGGTAAGTAGATCATGTTAGCATAGGAATCTTCCTCTCTAAGCTCATCCTTTTGGCGATTGTCCGAGCGTTCAAGATCAAGAGCCGTGAAGACTCTCCTTGCTATTTCAAGTTCAAGACCTGTTCCCAAAAGACAATTGTTCTGTCTTAAGAATATTGATTATTCTGAGTTCATTTTATGTTCTGTAATAACTATCGTACTTCTGTTCTTTATTAATGTTATTGGCTGTGTTGGAACTTGTACTATGTGCTTTTGTGCTTGTCTGTGCATCCCGTATATTCCGCTTTAGCGGGGTGTTACAGTTGGTATCAGAGACATGGTTATAGTGAACACCGAGCTTTTCTTAAGGAAAACTCGAGCTATAACTTGAATCCACTCTGAGGTGATCCCTGGTATGACCGGTTTGAGTAATACGTACTTTTTGTCCTAATTAGATGTAACCTGATCAACTACATCTAATTACGAATAAAGTACCTAGCACTCAAAGTGTGTTATTAAAGGCATCATCCGTCTCTTAGAACTCTGTTAAGAACTTAGTACAATCTCGTTCTTCGATCATATCAGTTCTAGTTCACTCGTTCTCTTAAGACATACGTTCTAGTACTTCGATTATAGGCCTTAGAGCTTATACGACTATAGGTCCTTATCGTACGACCGACGACTGTTCTTGTTCATATATTGTGCTAACGACGATCATTGTAAATGTACTGCGTGCTTGGAGCTATAGACTTGTGCGAAACGTAATCGAGTTCATATTTCTATCTTAATAGGGGCATAAGGAAGAATGCCGCCTAAACGTGGACGAAGACCTAAGACTGCACCAGCCGTTGAACCACCTATCCAACCTGGTGTTGATGCGAACGTCAACTTTACCTTGGAAGACGTAGCGAACCTCATCACTGACCGCATGAATGCGATGATGCCAAATCTTGCTACTCAAGTTGCTCAGATGCTGGAAATTCCACAAACTGAAGGTACTAGAACTGCTAGAGCAACTCAGAATAGGAGGACTCAAGAAGAACCCGAACAGAACCAGGAAGTAAACAATGATTCCGATGAAGCTAGCCAGATCAACACTCGAGCTACTGCTGAAGGCAGAGTCAGCCAAAGCAGAGGGTGTTCATTTAAGACTTTCACTCAGTGCAAACCCCCAGTCTACTCAGGGGAAAAGGGTGCTGCTGAACTATTGATGTGGTTTGAAAACATGGAAGAAGCCCTGTACCACACTCAAACCTCTGAAGATAAGATGGTGGAGCACGCGACCAGCCAGTTTGATGGTGCTGCTAGGTCCTGGTGGACTGGCATTGTCACCACTATCGGCAGGAAGACCGCCTATGCTTTCACCTGGGAAGAACTTCAGAAGATGATGAGAGCTGAGTTCTGTACCAAAGATGCTTTGCAAGAATTGGAACAAGAGTTTTGGGATCTGAAAATGGAAGGTGTTGAGATTGAGAAATACATTTTGAGGTTTAATGAACTTGCTAGACTTGTGCCACACTTAGCTTCTACTGAGGAAAAGAAGATTGATCGCTTTATTTGGGGCTTGATTCCCGAGATCCGCCGTGACCTCACCAGTAAAGGCCCCAAGACCATGTCCAGAGCCACTGTACTGGCTAAGACCTTGACCAAAGATATAATCCGGTCAGGAGGTTTGACTGAGAATGCTGATAAGGGGAAGAGGAAGGCTGAAGAAGTGGTGGAAAAGAAGGTTGAACCCCCAAGTAAGAAAGGGAAGATCTTGAGGAACTATGCGGTGACCGCAGTGCCTGAACCAACAAGATATTCTGGAGCTTATCCAAAGTGTGCCCGTTGTAACCTTCATCACACTGGTGCTTGTCCTGTCTGCTACAAGTGCCAAGGAATTGGGCATATGGCTAAGTACTGCAATGCTGTTTCAGCGAACTTGATCAGAACTAATCCTCCACCAGTGAACAGGAACCCGCCAATCAGAAATGCCAGACCTCCACTACCACCTGCCGCACCAGTTCAGAGGAACCAGAACCAGAACGCCCAAGTTCAGCGTGTTGCTTATCCACGCGGGCCAAGAAACCAGAACCAACAGATCAACCAGCAACAGCAAAACCAACCAGGCCCTGCTAACGCCCGTGTTTTCGCTTTGAACGCTGAGGAAGCTCGTCAGAACCCTCGGGTTGTGACAGGTACTTTTCTTCTGAACGATCATTATGCTTCTGTACTATTTGACTCTGGTGCTGAACGTAGCTTTGTGGCATTAGACTTTAAAGCTAAGACTAACATGATATCTGGCAAACAAAATGACAAATATGTGGTAGAATATGCAAATGGCCAAAGGTACGGTACCAATGAAATTGCTCTAGATTGCCCTTTGACTTTAGTAGACAAGAACTTTACAATTGATTTAATCCCTGTCAAGATTAGTAGCTTCGACGTTATCGTGGGAATGGATTGGCTATCCAAACACCACGCGACTATTTGTTGCCACGAGAAATCAGTTCATATACCACTACCGAACGGTGAGATCTTGATCGTACAAGGCGATAAGTCCACGAACGAACTTAAAATCGTCTCAGCAATGAAATTCCGTAAGTACTTGGACAAGAAAGATCATCTTGTGTACCTAGCTCATGTCATTGATAAAAGTGCTAAAGAACCTAAAGTTCAAGACATTCCCATTGTTCGGGACTTCCCAGATGTCTTTCCTGACGACTTACCAGGCATCCCACCTGTTAGACAAGTCGAGTTCAACATTGACCTAGTTCCCGGTGCAGCACCAGTCGCTAAAGCACCGTATCGCTTAGCTCCTCCTGAAATGCAGGAACTGTCCAATCAATTACAGGAACTCTTGAGCAAAGGCTTTATTCGTCCTAGTTCATCTCCTTGGGGAGCACCTATTTTATTTGTCAAAAAGAAAGATGGCTCCATGAGAATGTGCATAGACTATCGTGAACTGAACAAATTGACCGTTAAGAACCGGTATCCCCTACCTCGCATAGACGATCTGTTTGATCAATTGCAAGGTGCTTCGTACTTCTCTAAGATCGCACTACCTTTGACTCAACTGACTCAAAAGACCAAAGACTTTATTTGGGGGGAACAACAAGAACGAGCATTCCAAACCCTAAAGGACAGACTGTGTGAAGCACCTGTTCTAGCTTTACCAGAAGGCACCGAAGACTTCGTCGTGTACTGTGACGCTTCACATCAAGGACTAGGCTGCGTACTGATGCAAAGAGGCAAAGTGATCGCCTACGCATCCAGACAACTCAAAGTGCATGAGAAGAATTACACCACCCATGATCTAGAACTGGGAGCAGTTGTTTTTGCCCTAAAGATTTGGAGGCACTACTTGTACGGAACTAAATGTACTATCTTCACCGACCATAAGAGCTTGCAGCATGTATACAACCAGAAAGAACTGAACATGAGACAGAGACGTTGGGTGGAGTTACTAAGTGATTACGATTGTGAAATCAAGTACCATCCTGGAAAGGCGAATGTAGTGGCTGACGCCCTAAGCAGAAAGGAACGAGTCAAAATCTTATCTATCAAAGAGGCAGAACGTACAGACTTAAGGCAACGCGTGATCGCAGGTCAAGAGATCGGATTAGCATCAAAAGATAATATAAAGGCAGAACGGTTAGGCCCAATCGCTCAAGAACTGGAAATTGATGACGAAGGAGTCAGAAAGTTCAACAACCGAGTTTGGATCCCTACAGTCAATGGTGTTAGGGAGATCATCATGCAGGAAGCTCACAGTTCAAGGTACTCGATTCATCCGGGCGCAGACAAGATGTACAAGAACTTGAAGCAAGACTACTGGTGGCCTGGGATGAAGAGAGAGATCTTTGAGTACGTCAGTAGATGCCTGACATGTTCTAAAGTTAAGATCGAACATCAGAAACCTTCCGGTCTATTGAAACAATTAGAAGTTCCGGTGTGGAAGTGGGAAGATATTACCATGGACTTCATCATGAAGCTACCTCGTACAAAGAACAACCATAACTCTATTTGGGTTATCGTAGACAGACTGACGAAATCAGCTCGTTTTCTTCCAATTCGTGATGACTACTCACTGGAGAGACTCGCTGAGATCTATATAGACGATATTGTGACCAAGTACGGTGTCCCTTTATCGATAGTGTCCGATCGAGATCCTCGCTTCACATCTGACTTTTGGCAGTCACTTCAAGAAGCGTTAGGTACTAGACTTAACTTGAGCACCGCTTATCACCCCCAGACGGACGGGCAGAGCGAACGTACTATTCAGACCTTGGAGGACATGCTCCGTGCTTGTGCATTAGAGTTCAGAGGAAGTTGGGATAAACATCTTCCATTGATCGAGTTCTCGTATAACAACAGCTATCACACTAGCATTCAGTGTGCACCGTTCGAAGCCTTATATGGGCGTAAGTGCAGATCACCACTTTGCTGGCTAGACGCCGGTGAAAGAAGCTGGATGAAGCTCCCAGTTGTACAGTTCACCATTGACAAAATCGCTGTTATCAAAGAAAAGCTGAAGGCTGCCCAAGACAGACAAAAGTCCTACGCTGACAAACGCCGTAAACCTTTAGAGTTTCAAGTAGGCGACAAAGTTCTGTTAAAAGTTTCCCCATGGAAAGGTACTGCCCGTTTTGGCAAGAAAGGCAAATTGGCGCCTCGGTACATCGGACCTTATAAGATCATTAAACGGGTTGGACCAGTTGCGTACAAACTGGAACTACCCCTAGAACTTGGCAATGTTCATGACACCTTTCACGTGTCCAATTTAAAGAAGTGCTTGGCTGACGACCCGACCGTCATTCCTGTTAAGGATGTTCATATCGATGAAGGGCTTGAGTTCACTGAAGAGCCCATCGAGATCATTGATAGGGATGCTAAACGGACTAGACAGAGCAGAGTACCACTAGTTCGTGTACGTTGGAGTGCTAGACATGGATATAATGACACTTGGGAACGCGAGGACTTCATTAAGAAGAAGTACCCTCATCTTTTTGATCGGCAAGACTCTTAATTTCGAGGACGAAATCCTCTAAGTAGGGGAGAATGTAACAACCGTCTTAGAAATGTTCGAAATGAGTTCTTTAGAAAGTACTTTCGCCATTTGAACGGCTAGACAATTCAATTTATTTAGGTTCTTGATGTACGTTAGACCTAAATTATGTGCTTATATGAAGGTCAATTTGATCTTAAATCATGATTTATATGACGAATTATGATTAAGTTCGATGAAATACTAAAGTGCAGTACGTAAACGTTCGTGTTCATAACAGTTCTAGTTCAAAAATGTTCGCAATTAGTCCTTGCATTTATGAAGTTCATTAATTATGGGAAAGGTATAAAAAGAAAGAGATGGAAACCCTAGTGAGAGAAGTATCACTGTTCATCTTCCTCCTTTCTTCACTTCTCTCACTAAAACACACTCCTGCAGCCATAAAACACACACAAAAATTCATCTTTTGATTTTGAATTGTTAAATCAAAATCGTTTGTACTTTTAGCATCCTTGTGATAATCAAAACATACTTCTCGAACTCAAATCTCAGGTAACAACAACGAATTATGAGTTTTTGATCTAATTAAAAGTGTACTTTTCAAGTTTATGTTCTTGATGATTTGGTCCAGTTCTTGAATGAAAATCGTGTTAAAAGTTAATGGGTTTGTGTTTAACAACATATGTATGAACAAATTTGGGTCATAACGTGCTTTAATTTACAAACCCATTTTTGAAAAATGAAGAAAGTATGTTCTTGATGATTTGGTCCAGTTCTTGAATGAAAATCGTGTTAAAAGTTAATGGGTTTGTGTCTAAATGTGTTTAACAACATATGTATGAACAAATTTGGGTCATAACGTGCTTTAATTTACAAACCCATTTTTGAAAAATGAAGAAAGTATGTTCTTGATGATTTGGTCCAGTTCTTGAATGAAAATCGTGTTAAAAGTTAATGGGTTTGTGTCTAAATGTGTTTAACAACATATGTATGAACAAATTTGGGTCATAACGTGCTTTAATTTACAAACCCATTTTTGAAAAATGAAGAAAGTATGTTCTTGAGTGCCATAACTTGTCCAGGTGCTATTTGATCTTGAAAAGCCTTAAAAGTGATATAAGTTGTGTTATTATGCATATAAGTACTAGTGCTACGTTCTAACACGTCTTAAAATCGGTCTAGACCTTTACTAGAAACATATCAAACGATCTTGAGCCTTAACCAGTAAAACGATCTTGTACCAAACCTTGAGACGATCTTGTGCACCAAACCTTGAGACGATCTTGTGCACAAACCTTAAGACGATCTTGTGCCTTGCCCTCTAAAACGACCTTGTGCTTTGAACCCTGAGACGATCTTGTGCACCAGACCTTGAGACGATCTTGTGCACCAGACCTTGAGACGATCTTGTGCACCAAACCTTGAGACGATCTTGTGCACCAAACCTTGAGACGATCTTGTGCACCAGACCTTGAGACGATCTTGTGCACCAAACCTTGAGACGATCTTGTGCACCAGACCTTGAGACGATCTTGTGCACCAAACCTTGAGACGATCTTGTGCACCAAACCTTGAGACGATCTTGTGCACCAAACCTTGAGACGATCTTGTACACCTTGTCTTCTAAGACGATCTTGTGCCTTGCCCTCTAAAACGACCTTGTGCTTTGAACCCTGAGACGATCTTGTGCACCAGACCTTGAGACGATCTTGTGCACCAGACCTTGAGACGATCTTGTGCACCAAACCTTGAGACGATCTTGTGCACCAGACCTTGAGACGATCTTGTGCACCAAACCTTGAGACGATCTTGTGCACCAGACCTTGAGACGATCTTGTGCACCAAACCTTGAGACGATCTTGTACTTAGAACTTAAAACGACCTTGTACTAGAAACATATCAAACGATCTTGAGCCTTAACCAGTAAAACGATCTTGAGCCTTAACCAGTAAAACGATCTTGAGCCTTAAACTTGAAACGGTCTTGAGAACTGGTCGTGTGAAAACGATCTTGTACTTGAAATACCCTAGGACGATTCTGAGCCTTGTGTCTCCTGAAACGATCTTGTACTTGAAATACCCTAGGACGATTCTGAGCCTTGTGTCTCCTAAAACGATCCTGATCTAGTACAAACTCTAAAATGATTCTGACTAAGTACATTAAAGTCACGATTCAACTTAATCATTACAGTACGAGTTCTATGAACAACTAAATTAAGTTCTAAGGCTAGAAATCATTATTAAAGACACATTAACACGATAAGTACTTATGTGTGAGTTCTAAGACGTTCAGTTCAAGTCCAGTTCGTGTACTTAAAGTTCATTTAAACTCATTTTGAGTCAAAACGTTCAAAGATCATTAAGGACCAAATCATCAGTTCATCAAGTACATTTCAGTAATTAAATAGTCATTTGAACTAATATGTGTACATATCTATGAACAATAACTTGTACTTAGGCATCCAGCAAGACGTACTTGGATTTCGATAGATATAACTTATCTATCTCGGTGTTTGTTCTCTGTGCTATAAACTGTACTTGTACCAGATCACTGTGAGTTCACTAATCCCCCTTTCGTACATTTTGTTCAAGTTCTTTTATCGGGGACTGAAAAGCATGAAAACTACTTTGTACTTGTACATATATTCTTGAACTACTTTACGTACTATATTATAATCTTGAACTATTCCACGTACTATTTTATGATCTTACGAGGTACTTATGATATGATTCCTAATTATTTAAAAGAGTATTTAAGTCTTGAATGGGCAGGATCTTGAATACATTTATACTGTTTAAGGGAGTATTTAAGTCTTGAATGGGCAGGATCTTAAATACGTCCATACTACTATATTGATCTTTAACATGTTCTAGTTCGTACTTGTACTTGTTCAGTTCTTATTCACTGCTATCAATTCATATCCCACAGTTCAGGGATTGAACCGTAGATAATTATGGACAGCGCTGTTTAGGGTAGGCCCACCCTCATTCTCCGCAGTTCTGGAGGATGCATATTATCTGTTCTTGTTCTAATTTAGATCTTCGTGAAGTACTTGATTATTATGTACTTAAGTTCATTACAGTTCAGTTCTGGCCAATCGGGTTAGCAGTGACAACTCATTTAAAGTTCATTTAAACTCATTTTGAGTCAAAACGTTCAAAGATCATTAAGGACCAAATCATCAGTTCATCAAGTACATTTCAGTAATTAAATAGTCATTTGAACTAATATGTGTACATATCTATGAACAATAACTTGTACTTAGGCATCCAGCAAGACGTACTTGGATTTCGATAGATATAACTTATCTATCTCGGTGTTTGTTCTCTGTGCTATAAACTGTACTTGTACCAGATCACTGTGAGTTCACTAATCCCCCTTTCGTACATTTTGTTCAAGTTCTTTTATCGGGGACTGAAAAGCATGAAAACTACTTTGTACTTGTTCAGTTCTTATTCACTGCTATCAATTCATATCCCACAGTTCAGGGATTGAACCGTAGATAATTATGGACAGCGCTGTTTAGGGTAGGCCCACCCTCATTCTCCGCAGTTCTGGAGGATGCATATTATCTGTTCTTGTTCTAATTTAGATCTTCGTGAAGTACTTGATTATTATGTACTTAAGTTCATTACAGTTCAGTTCTGGCCAATCGGGTTAGCAGTGACAACTCATTTAAAGTTCATTTAAACTCATTTTGAGTCAAAACGTTCAAAGATCATTAAGGACCAAATCATCAGTTCATCAAGTACATTTCAGTAATTAAATAGTCATTTGAACTAATATGTGTACATATCTATGAACAATAACTTGTACTTAGGCATCCAGCAAGACGTACTTGGATTTCGATAGATATAACTTATCTATCTCGGTGTTTGTTCTTTGTGCTATAAACTGTACTTGTACCAGATCACTGTGAGTTCACTAATCCCCCTTTCGTACATTTTGTTCAAGTTCTTTTATCGGGGACTGAAAAGCATGAAAACTACTTTGTACTTGTTCAGTTCTTATTCACTGCTATCAATTCATATCCCACAGTTCAGGGATTGAACCGTAGATAATTATGGACAGCGCTGTTTAGGGTAGGCCCACCCTCATTCTCCGCAGTTCTGGAGGATGCATATTATCTGTTCTTGTTCTAATTTAGATCTTCGTGAAGTACTTGATTATTATGTACTTAAGTTCATTACAGTTCAGTTCTGGCCAATCGGGTTAGCAGTGACAACTCATTTAAAGTTCATTTAAACTCATTTTGAGTCAAAACGTTCAAAGATCATTAAGGACCAAATCATCAGTTCATCAAGTACATTTCAGTAATTAAATAGTCATTTGAACTAATATGTGTACATATCTATGAACAATAACTTGTACTTAGGCATCCAGCAAGACGTACTTGGATTTCGATAGATATAACTTATCTATCTCGGTGTTTGTTCTTTGTGCTATAAACTGTACTTGTACCAGATCACTGTGAGTTCACTAATCCCCCTTTCGTACATTTTGTTCAAGTTCTTTTATCGGGGACTGAAAAGCATGAAAACTACTTTGTACTTGTTCAGTTCTTATTCACTGCTATCAATTCATATCCCACAGTTCAGGGATTGAACCGTAGATAATTATGGACAGCGCTGTTTAGGGTAGGCCCACCCTCATTCTCCGCAGTTCTGGAGGATGCATATTATCTGTTCTTGTTCTAATTTAGATCTTCGTGAAGTACTTGATTATTATGTACTTAAGTTCATTACAGTTCAGTTCTGGCCAATCGGGTTAGCAGTGACAACTCATTTAAAGTTTATTATATTTTGAGTCGTTCAAGATCAAGAGCCGTGAAGACTCTCCTTGCTATTTCAAGTTCAAGACCTGTTCCCAAAAGACAATTGTTCTGTCTTAAGAATATTGATTATTCTGAGTTCATTTTATGTTCTGTAATAACTATCGTACTTCTGTTCTTTATTAATGTTATTGGCTGTGTTGGAACTTGTACTATGTGCTTTTGTGCTTGTCTGTGCATCCCGTATATTCCGCTTTAGCGGGGTGTTACAGACATATGGCTGGAGATTGCAGATCCAAAGAAACTGCTCAAGCTGTGCCAGCCAAAGGTGGAAGAGGTGAAAAATACTCAAAGCTCAAGACTAAGTACAAAGCCTTGAAAGCACAAGTAGCTGAGCTGACTGAGAAGGTGAACAAAATTGAAAAGAGTCTGGTAGCCAAAGACTGGGCTGAAAGTGCCACATCATCTGATGATGAGCTGTACAAAGATGCCAAGTATTTCATGGCTAAAGAAGCTACTCAAAGATTAGCTGAAGATCTGGTGAAAATACAATAGCAATCTGAGTCAGCTCACCAGGCATCCACCAGTCAGACTGCTCCACCTGAGGTAACTTATTTTTCCAATCTGTCTGATAATGAGAAGCTGTCCAGACTGAATAAACTTGGTGATGAGGTTTTACTACAAAAACACTTTAATCAAGAACTCAAAAAGGAAATACATGTTTTGAAACTTGATAACAGCTCTAAGAGTCACACCATTGAAAAACTAGAATCTGAAGTTAAAGCTCAAAAGCAATTAAACTCCATTTTGATTAAAGAAGCTAAAACTGCAGAAGAAAAGTTTTTAAAGGTTAAACAAATAACTGAAACATGGTGTATCAGCTCCAAAAGAGTTGCTAAGTGTGTAAATGACCAAATACCTCATCAGATCCAAGCCATTTTTGATGGTGATTATGATAGGGCCATAGCCATTGCTGAAGTATGTGCTATGGAGCTTTGTTATCAGCCTCCTTCACCACCCAAAGTCCAAACCAAAGAAACAATTTCTAAACCAATTAAGTTGGTTCAGAAATCTGGTATTGGGTTTAAAGATCCTGAAACCATTGGTCAGACCATTGTTGAAGCTGTGTCTGAAGCTGATCAGGTTGTTGAGTTAAAACCTGAAGAAAGTCTTGACTTGTCCAAACTGACCATCACCCAATCTGAGTCAGATTCAAAGACTAAAACAAACAAGAGTAGTTTAAAGAGAAATAAAAGAAAGGTTAGAGATCACAGTGTTCCTAAAGAGAAAATAAAGCTTTTAAAGAGTAAGAAGTCTGGTTCTCTAGGAAATGAGTCACAAGTAAAATCTGAGTCTGTTTCAGGTAACACCAAGTCTGACTCTGACAAGTTGATTTTAAAATATGTTGAGTCCAAAACTGACAAGGTGTCAATAAAGGCAAATTTTCTTAAGAATGCGTCTGATCTAAAAATTGTTGATCAAAGAAAATTGAGAGCTGAATGTAAGAAAGCTGGAATAGGCAAAGGTTTTGTTCAGAAGGAAACTCTAAATGTTGCTAGAAAGAACTTTGAATCTGGTAAAGGACAGACCAAGCAACAATGGGTTTCAAAATGTGATAAGAGTCTATGTTTAGTTACCCAATCTGAGTCAGACCAGAAGGTCAGCTCTGGTGAACCCATCTTTGGATGGGTTCCCAAAAAGAACTAATCTCTTATCATAATTGTAGGGCAGTCATGACGATAACACCTGGCACTTGGACAGTGGATGTTCCAAGCATATGACCGGATGTAAGTCCCTGCTATGTAGCTTTAGGATTCGCGCTGGTCCTAATGTTACTTTTGGAGATGACTCTCAAGGAAAGACTGAAGGATTTGGTATACTTTCAAATGGTCCCCTTACCTTCAGAAGGGTCTCATATGTTAATGGTTTGAAGCACAATCTGATCAGTGTGAGTCAGTTGTGTGATGTTGGTTATGAAGTGAGATTCAGGTCTGATAAGGGTATTGTTCTTGATTTAGAAGGCAATGTGGTTCTTATTGCAAAGAGGGATGAGTCTTTGTATTCTTTTGAGATGAGAAATCCAACTGTCACAAGAGAAGTCTGTTTCATGTCAAAGTCTCAAGATGAGCTGAATTGGTTGTGGCATAAAAGGCTGTCTCATATGAATTTCAAAGACATCAACAAGCTGTGTAAGAAAGAGTTGGTGTCTGGTCTTCCAGTGATCAATTATGAGAAGGACAAGTTGTGTGGTGCTTGTGAGAAAGGCAAGCAACATAAAGCTACTTTTAAGTCTAAAACATGCTCAACCATTGATAATTGTTTGGATCAATCAGTACTCCATCATTCACTGGAATGAGGTACTCCTTGGTAATTGTTGATGAGTATTCAAGATACACCTGGGTTTTCTTTCTAAGACACAAGAATGAAGCTGCTGACAGCATTATTCATTTCATCAAGCAAGCTGAAATTCTCTACAAAAGGCCTGTTAGGCAATTAAGGAGTGATAATGGTACTGAATTCAAAAATATCACTCTTAATTCTTTTTGCAGTGAAAAAGGGATTTCACAAGTCTACTCAGCTTCCAGAACTCCTCAACAAAATGGTGTTGCAGAAAGAAGAAACAGAACTCTTATTGAAGCTGCCAGATCCATGATGGCTCAAAACAATGTCAAGTCTCATTTCTGGGCTGAAGCAGTACACACAGCTTGCTTTACCCAGAACAGATCCCTTATTGTGAAAAGACACCAGAAGACTGCATATGAACTTCTTAGGGGGAGAAAACCTGAGATTGGTTTCCTAAGAATGTTTGGAAGTCCTTGCTACATTCTGAATCAGAAAGACCATCTTGGAAAGTTTGATGAGAAATCAGATGAAGGTATCCTACTTGGATATGCAACAATGATGAAGGCCTACAGAGTTTAAAACAAGAGAACTAAAACAATTGAGAACTCTGTTAATGTAAGCATTGATGAAGGTTGTTCTAAGCCAGATTGCTCTCCTCTTGAAGATGAACACTTCAATTTTGAAGAACTGGCTGTACCTGAGAATGAGCCTCCAACTAATCCTCCAGTTGGAGCTGATAATGCTCAAACTCAGGGGGAGCAACTTATAGAAGAAGAAGAAATTCCAATCTTTGAAAATGCACAAGCTGATCCTGCTCCTACTGAAGAAATTGTTCAGAATCCATTAAATGACTCTCAAATTGGTTCAGATTCCTCCATTCCTGTTCAAGCTGATCAGCCTCTTCCTCAAGCTGATCATGCTGAACCATCTAATCTGAATCAGTCCATTGTCCCAGTTACCAGATGGACAAAGAGTCATCCAATTAACCAAATCATTGGTGATCCACTCTCTGGTGTTAAAACAAGAAGAAAGGCAACAGGCAATTTCTGCATGTTTGTCAATTTTGTAAGCAAGGTGGAACACACTGAGGTTGATGAAGCACTGGCAGATCCTTCTTGGGTAAATGCAATGCAAGATGAGCTAACACAGTTTGAAAGAAATAAGGTTTGGGAACTTGTTACAGAAACAAAATGGATGAAAGGGGAGTTGTGACCAGAAATAAAGCAAGATTGGTAGCTCTTGGTTACAGACAAGAGGATGGAATTGATTATGATGAGACTTTTGCACCAGTGGCAAGATTAGAGGCAATCAGAATGTTCTTGGCCTTCTCTGCTCACAAAGGTTTCAAAGTCTATCAAATGGATGTGAAGAGTACATTTCTTAATGGAAAATTGGAAGAAGAAGTCTATGTTGAACAGCCTCCAGGTTTTGAAAATTCAAAGTTTCCTGACCATGTGTTCAAGCTTGACAAGGCTCTCTATGGGTTGAAGTAAGCTCCAAGGGATGGTATGAAACAGAAAGAGCGACGGAAAAAGGAAGAGAAGAGAAAGCGACGAGAGTGGGGGGTTAGAGGAGGGCAAGATAGATGGGAAGAGAGAGAGCAGATCGGGGGAAACGAGTTCGTGAAGAAAGAAGAGGATAAGCGTGCAGAGATTGAGGTGAAAGGAAGGTGAAGAAGCCTCCAGGTTTTGAAAATACAAAGTTTCCTGACCATGTGTTCAAGCTTGACAAGGCTCTCTATGGGTTGAAGCAAGCTCCAAGGGCATGGTATGATACTCTGTCTAAATTCTTATTGGCTAATAACTTCAAAAGAGGTAATGTTGACAAGACTTTGTTTGTGAGAAAGTATAATGGTGATATCCTGCTTGTACAAATTTATGTAGATGATATAATATTTGGGTCTAGCAGTGAAAGACTTTGCAAAAAGTTTTCTGAATTAATGTCTAAAAAGTATGAAATGAGCATGATGGGAGAACTAAACTATTTTATGGGTTTACAAGTTAAACAGACTAAAAATGGAATTTTCATAAACCAAGGAAAATATGTTAAAGATCTCTTAAACAAATTTGGTTTTACTGATTGCTCACCTATGAAAACTCCTATGGGAACTGGTGATAAGCTGGGTGAAGATAAAAATGGCAAATCTGTTGACATCACAGCTTATAGGGGTATGATAGGATCATTACTTTACTTGACTGCTAGTAGACCAGATATTATGTTTGCTACATGCCTTTGTGCAAGATATCAAGCTAGTCCTAAGGAATCTCATCTTAAGGCTGTGAAAAGAATCTTTAGATACCTTAAAGGTAGTCCCAATCTGGGTCTTTGGTATCCCAAAGACTCGGGATTTGATCTAATTGGCTATTCAGATTCTGACTTTGCAGGCTGTAAGATTGACAGAAAAAGTACTTCAGGAGCTTGTCAATTGCTTGGCAATAGACTTGTAAGCTGGTCCAGCAAGAAGCAGCATTCAGTTTCTATCTCCACTGCAGAAGCTGAATATGTTGCTTCAGGAAGTTGTTGCTCTCAAATTCTTTGGATGCAATATCAGCTTCAAGACTATGGTGTCACTGCAACAAAAACTCCAATCTTTTGTGACAGTACTAGTGCCATAGCAATTTCAAACAATCCTGTGCTTCATTCAAGGACCAAGCACATTGATATAAGATATCATTTCAT
Organism: Erigeron breviscapus; assembly: GCA_034093135.1. Lineage (NCBI taxonomy): Eukaryota > Viridiplantae > Streptophyta > Magnoliopsida > Asterales > Asteraceae > Erigeron > Erigeron breviscapus. Next base: position 92,348,959 of record CM067170.1, on the reverse strand, counting down.
CAGGGATCATGTAATGAAAGAAGATGTTGAACTCTACTTCATTCCAACAGACAATCAGCTTGCTGACTTGTTCACAAAGCCATTGGATGAATCAAGGTTCAACTACCTCATAAGTAAGCTAGGTATGCTTAATTTGTAAAAAGTAGTGAGCTAAGTAATAGCAAATCTGACCCCTTAGAGTTATACTAAATTTTGAGGGTAAGCTGTGTCAGACCCAGACTACCCTTTCACACTTGGTGCATTTCAAGTGAAAGAGGGTAAGCTGAGTCTGACCCAGCTTCGTGGTTATTTTTGTTATTATATATCTCAGTGCGTTTTATTATGTTCATTATTTTATTTAAGTGTACTTGCTGATCCTATTGGAGTGTGACACGTGTAGTGGTAACAGCCGGTTACTGAAAAAGTACCACTACTACTTGGTGATCCTCCAATCAAAATCTTTCTCTCTCCAACTTTTCAAACGGGATATTTTTAGTGTTTGTATATAACATTCATTTAACCTAAATCCCAAATCACTTGTTCATATTTTCTCAAAATCAATTTTTTTTTCTCTCTAATCTGATTACTGTTTTATTAAATTTAATTTCTTCTAAAAATTGTTTTCAAAATGGCATCATCATCTGTTTCTATTCATTCAAATGATTCTCAATCTAGTTCTTCTTCTGAACCTGAAAGTCAATACCCAGCTCCAATAAGCGCCAATAAGCTTTCACCTTATGTGGTGGGAAGTAATGTAGTAGTGGTTCCGGCTGATCTTGATACTGGTAAAATCAAGATTGGCAGTCTGGTTTATGCCAATATTCATCCTCCTTCATGGGCAAAAGGATACGATGAGATTGTGGCTTTCTTATGGCATCATCCATTCGGCAAGGTGATGATTGAGAAGCCAGACTGGGTGTTTCAAGATCTACTTTGTGAATTTTGGGCGAGCTGTGTTGTGAAACAGAACAAGAAAGGAGATGCTGCAATCTATGGCACAATCCTCAACGGTAAGAAAAAGGTATATATTTCTTATGAGAGGATTAGGTCTGCTTTTGAGCTGTCTTATATTCCTGATGATGAATATGATAATGTTGTGTCTCACACTGAAGCCAAAAGTGTTTTACAAGAGGTTGGATATACTGGTCCTATGGCTTCAGTGGTTAAAATGAAATTTTTAACAGGTATTTGGAATTATTTATTGAGCATAATTTCTAAAACTTTACAAGTAAAGTCAGGCAGCTTTGATCAGCCTAATGTTCTAGAATTGCAGATTTTTCATGCAATGGTCACTATGACCAGAATAGATTTTGCTGGCTTAATTTTTAAGGACCTTGTTGATCGTGTTTATAAGAAGAGCCTTACCATACCTTATGGTAGGATTCTTGCTCTTATCATTGAAGCAATACTTGACAATGATTACAGTCTGGCAACTGGCCAGACTGTGGAATGCAAGTCCATCAACAATAACATCTTCAATAGTCCCAAGGTATCTGTGCAGGGTCTGACCCGAGCAATGCAGATCTACCTTGATTTTTGCAGGCAAAGAGAAAGGGAACAAGAAGCACTTGGGAAAGCTGTCCCTTCTTCGACGCGATCTGAGTCTGACACTCAATCTGCTAATCAGGGGGACCCAGGTACACATGCTTCTGAACCCTCAAACTCTTCTCAATCTATTCAATATTCTACTCCTACAAAAGAGGGTGAAGGGTTGGCCAAAACATCAGCCACCCTAGCCACACCCTCATCCACTCCTTCAAAATCCGCTTCTAAAAGACCAATTGTTGAGGACTTAGTACCTCACAAGGCTAAAAAGAAAAGATCGCAAAGGAAATGTGCCAGCTTCTGGGGTTGATATTGCAACATCCAATCTTGAGATCCCCCAAGGTGCAGGGGAAGCTAAGGAACGTTCCAAAGTTGTCCCTGCCACCCAAGCTGACAAGCCGAAATCACCACGCCCATCTGCACTCTCCCAAAAGAGTGTAGACGAGTTAAAGGGAACACCTACTGCTACCCAACCCTCCAAACAGGGTGACGGTATTGAAAGAAAGACCTCCTCCCAAGGTCACACTGTGTCTGCACCTATATCGCCATCATCAGCCTCCCAAAAGGTTGATGATATCATTAAAGGGATAACAGAGGATCTAGCCCAGATCCAAAATGAGTCAGAGTCTATGCACATCGATTCTGAGGATGGTCAGCCAAAGGAGAGAAGTATCGAACGCATTGGTGACACTGCTTCTTCTCCCCAAGCTGATCAGACTCCTTCTCTCTTACACTCTGAGTCTGCACAGGCTGTCAATGCCCCTTCTATGTCACAAGGAGGGGTACAGGCCTCAATTCTCCCTAAGGATACTTTGGTGCAACAACACACCTCTGTTGAAGGGTAATCAAATGCACAAAACATTACACCTGCAGAGTCTGTGTCTGCATCTGTCCTTGGACAGAGGGATTCTGTAGGTTACATGGCTGTCTTTAAGGCAGTTATGTCAGCCCCTTGTGCAGCAAAGGGAACCATTGATGGTCCTCACGATGTCAATGAGAACATGATCACTATCTCCGGAAGTGATTCTTCATTCGATGATGAGTCTGCCCATCCATCCTCAAGGGATGCTCTGATGGAAGATGCTAGTGGAGGAGTTGATCAAAATCAAGATCAACACATTCCCACTAGCCCTCAGCCTGAATTAAACATTAATCTTTCTCAGGCTGACCAACTCATCATCAATTCTGACAAATCTTCTCATGAGCAAATTCTCCAAAACTCCATAAGCCTCCACCCCCTTCTAAATAAGCCCAATGACCCTGATATTAAGGATTGCAGGCTGCTCTTTCCAGAGTCAGTGGCTTTTAAGCCAACTGCAAGTTCTTCCCAAGCTGCCACTATCTCATTTTCATATGTGGTGGGTCAGCTCACTGAGTTCAAATCAACCTATAAGGTTGAGAGCTTACAGCTGACCAAATGCTTGGAAAAGATCCAAAAGGATCAGGATTTGACGGATAAGAAGGTGGATAAGCTGAGTCAAGATCAGACTGCATTGGAAGAAAATGTGTTAAAAGTAGTTGATTTGATGCAGCAGAACCAGAGCAAGCTGACAGAGTCTCTTGATAGTCTTACAAAGGCAGTCAATGAAGAGAATGAAAGAAACAAGAGTACTCTGAGTCAGATTGAGAATGCAGCAACCAAGTTTACAAGGGAAGTCACCATAGAACTTTGATCTGCAAACAAGTCACAAGCAGATTTCAAGAATGATCTGATTGAAGTTTCTAAGGGTGTTAAATCCAAGATTGAAATCCTCCATGAGGATTATGTTGAGCTAAGAAGAGCCTGCTGTCTCACAAATGTCAAGATTGACTTGATCAACCAAGAACTCAAAGGCCTCTTTGCTACTCCAGTGAGCTCTTTCCCTGCTGATGATGACAAAAAGGGGGAGAAGAATGCTACTAAAAGAAAAAGGAGTGCAATGAGTGAAGCTGAAATGGAGCTAGAAAGAGAAAGACAACAAGCTCAGGTTGACAAGGAAATTGAAGAATATTTTGAAAGACTGAAAGAGAGACAGAATAAGGTCAGAGCTGAGGAGGCAGTCAATGATAGAAGAATGGTTGTGCATGGTTTTAAGGTGGAAGGTCAGAAGGAAACAGTAGAGGAGATAAAAAGACCAGAATCTGAGTCTGGTGTTGGAAAAATAAATGAAGAAGCTGAAAAGGAGAGTGGTACAATTAAGGGGGAGACTGTTAATGCTGAAATGGGAGATATAAGGAAGGATGTTGGAGTTGAAAAAGATAAGAAAGCTGAAAAGAAAAGAAAGTCCTCCCAAGCTGTTCCTGTGCAAGCTGTGCCAACTCAAACTGACCCAGCTCCCTTAGAACAAATTGATGAATATTCCTCTAGTGAAGACACAGCCACTCTGTCCCAGTTCATGATCAAGAAAAGAACAACAGAAGTTGGGTCAAATGGTATGAAGATCTTAACAAACAAAGAAAAGGATTGGGAGCTTGCAACTGAAACAGCTCCACAGCTTGGGGTAACAGTTGAGGTGGCATACAAAATGATTAAGGAGGACAGATTAGAAAGAGAAAGAATTGCTGCAACTAAGTCTGATTCTGAAATTGCCAAGGCTGTTCAAGAACAATTAAATAAGGAAGATGAAGAAGATCTTGCAGCCATTGGTTCCAAAAAAAAAGTTGTGGGCAAAGGAAAAGAAAAGAAGAAGGTGGTGGTTCATTCTAAACCATCACAGAAGGTTAAAGATGTGAAGAATAGTCGTGAAGCTCATGATTGGTTAGAGGCTCTGGAGAAAAGACAAGTAACAGAAAAGATCAATTATAGAAAGCATCCAGAGCCAATCCTCCAGGTTCTACTCAAAAGGAGAAAAGGAAAGAACATTCCCAGCATCAGGTTTACAAGGAGAGGTTATGAAACCAGCTGGGAAACCCATGATCTTGAAAATCTGCTTGAATTAGGATACACTGAGTGGGTGGAGTTGCATAATATCATAACTGGTATTTCTGGAGTTCACAAAGAGACAATCTTGGAAGCCATTGAGAAGAAGTTAGCTGCTATTGTGAAGTACAAGATTGATATCTCTGGCCTTCCAAGACCAATTGCATATGATATGGATTATGAAGATGAGTCAGCTGAGCCACTGAAGAAGAAAAGAAGAAGGTTTGAAAGGATTGATGCTTCTGGAGGTGATCATACAGTTTTTCTCAAAAACTTGTCCCCTGCAGAGTTGCTTGCACAATTATCTTCTGGTACTGTTGACAAGATTCTGGATAATCTCAATCTGACTCTACCTGCTGGTGTTGAAAATGCAAGATGTGGGATGTTCATTACTGAACCTGAACATGGGATGTACTTTGTAGATGCAAGAGGGAATTTGGTGTTCCAAAGGACTGCTGAACTAAAACAGGTACCATCTATGCACCTATTTACCTTATACAGATTCTGCAGAAATTTTAGTGAAGAAGGTAATGGGTATGAGCAGTTCCTTATTGATGAGGGGTTAGATAGACAATTAGATGTGAAAGTTGCCTCATCATTTGAAGTTAAGCAAGAAGCTATTGAAATGCTTGGAGAATAGTGATGTAACATGTAATATCTTTGTTTTGTTCTCTATATATGCAAAGGCAGTTGTACAAATCTAGTTTCTTTGTTAAAACTTCATTTCAGTTCAAAAAACCCAAAAGATTCAAAGGGTCACAATCTGATAGTTTCATTTTACTTTGATTCTTTGTAAGTTGATAGTTAGAAGTGTTGTTGGGTTTTGTCATCATCAAATAGGGGGAGATTGTTGAGTCCCAATGTTAATTGTAAATTTAATGATGACAAATCTGACCTATAAACACTTAGTAATCTTTTGGTTCTTGTAATCTGATCTGGGTCAGACTAAGCTGACACAGCTTACGATCTGTCTCTGACCCAGATCACGCTTCATACTTTGTAAATGTAAAATCTTATGGAAGCAAGTGTTATTCAAGCTGCATCAACAATGTATTAGCATTCAGTCCAAGTCGAAGAGGAGGATTGAAGATAGAAGACCAAGCTGTTAGTGGAAGACAGCTTGGGATTAGCAGTCAACTTGGAAACACTTAGGCAGATTGGTGCTTTGACAAACGGCCCAATCTGTGTCTGACAATCAAGTGAAGATAACAACCTGGATTGAAGATAAGACAAATGACGTGACTAGGAAGAATCCTAGGATCCAGGTTGGTGGTTGGTTTTACATATGCGTGTCCATACTCCTATTGGTAGATGAAGAATGTGCGTCAGTACGTGGGACCACAAGTACCATGAAAGGCACGATTGATTATTCCTTCATCAACCACAGAATGAAGAACACGTGGCTACATTGGATACCAAGTGAAGAAGGGCTTTCGCCTATAAAAGCCTCATTCCTTGATTGCATATGTGTGACATTCCTGAGAATCATTCTTCACACAAGTTTCTCTGCTCTTAGACACAGCTTAGTCTGTACGAGATCAGCTTGGGCTGATTCTCTTGAGCTTAAACTTATTGATTGTTGTTTGTCATTTCATAGGGTTGTTTAGATATCTATAGGCTATCTTTATTCCGCAACAACCCTGTAATTCTTTGTATAGATTTATTTCTTAATAAAGGATTACATTTGAAAAACAATCTGTGTTCAAGAATGTTTTTGTTTCTTTACTGCTTTACTGTTTTAATGATTCCTGCTCTTTACTTACTTGCTTAATATTCATAAATTGGATCTTAAAACGTTTTGTGTTAAAAGTTTGTAAAGATTGAAGAAAGTTGTATTCACCCCCCTCTACAACTGTTCTGTGTTCAATATACTTTGGTATATTGATACACCGTGGGACGTATCACATCTAATCAACCTGAGCACTCTAAATCACCCATACATCACTCTCACATTTCTCCTTCCTAAGACGTATTATATTATTATTATATGTATTATCTATAATCGTCATACACTACAACAAAAATGTCATTTATTCACACTTACTTATAAGAAGTGTGAAAAAATTTCTTAATTTGTTCACACTTGAAAATGTTTAAAAAGTATTCATATTTAAAAGTGTGAAAAATTTGAAAAATCATAACTTTTTCACACTTATATATGTGAGGAAAAAAAGTTCACACTTAAGTGTGTAAAACTATATCAATTGTTCACACTTAGAAGTGTAAGGATTAATTTGTAACACCAAATTTCTTCACACAAGAAAGGTGTGAAGAAATTAGGTGTTACAATTTGACTTTCACACTTTTAAGTGTGAATATGTTTGACATTTGTTCACACTTTTAGGTGTAAATTTTTTCTTTCCACACATATAAGTGTGAAAAAATTATAATTTTTCAAATTTTTCACACTTTTACATGTATATACTTTTTAAACATTTTTAAGTGTGAATATATTAAGAAATTTCTTCACACTTCTTTAGAGTAAGTGTGAATAAGTGAAAATTTTGTTGTAGTGTAAATAACATTTAACCATGACGTATTCACCCGCTACTATGCGCGGGTATATCTATTTCTACATCTCCTAAAACTAGCTAGCTAGGATACTTCTTGACTACTTTTGGTGGAAATTGAACCGAATATGGTTTTCATATGGCTTATTAGTTTGTAAAGAAAAACCTACATGACTACGTACAAGCTTATAAAATATTTAAAAAGGTTAATTTAACCAATTTATAGATTTTCTCGAAGAAGATAGCGTGTATATAAATTAAATAAAACTAAATTTTCAAGAGCATTTGGACATGGGTTATATGCACAAACAAAGAACCATCACATGCATGCTTTAGCTTTTCAAGGCATCAAGCAACGTTACAAACCGTTTGTTCATTTTACATCTCCGTATTGCCATTCTTATTATCAATCCATTATTTAGTATTGATCTAGGCAATATTGACAGCCCACAACGATTACATACGATTAATCTCTAGTCGTCTCAAGAAATGAGCGACATTCGTAACCTTTTTCTTTTTTCGAAGTTTCTAAACACGAGAAATGTTAGGGCACCAAGCAAGAGATTGCCCC
>CM067170.1:92339052-92340455 GCA_034093135.1 Erigeron breviscapus | reverse complement strand
TTCTAGTTAATTTAAATAATTTATTTATTTATTGTGAACTAGAAACGTTTATTTATGCTAGTCGAAGTTACGTGAACGTATTTATCGGTTTTAGGACGTAATGTGACATTTAATTTGATTAGAAACGTAATCGGGTGATCCATGGGTCGACCCATGACCCATGAATCACCACATTTGACCCAACCCCATCCACCCAACCCAAGTCTTACACTTTTATCCATTCATTCATTTCATCTTCCATTCAAGCTGCATCAACAATGTATTAGCATTCAGTCCAAGTCGAAGAGGAGGATTGAAGATAGAAGACCAAGCTGTTAGTGGAAGACAGCTTGGGATTAGCAGTCAACTTGGAAACACTTAGGCAGATTGGTGCTTTGACAAACGATCCAATCTGTGTATGACAATCAAGTGAAGATAACAACCTGGATTGAAGATAAGGACAAATGACGTGACTAGGAAGAATCCTAGGATCCAGGTTGGTGGTTGGTTTTACATATGCGTGTCCATACTCCTATTGGTAGATGAAGAATGTGCGTCAGTACGTGGGGGACCACAAGTACCATGAAAGACACGATTGATTATTCCTTCATCAACCACAGAATGAAGAACACGTAGCTGCAACGGACACCTAATGAAGGAGCGCTTTCGCCTATAAAAGCCTCATTCATGGATTGCATATGTGTGGCATTTTCTGAGAATCATTCTTCACACAAGTTTCTCTGCTCTTACACACAGCTTAGTCTGTACGAGATCAGCTTGGGCTGATTCTCTTGAGCTTAAACTTATTGATTGTTGTTTGTCATTTCATAGGGTTGTTTAGATATCTATAGGCTATCTTATTCCGCAACAACCCTGTAATTCTTTGTATAGATTATTTCTTAATAAAGGATTACATTTGAAAACCACAATCTGTGTTCAAGAATCTTTTTGTTTCTTTACTGCTTTACTGTTTTAATGATTCCTGCTCTTTACTTACTTGCTTAATATTCATAAATTGGATCTTAAAACGTTTTGTGTTAAAAGTTTGTAAAGATTGAAGAAAGTTGTATTCACCCCCCTCTACAACTGTTCTGTGTTCAATATACTTTGGTATATTGATACACCGTAAGACGTATCAAATCTCACTGACACTCTCACCCATACATCACTCTCACATTTCTCCTTCCTAAGACGTATTATATTATTATTATATGTATTATCTATAATCGTCATACACTACAACAAAAATGTCATTTATTCACACTTAGTTATAAGAAGTGTGAACAAATTTCTTAATTTGTTCACACTTGAAAATGTTAAAAAAGTATTCATATTTAAAAGTGTGAAGAAAATTTGAAAAATCATAACTTTTTCACACTTATATATGTGGAGAAAAAAAGTTCACACTTAGAAGTGTAAGGTTT
>CM067170.1:92209052-92334052 GCA_034093135.1 Erigeron breviscapus | reverse complement strand
ATGTGGTTTCTTCGTTTTCAGCCACCGTACGCAATAATAAATGGGCTCTTGTTATTTTGTTTTTTGTGTGATGCAAGTCCGCCCAACACAAAAACAATGAGGAAAATACTAAAAGGAAAGTGAGTTGTTGTGTGTGTGCCACTCCTTTTCCAGCCGCAAGCAACAAAGACATAGAACTAGGTGTTGTGTCGTGCATCCAAAAATGGGAGAAATAGCCCAAGATTTGGACTTTCATTTTCGGCCCAACATCATATAAATGGGTATGATATGAAGCTTTAGAAATAGATATAAATATAAATGGGTATTGTTTTTTGTTATATATTGTTTTAGATCTATTGACCTTTAAAAAACATATACGAGTGATTTGGATCTATATAAATAGATTGTGTCATTTTTTTCATTTTGTTGTTTATAATGAGCTGACTTTGAAATAATTAAGTTTTTAGTTGTTGAATCATTACCCAGAATTGTGTTGTTATTGCTGATCAGATGATGAATTTTTGATTTGTTTTGATTAAATGAAATAACTGTTGGTTGAAAGGTTTATATATAAAATTGTATAAATTATTGTGTTTGATTTGATTAGGATAAATGAAAAAGATGAAAGGAAGGTAGAGATATATACTGATGTTGTTGTAGATGATGATGATGATGATCTGAGAATCTTTTTTGTTATTTACGTTTTTGGTCCCTCTGCTAAAGAAATGTCTAATATACCCATCATGTGTGTGGCATGTGATGGGTTTTTAAACGGACGTTAAGTGTCAGGACCAAAAGTGTTGACGGAGAAGAAAAAGTTGGACTAAAACTGTAATTTTTGAAAGTTAGGGATGAAACCTGCAAGTAGCGATCCACGACAGGGACGATTTATGTAATTAACTCTTAAAAAAAAATTTATTAATGAGAAACGATCAATCAAATAAGGTTATAATGTTTTTTGTATTAATAAGCCAAGAGTTAGAGTTTAGTTCTAAGTCTAATAAGAAAATTGAATTTATATATACAACTAAAAAAGCTAATTTAACAAAATAAATAAATTAAAAGGACACGTGTCGATCAAGGATTACACCACGTGTCGTTTCAAGAACATGTCAATCATGTTTTAGTTTATTGGTAGATGTTGTAATCGTAAAACATAAATTGGTGATGTGTAAATATTTTGTAAATTTATGTTTGAACTTATTGATTTTTATATATACGTATTGATAAGTTTGATGAATGATGATAAATCTGTTCGACAAGAATTCTGGTTTCATCCGAATTTCATAATAGAGTTCAAAAAAAATTAAATTGAATACTTTGGCATAGTAGTAGTACAAGTCTTTGGGGAAAGAGGTGGATCAATGGCTGGGTGAAAGCTAGAAAGAAGAAATGGTGGTGAAAAGATTTTTTTACCCGAGGCGCAAATAGCCACATAGGTGTTTTAACGGATGATGATAGTTAATGGAATTGTTAAATTGGACTGAAGTTGCCAATGAAACAGGAAAACTGGACAAAAATCAACAATTTAGCATAAGTTTAATCATTCTTGCAAAACTTATGATATCACAGGAACTATGAATGTAATTTGTTTTAAACTAAAAAGTCAAACATCTTCATAAATGGGACCCAAAGAGATAACGGCTAGTGGTGCAGTCACTGCCTACTTAACACTTCATAATCTATACTACTTTATAAAAATTATTATCACACTCTCTCTTCTAACATTTTTCAATACTCCCTCTCAAAAAAAAATTCTATGCGAAATGATCATTCTACCATTAGTGAATTAATTAATTATCTCTTTTTTAGTCATTAATTTAAATATCTTTACTTAAAATACCTATAATACCTTACTGAAATAATTTACAACATAGACCATCAACTCCTAAAATAACTACACTACCCCTTTTACATTAATTATTTTTACAATAATAATCACACTGCCACCACCATCAACCACCGCCGCCATCACCACATCGCCGCTACCACAACCGCCGCATTGCGTGGACAAAATGCTAGTGTATAAATATAATAAGGTCTATATAAGGAAATGATTAATCTTTTTAAAAAATCTTTTAAAAATTTTCTTAAATTATGACGTTTAGTAAAATAAAAGGATGAGATTAGAAAATTAGTGGATATATTTGTGACATAATTATAGTATTAGGAGGATTATTAAGAGGATATTTAGGATGATATAACATTTCCGGTTTAAATATATATAAAACGACCGTTTTCTAGGTATGATGTCATTAACTCGACTAACAATTTTGTTAATCTTGATACTAAATAGTGTTATTCTCTTGCTACGCACGTTTTTATTTACTTTTGGCAGTTCAACCTATGTAACATGTGCTCTTATTTATATATCTTGCTGATTTCATCTATATATTGGCTTTGAGTGTCAACAAGATTTGAAACAAAGTACAATTGTTATATACGAAGTAGGTTAGTACGTGATTATTTTAGTCAAAACTATAGTGTACATGTATTGGTGTGATCGTTATACACTCGATAGTAGAATTATTGATGTTGGATATCTTAAAATTTTAAATAGTCATAATTAGAAGTGCTCACAGTCTAGTTTAACTAGTTTTTCGAAAGATGAAAGTGAACTGGTAAATATAGTTTGTGAAATTTTCAAACCAAGTCGACCAGGTCTGCCGTAACGTTGAAAAATCGATCCAGTCTAATCAATTTACGGTTTAAAAGTATTATCTTTTAAAGAGACATATTATATATATAGATATAGATGTCATAAATGTATATGAAAAGATATGAATAAAAGACATAAAAGACAAACTAACTGAAAAATGGTTTCACCACCACGTACGTACCCCTTGTGTTCTTGTTTTCAACCCCAATTTATACTTCGCTAGAAATTGAGACAACGCAACTTAGGTTACCAACTTAATGACCCGTCGTCAATTGCTACCATAAAAATGTCATTCACAACGTAAAAATGTAAACTATATTGTCTTTATATGTCTTCAATAGAACTTGAAGTGACAAGGTCTCTCCTTTAAGGAATTCTAAACCAATAGAATTAGAAATATGAAATGTAAACGAGATCGTGCGCAGTTGGATATGACAATAAGGGGCAAGGGTGTAGTGCGACAATTTGGAACTTTGGTAAATTTTGGTAAGTTTATAAGTCAATAGGAGTGTGTCATGTGTCCAGCCAATTTCGGCCAAAAAGTGCCTAAAATTAATCAAATTGTAAGGTGTAGTGCCTAAAAAAGAATCAAATTGCCAAAATGTGACAATGATAGGCCCCACATGTTTTTCTTTTGTTTTTAATGCTACCAATTTGAAACAAAGTACAATTGTTATATACGAAGTAGGTTAGTACGTGATTATTTTAGTCAAAACTATAGTGTACATGTATTGGTGTGATCGTTATACACTCGATAGTAGAATTATTGATGTTGGATATCTTAAAATTTTAAATAGTCATAATTAGAAGTGCTCACAGTCTAGTTTAACTAGTTTTTCGAAAGATGAAAGTGAACTGGTAAATATAGTTTGTGAAATTTTCAAACCAAGTCGACCAGGTCTGCCGTAACGTTGAAAAATCGATCCAGTCTAATCAATTTACGGTTTAAAAGTATTATCTTTTAAAGAGACATATTATATATATAGATATAGATGTCATAAATGTATATGAAAAGATATGAATAAAAGACATAAAAGACAAACTAACTGAAAAATGGTTTCACCACCACGTACGTACCCCTTGTGTTCTTGTTTTCAACCCCAATTTATACTTCGCTAGAAATTGAGACAACGCAACTTAGGTTACCAACTTAATGACCCGTCGTCAATTGCTACCATAAAAATGTCATTCACAACGTAAAAATGTAAACTATATTGTCTTTATATGTCTTCAATAGAACTTGAAGTGACAAGGTCTCTCCTTTAAGGAATTCTAAACCAATAGAATTAGAAATATGAAATGTAAACGAGATCGTGCGCGTTGGATATGACAATAAGGGGCAAGGGTGTAGTGCGACAATTTGGAACTTTGGTAAATTTTGGTAAGTTTATAAGTCAATAGGAGTGTGTCATGTGTCCAGCCAATTTCGGCCAAAAAGTGCCTAAAATTAATCAAATTGTAAGGTTGCTAAAGAATCAAATCTAACACAAAAACCCAAGATCTTTAAACTTGGATTCAAATCATTTCAAACATATCCCTCCATCCTTCCTTGCCCTCCTTCCTTAAAAACCCATTATTATATCTATTCGATTCATACAATAAATCTCTAACTAATTCTAGATCTATATTTATTTTTATTTATACAAAATATAGCAAACCCATTTCCATCCCATATCACGAAAAATAGCAATATAAAAGTAATACATAGCAAACCCATCAAGATATAGAGCTATAGAAAAGAAAAGGAGAGTGACGACGGCGACGGCGAAAACATCTCTGGTCAAAAGCGTGATAGCCTGATATGATAGTAGGATAGAAGCTACAATACAGGGTAGGAGCTACAACTACAAAACATTACCTTTAATCAAGAAGAATCTGTACGGTGGCGAACATGGCTTGACGATGTCAAGTGGGTATGTCGGAAGAATGAGCTACCTGCCATGAAAACCCAGATGGCACAATCAAAAGAAGCCATGAAAAACAAGCAAGAAACTATTATATACAGAAAGGTGTATTGATCTAGGTATGGACCAAAAATAGCTAAAAAGAAAATGTGAAAAAATGGAGGAAGACGACAGATGGGTTTTGGCCCAAGTGTTTGTTTCTGAATGAGGTTTAATCCAATCCATTATTTTCATACGATTTCTTGATGGTATATGATTGATGCCTTTTTAGTAATAAAGCTTCTATCTTTGTTGATATCTAAAAAAGAGTTTATTGAGGATATTTTTCAAAGAATAAAAAATTTTTTGATTTTGATTTTGATTTGATTTTGATTTTGATTCAACAAGTATGTACTTTCATTTATGTTGAATAAAAATTTTTTGATTTTGATTTTGATTTTGATTTTGATTTTGATTTTTTTTTTTTGTTTTGATTTTTTTGATTTTGATTTTGATTTTGATTTTGATATGGTTTATTTTGTTTTCATTTATGTTGAATAAAAAATTTTTTGATTTTGATTTTGATTTTGATTTTGATTTTATTTTGACATTCAACAAGTGTGTCATACTGACATCTAAGTTGAAATAAATGATTTTGAATTTGAATTTGAATTTGAATTTGTTTTGATTTTGTTTTGATTTTGATTTTGATTTTGATTTTGATTTTGATTTTGATTTTGATTTTGATTTTGTTTTGATTTTGATTTTGATTTTGATTTTGATTTTGATTTTGTTTTGATTTTGATTTTGATTTTGATTTTGATTTTGATTTTGATTTGTTTGTGTTTTTGTTTTGATTTGATGATTTGTTTTGATTTTGATTTTGATTTTGATTTTGATTTGTTTGTGTTTTTGTTTTGATTTGATGATTTGTTTTGATTTTGATTTTGATTTTGATTTTGATTTGTTTGTGTTTTTGTTTTGATTTGATGATTTGTTTTGATTTTGATTTTGATTTTGATTTTGATTTGTTTGTGTTTTTGTTTTGATTTGATATTTGTTTTGATTTTGATTTTGATTTTTTCCTTTTTGTTTGTGTTTTTGAATAAGATCTTTGATGATGGTTGTTGGTTGACTTTGATTTTATTTTGATTTTTTTGATTTTGATTTTGATTTTGATTTTGACTTTGATTTGTGATGATGGTGAGATTTGTGTTTCTTTTTTTTTGATTTATGTTTTCATTTATGTTGAATAAAAAATTTTTTGATTTTGATTTTGATTTTGATTTTGAAATTTTGATTTTGATTTTGATTTTGATTTTGATTTTGATTTTGATTTTGATTTTGATTTTTGTTTTGATTTGATGATTTGTTTTGATTTTGATTTTGATTTTGATTTTGATTTGATTTGTGATTTGATTTTGATTTTGATTTTGATTTTGATTTTGATTTTGATTTTGATTTGATTTTGATTTTGTTTTGATTGATTTTGATTTTGATTTTGATTTTGATTTTGATTTAGATTTGTTGTAGTTGATGATGTTATAGTAAATTGCATTTGGTTGATTTCAATTTTGATTTTGATTTTGAGTTTGATTTTCATTTTAAAAAAACCTATTTGATGTTGTAGTTGGATGTTGAAGATGATGAAGATCTGACATCTTTTTTATTGTTATTTGTGTTTTAAATCATTTTGTTTATGAAATGACCAATATACCCATCATGTGCAGATCACGTGATGGGTAACTTAACGTCCGTTTCAGATCTGGACCAAAACTGTTGACGGAGCAAAGATTTTTGGACTAAAACTGTAATTTTTGAAAGTTAGGGACGAAAGCTGCAAGTTGGAGTCCACGACAGGGACGATTTCTGTAATTAACTCTAAAGTTATTTTTGATAAGGAAAGGTAAAGTTCTTTTTGGCCTCAAAGTCTTCTTTAATCATTAGCTTCACCTCAACGATGTATGATTAACGCTTTTTAGCCCTCTTCTAGTAATCCAACATTTTTGACTTCTCTAAATTTTTATCCAACTTATATAAATAGTTACTCTGTGGTTCTTAAAACTAGAATATACATTTATGCTCTAACATTTTGAAAAGGTTAGTTAACATAAAAGTTATATCAGATAAAGGTTTTAGAAAACACTGAATAGTTAACAAAATCATTAATTACTACTAACACTGTGTTCCTGAGTATTTTTTTAAATGAAGAGAAGGGAGCCAATGGGTTAAAAACCCCAGCGGCATTCCGAAGTCCTGCAATGATGTTTGGATCCTGGGAGACCAGGGTTCGAGTCTGAGCAGGCGAGGTTTTACCTCCAATTTAACGTCGTGCCTTCTGTAGCGGTTAAATTGGTGGGTTTTCCCTCCCCTGTGGTCCCTGACTTCGTAGATCGGTCGCTAGTGACTGCCTGTCCGTATGGATGTAACGGCTAGCCGTCCCGTGACACGAACGTTCAAAAAAAATGAAGAGAAGGGAAGTTATGAGATAAGAATGAAAGAGTTTGAATCATTTCAAATCATCGCGACCAAATATGAAAAGAAGATTTGTGAATAAATACAACTAAAAATTCTTTTAAATCGTATCAATTTATTTCCTTTTCATTGCTAAAAAAACTCAAGAACACAATTTAATCTAGATTCATTTGGGTTCTTTTCCTTTCCACTCTTAACAAAACTCAAGAACATAGTGTAAATAAATTATTTTCTCACATCAACACCTATTTATCGATCGCATAAGACCACTTAACGAGGACAACTTTGCAGAGTAATAAAGGCCAACGCACTAATTTTTTCAATGCGATACGTTAAAAGCCGAAGGAGTGTGCTCAAGTAGAGCTTCGTCGCAATGGGAGTGAGTTTCTTTTTGTTTGTATATATAAATGGTCGTTGAATGGACGTTTATTTTCATCTACTTCATCATTAAAAAGAGATCATAATCCTCATCATCGTATTGGTCTCAATATCCATAGGTAGTGTCGCATATAAGCCATTGTCCAGATCTCTATTCACATTTCTTTGTCTCAACGCGCATTAGTCAGGATTTTTACCTTTTTGGTTTATCTTTCATCAATAAGTTCTAGATAGATATCAAGTTATTTAATTAAATGAAGACAAAGTTCCTTTTTGAATATATCCAACTAGTTTTTGAACTGGGCGTTGCCCCGGAAAACATAACGATACGTAAAACTTGTAATGTGTATCAGATCGGTGACATATGCGTAAAGATAAACGTACATTACAAAAGCGTATCACAAAACTAAAATATTACAACGCGGAGAATAAAAAGTGGTTCAAAAGACTATTTAAAAATAATACTACATCATAGTGTTATGTGATTACCGGGTCATTGGTCATGCAAATATCAGTTGTTTTTAATTTAGAAGAACCCTTAAAAAATTCCGTAAAAATTAATTAATATACTAATCAATGAATAAAGAATAAATGAAAGATGAACGTTAAGGAAAAGTATTAACAAAAAAGAAAAAAAAAAAGAAAATCAAACAGGTAGTCTTATAGGTAGATATGGTTATTAGTCGTGGATTACGTGAACGTTGACGGCGGATAACAAATATTAGTACTTTTTTTTTATGTAAAACACTCTTTATAAAAAAGATTACCAATGAATATACTACCAAATGAATAAAAAATAAAAAAAATCAACGTTAAGTAAAAGCATGACAAAAGAGGGGGGATCAAGTATGCACGCTTAGATCTAAATATGCAGCGACCTGTTAGTCATGATAATTAAAAAACGAATTTAGAAAAAAAAAAAAAAAAACAAGCAGGCTGGCAGTGCTGGCAGCAAGCAGCCTGCTTGCTTGCTTTAATGTTCCTAAGGCCCCCTTAAATGTGTATATATATATATACTAATGCGTGATTCTTAATGGAGCTCGTTAACTACTGACTCTTGTTTTATTTTTTCCTCCAAGTTTACGATTATGCCATAACACTTTCGACCTGTAAATCTGTAATGCAGACATGTCTTTGTTTTCGATGAGTTGGTCTTTTTATCATTTGCGGGTACCACCTTATTATTATTATTATTGATGTTATTCTAGCATGAATATTGTTATAATGTATAATTTACAAGCCTTTTAAAATCAAGCTTTAAGTTAAAATGTTAAATGACAATTACATGGTGATAATATTATGCTACAGTTATTATTATTATTATTATTATTATTCTAGTTTGATTACATATACATTAAACCAATAACTTTCTAAATTAATTAACCTTCTAATATAGTTGTCATTTTTAGCCAATTATTTTGCGAAACTAGAGGGTGTTTGGTTCGCAGAATTCGTTGGAATTCAATGAAATTGGAATCTGAATTCCATTCCATATCATGTTTGGTTGGCAGAATGGAATTCAGATTCCATTCCATGACATGTTTGATTCGTAAGGAAAAAGAATTGGATTCCTTCGAATTCCACCATATGAAGGAATTCGAGATTCCTTCACAAATTGGATGGAAAGTTTTGAATTCCACTGGAATTCAAAATTTGTTAAACAACTCTTTTAAATTTATTATGTATTATCTATTATTCTTATTATAAGTATTAAAAATAATTTTATTGTTAATATTATTTTTTGCAATAAATTATAATTTTATTAAAATTATTATTATTTTATAAAATTTAATTATTATTTTCTTAAAAATATATTAATTATAAAATAGTTATTTATTCTAGAAAAAAAAGTTAGTTTATTAAAAATTATTATTATTTTATAAAATTTAATTATATTTTATAAAATTTAATATTAAAAAATATATTATTAAAATTATTATGATTATTTTGCAATTATAAATTTAAATAAATTATTATTATTTTATAAATTTAATTATTATTTTTAAAAAATGTTTTTTTATAAAGTAGTTATTTATTTAATAAAAATAATGTTAAATTATAAAAAATTTATTATTTTATAGAAAAAATATTTTTATTATTAAAACTATAAATGTTAATAAAATATATATTATCTTATTAGTATTAATTTTATAAAATATATTAATTAAATATTATTATTAATTTCATTCCATTTCATTCCGGTCAACCAAACTTAATTTCATTCCATTTCATTCCGGTCAACCAAACTTGAATTTCATTCCATTCCATTTCATTCCAGTCAACCAAACACTGACAGATTATAATTCATTCAAATTCCAATTCAATCATATTCCAATTCATTCAGATTTCAATTCCTTCAAATTTCAATTCCTTTGACAGATTCCAATTCCTTCAAAAACATTCTGTTAACCAAACGGGCACTAAGGGTTCAGATTCGTATTTCATATTAAGTCAAATATACCCAATTGCCTGTAAACAACGTACAAGGTGTCGTGACTAGTTAATTTCAAACGAAAGACTTGTATAAAAAGATAACATAATAACCGCTAAAAGATAATGAGTTATAAAAATTTATTATACTTTTTTAAAACATTTATAAATTTTGATAATTAAATAAGATAACTTTATAAAAGAAGAAATTTGATTAATCGAATGAAGAAATATAATTAATAAATTAATAAGCATAGGTATGTGTTAATAGTAAATAGTGCTAAAAGACATATTAGGAATTTCAAACACCTTGTTCTAAAAGAAAAGTGATAAATGTGTTATAAACGTTTAGAGATATATAGGAGTAAATATGATTAAAATTTATATATTCTTTATTTTCTTAATCAAAGTTGAAGAAAGTTATATTATAATCTATATATAATAAAAAGTTGAATCATGGTAGTGGAAAAATTAGCGCATTCTTGACGCTTTATCGATGTGTACTTAATAGGGTTAATTAGGGTACTAATAAAAAGTTGAATCATGGTAGTGGAAAAATTAGCGCATTCTTGACGCTTTATCGATGTGTACTTAATAGGGTTAATTAGGGTACTTAATAGGGTTAATTACTTTTAGTAGGGTATATTTGTGGTTTTGTTTATTGCATGATGTATTTTGCATTCATATTGAGATGAAATTATGATAGTGGTTAGTAAATGATGTAGTTGGGTTTGTTTACCCGATAATTTATATATTTGTGTGTAAATGCAGTAGAATGTGTTATTGTTTTGTGTAATTGTTGTAATCGTTGTTTCATATCCTTCTTTTATTAAATGAGGTATTATTTTGGTATCCGAAAGATCTGTCTTTAATTCCATCAATGTTATTGGGTCTTCAACTCACTTTGTTTATCAATGCTTCAATTGATCCTTTGCCAGTTTCATATCGCAACAATAAATGAGGTGCTATTATATGTAAGGTAGCCAAACAATCTCTCTTCAATTCGTTCCATCAAAAATCAACACATCACCACGCCACTACAACCACCAGTCACCAACGCAGTCTGTCCCCTCCCGGCAACCACCTTTTCTCCGGCAACCACCTTTTTTCCGGCCAGCCACCAAACGGTCCCACCAGGTTTGTTGTCTATGATAAGAAATTGAATTAGTTTTTGCCTAAATCTCTAAATCCTTAAACTTGGGGTTATTATTTTGACCTATTAGCACCAACAATTCCATTCATGTTACTACTTTATAATTTATTAATTAATTGATCATCTGGTATTGAAATTGATCGACACTATTTTTTATTTTTATTATTATTATTTTTTGTTTGTTTACCCGATAATTTATATATTTGTGTGTAAATGCAGTAGAATGTGTTATTGTTTTGTGTAATTGTTGTAATCGTTGTTTCATATCCTTCTTTTATTAAATGAGGTATTATTTTGACCTATTAGCACCAACAATTCCATTCATGTTACTACTTTATAATTTATTAATTAATTGATCATCTGGTATT
Source organism: Erigeron breviscapus (assembly GCA_034093135.1). Classification (NCBI taxonomy): domain Eukaryota; kingdom Viridiplantae; phylum Streptophyta; class Magnoliopsida; order Asterales; family Asteraceae; genus Erigeron; species Erigeron breviscapus. The sequence continues at coordinate 92,322,727 of CM067170.1, read as the reverse complement.
GAAATTGATCGACACTATTTTTTTATTTTTATTATTATTTTTTTTTTTTGCAGAATTTGACCTGTGTTTATATATGTCACATGTATGTATTTTTTTGGAATCATTTTTTGTTTATTATTTTAATTTATATATACCATGTGCTATATAAGTTATGTTTGTCAATGAATCCAATGCAGAGTAATGAAACTTTTCAACTTACATGAGGAAACAGGGAGTTGCAGTGAAATCAGAGTATGAAGTGCAGGTTAGTTACATAAATTTCCCTTAAAATAATCGTAGATCAACTTAGAGGATCATTCATCGTCTTCTCCAAATTTGTTTAATCATAATAAATGTCAGTAAAAATCAATAATAAAAACTGGTATGGTTTAATCATCAAGCCACTTCAAATTCCAAATGAATCAAGGATGGTGTATTTATTTTTTGCAACTCAATAATCGTGGGTTACAAATGATACACTGTATTTTGCTTTGGGGGATTTATTTTTATAATTACTTTGCCTCCATTTGATGATATGTTGCATCTATGAATGATGATATAATAAAGTGTTTTTAAGAAGAAAAAATAAACCAGGTATTTTTTTCCCCCCTGTATTTGGTTTAATTTATAATTTTAGATCTTGCTTTGATGTTTTCATGTTTGTATATTTTTGTTACAGGTGAATTCTTACAACTCTCTGTTTTAAAAGAAGTTGTGTTTAAGGTTTGTTACAACCAATTCTTAGTTTTGGATTTGGATATCTTTTATATATTTTTTTATTTCTGTATATCAAGTGTTTGACAAAATGCTTTTATGATAAACTAATCACCAAAAAAAGTTTGGAGATCTTTTCATAAGCTTTTTCAAGGCTGCTACTAATAAAATCTGCTTCAAAAGTGGATGTCGAGCGATTGATGAACATTTTGCAAGAAGACCTTCTACATGTTCTTGATGATGATCACATATTTGATCTAACGTTGTATGATGAAAATATTAAGTTTCAAGACCCGATTACAAAATATGGTAATAGAAGTGGATATTTGTTCTATATAGAGATGTTGAAGTTGGTGTTCACTAAATACGTCCAAAGTTTTAGTTTTGTATCTTATGTTGTTTGTTGCAGTTGCATACTTGCAATTCTCCAGACTTAGAAGCACCCGATTCTCATACAAACTGCCACTTATGAAGTACGAAAATATAGTCCCTTCATAAGTGTTGAAATACAAAGCCGGAAACTTGCTGGATCAACAGGATTTAATGATGTGGCTGGGTGAGTCTTTGTTTATTCCATTCTTGAGTGATTAGCGATGGAGATTCTACCGAGCTAACTGGTGATTCAGATGAGTCAACCGGAAAAATTGGGTACCCAACTTGACCTGCTGGAAACCCGTTTATGGCAAGAGGATAACCATTTGGAGAGAGAGGATAGCCTTAAGGTGAAACCAGGTAACCGTTATGGACCTGAAGTTGACTGGGAAGAAACTCACTACATGTGGGTTCCAGATTCTTGGAGGGCTGAGATGACTTCCATCCACCACATGCTCAAATGTCGGCTTACTACATGGGACTCGGTTTGTAGGTCGGTTATAGGCGCATAGAGAGGTGTGAAACGTATGAAACACGGGTTGTTGCTGCCTGGTGTGGAGATCGACGAGCCGGGTTGACGGTGACCATAGTAGGAATACTTACAGGTGGTGGTAATATTCCTACATGATCTTTGAAAGGTATTGGAAGTGGCCCAAAAACCTGAACGTTAGATGGATTAAATGGTGGCGCAGCTGCAAAAAGCTTCTTAGTTATCTCTTTTCCATTCTCACCATCATTGGGTATATTTTCATCTTTTCCTGCAAACATTTCTTTCGTATCATCTTTATCTGACTTAGAAATCTCTATTTTGTTGGGGTCGTTTATCATCGTTGTCTTCGTTATTTGAGGAACATGACTTAAACGAGTCATTTTCAGCATGGTTCAATGTGGGTCAGGCTCAACTAATCTGTAAACACTTTATCGTCGTTAATTTTTTTGTTGTAAATATTAATTATGATCACTAGAGACGAAGTTATTATAAATAATAATACTTTAAACATCTGAATAACATCAAACGTAGGATGGCGTGTTGTATGCATCAAAAGTAGACTTCGGGAGATCTTCAACCCTTTTGATAAGATCCCCTTGCAGCCTGAATTTTTTTCTTAATCATTGACTCATTTCATATAAAACACAAACTAGATTGTTCCATCTATAGATAAACTGCCAACTCAAAGATTTCTTTATTTTCTGCACAAAGAAAATAATAAAATCATAGATTCCAAGTTAGGTAAATCTCTTGGGCCAAAACGAATAGCATGAGCATGAGTTCTTTTTCAGGTGTATCTTCTTTAAAAGATACGATGGCAGTAAATACCCCTCCCCCATGTTCCGGGACGACCTAATAGCTATGAAAATTACACGAGAGTATATTATTTTATAAGATCATCTATGCAGCCCACTTGCTGATCGTGTTGAGCTCCTTTGTTGTTTCTTGCAATCTAATGTGCAGGTGTAGGAAACGTTACAGAACCTGTGATATGTAGATTTTTTCGGATACGATAGTGTATTATTTTATTAGATTATTTATGCAGCCCCCTTGCTGATTGTATTGGGTTACTCTTTTGTTTCCTGATTGCAGGTGTAGGACACATTATAGAACCTCTGATATGTATATTTTCGGATCATAAGATCCCCATCGTCCATTTATGACGAAACCACATTAAGCTCTTGCATGCGGAGATGAACCGGGAACCTTATGTGGTACGAACAGGCCCTGGACAGCCTTCATATGTGAACCTCAACAACATGTCCAGTCTCTACAACAACCCACAACACATCCCATCAAAGGTTAATCTCAATGTCCATTAGTTAACGGCTACATGATTATACGTCATTGGTTTTTCATATCTTATATGCATTAGTTAATGGCTACACCCAAATATCTTCTGAGCAGCCATTGGTGATCCTTTGGAGGCTAACACCGCATTTAAAAGAGGGAAGAATTATCTACCAAAAAGAAGACCACACCAAAAGCATCTGCAGTGTTGGCTTCAAATAGAGATAAGTCAGAACCTTCTAGCAAAAAATAGGATAAAAGAGGTACGGCAGCATGGGGATGATCTTCATGTGTACTTCAAAAACAAAAGCCAGACTGCTTTCGTTACAAGGTCCTGGTTGTTTCGCTTTGATATCGATATGAGATTGATGTATGGGATCTTTAAAGCTGCTAGACAAGGAGATTATAACCTTGAACCAGAGACTTTCAAGGGGGACGTCCGATCTCAAGTAAGTGTATGTATATAAGTAGATGCATGCATATAAAATTTCTTTTTACTGATTTCTGAAGTTTCTTTTACTATGTCATGTGGTGCACTGATACCTCTTAGTTCCATGAAACCAAGACTTTATTAAGTGGACTTCCCATAATTGTTATTATTAATATACGGAGGGTAATATTTAAAATATCTTGCCGCCTGTTATGTATATAGAAAGGTTCTACTGGCGGAAATTTCATGTATTTCTCCTTCAATTTGAAAAAGCCCTTTTGATGGTTGGGACTTGGGAGCTGAAATTGAGAAGTAAAGGACCATTAGGAATATAACAAAACTGAGGGGAAAGTTGATTATTATGTTTAGCCTAATTGCATTTAAGTAAGCCTTCATGTAAATCTCCACCAAATAACATATACATACACAGTAACATTTATGTGTAGCCTAATTACAATATAAGAGATGGAACAATACATATAGAAGCATACATGGTCATTAAATCTTTTCCAAAGCTGTTGCTATTGTTTTGGTTGCTTTCTCCCCTCCCTTTCTGTAATATGACTTACCGTCCTGGTTCATTTTATGTAATGCATATGTTATTGGTTATGTGATGCATGTTGGTGGGCCTATAACAAAGTCAAACGACGCAGACTCTTGAATTCAACCTGACCACTGAAAAGTGAGCCGAATCTCTTTTTTTGGTTTAATTTATATATTATTAGCTGTATTGAAGCATGTCAAGATTTGTGATGTTGACCATCATTTACATGTTTGTGTGCACAGTGGCCAACAACTCCCAGTGAGCCAGTGACACGATGGGGCTCTCTTGGTGACGAGATGATCACAAGGAAGACATCAAACTCGGGTGGCTATGCCTGCATCCTCACTTCAATGACCGACAAGAAATATCTTGGTATGTTTCTGCTATGGGTATCCAGTTTTAGTTTTGCTACAATTGCATTTGTAACTTTTCCTTGCCTGTACTGTAGATGAGCTTGGTGTGTCGAGCTCATCGTCGACCCAAATTATTGACAACTGTGTTGTACCAGCCTTGCAAACTTTCAAAGTTGCACTCAGGTCATGCCATCGTTCCTTATGTTTGTATGCTTGCCTTGCCTCTTTTGCTTTTGGATTGACCCTTTTGCGCTTTTCTACTGGCAGATCTGAAGATCTCCATGCGATGCCTTTGAAAGTTGTTGAAACTATCTAAGATGTTTCAACACCTGCTGAACTTTTGGTGTGGGAACGTGTCAAAAGAGGCGGCCCGGTGAAGGATGATGGGGTAAAGTGCCTTGATTACCCATCACAGTTTCCTTTGCATATTAGATGTGCAACATATATCTTAACCATGTTTGTTTGTTATGTCTAGACTATTGTGTTCAAAAATGTGGTGGAGATTGTGAACATTCGAACCAGCAACGGCTGGTACTTTATGACTTGCTCAAGTGGTCGGTGTCGCAAACGACTAACCAGGGTCAAAGGTGGTTTCTGGTGTGAAGGGTGTAAATCCAGTGTTTTGTATCCCCATGTCAGGTATGTAAAATTACTTTATGAAAACTGGTACCGGGTTCTCATGATGCCGATCGCCTTTGTTGCTCGGCAGGTTCAAGATTCAGATGGATGTGCGAGATGAAAGCATGTCGATTGTTGTTAGTCTATTTGATGAGCCTGCAGAGCAACTTTTGCACAGAACGGCGAAGTCTTTGATGGATAGGGAGCAATAGGTTCTAACAACAATCGACATGTTTTGATGGACGGGGAGTATTAAGGTCTTATGTTCTGGTTTTTTATTGTTATTTTTTTTTGTTTGCTTATTTAGAGTGACTGGTCTGGTGATGTTCTCCCACCTGTTTTGCGGAATCTTATTGGCACAAGGCATGTTTTTGAAATTAAGGATCACACATACTACCAAGCCGGTGAATATGAAGCCTTCAATTGTACCCAAGTCATACTGATTGAACCGTCCAGCCTCCCGTGACCATTGGTGGGAACCAACAATCCAGCTCCCAGTCTGCATACGCATCATCATAAATGGTGACAAAACAACCTGATGCACTGGCCACTCCGGCCAAAAATAGTGAGCCAAGAAGGCGCAAAATGTCAGTATTGTCAAGAATATTTATATATACAGTTACCTAATTAATAATATGGCTGCTGACTAACAAAAATTATTGTTAACCACTGTTGCCAGCTCCTTTGCACAGTCAACCTCAGATAATGTTGTTGATAAGCATCCAGAAGCAACAGTTGAGACTGCTCCTGTACATGGGAAAGCAAAGTACATGTGACATGACCCTCTACTTATTGGAATTTTTCTTTTGTTGGTGTCAATTGTCTTATAACTGAACAAATGCCATTGTGGGTTGGCTACACAGGCTCCTGTTCGATGCTTCGGCAAGTCTGGACAAGGTAACCAGTGACAATGATTATGTCGACCTTCGGCGCAGTTCAAAGAAATCAAGGTATTCACTCAAGTCCTTTTTCATTCTTGAGTTCCAACACCCCTGTTCGTAAACTGTATGGCCCGTGTTCTGAGCAGGTTTGTTGTTGAATCTGGCTCGGATTCGGAGAATACCGCGATAACGGAAACGGCAAAGAAGGCCTGAAGTGCCCATGGTTGGAGTGCCTGCTTTTAAGTCAACACGCTTTGTTATAATTCATGCAATGCTTCCCCCGTTGTCAGAGAATTTATATTTATTGCCAGTGTGACTTGGAGACACTATTGTTTTTCATTTTTTTTTATTGGTTGTCTTTTATTTCCTTATTGTTGCGACTTAAGATCATCTACTTGATGGCTGTTGAATGAAATCTTTGTTATATGCTTAAATTGATCATGTTGCTGCAATCGTATAAGTCATGGTTTTGGTGTTTTTATTGTTACAACCCGCATCATATGTTGTTATGGTGAAATGAATGTAAAATCCAGCATATAAGTAGCAAGAATATACGAATATGTGATACATAAATCTCACAAATTTTGCCTCCTTATATACAATACGAGCAACATGCTTACCAATTAATATTGAAAAATAACTACAACCACCTTTACGTTTGCCTCACTAATTTCACACCATTCGACTTCTACATACTTATTATTGCTTTCAGACTTTCACTTCTAATTAACTAACCTCCTCATAAATAAAGGAAAGTGCATTGTTTCTCATGAGTTAATTAACAACAAAAGCATTATTATAACTCTTTCATAAAATATCGATTACATCTCAATTTTGGTATATGTAAAGTATAAACATGTCATGACATAATAACTATTGCCGCATGCAAGCGATCCTCCACGAACATGTCTGATATGACTATTAGACCTTTAAACTGTTTTGTAAACCTCAATACATGACTAGAAAGCTGCCGTATACGAATCATCTTACCCAGCCGTACATCGCACGGGCATTAACTCTAGTTTATAATAGAAAGGAAAAACACCACAAAGCAGCTCAATATCCAACTATCTTATTTTTTTCTTTTATGAAAGGGCTCAATATCCAAGCTAGTATCCAACTATCTAATTCATCACAATAATTATTTCGATTGTTTATCAAGTAAAATCATTCAACTCCAATTAAAACAAAAAACAACAAAGTAAATTAATTATTAATACTACTAGAGAATTTATTTTTTTATTATTATTATTTTTAATTACATTTTTTTTTTTGGTAAAGAAACCAAATTAAATTATGTAAATGTGTCCAAAATGGTAAACAGCTCACACCTAGCTCTATATATATCAGTATATCATATCATATATCTCTCTCTCACAAACACCACCGATAAAACCCCCCACTGCTCTTCCACTCTCTTTCATCCTTCAAGTTTCATCTTCAAACATATTTTTTATCAAACACACTTTTATAATTAAAAGTGGACTTGTACATTGTGTAAACTAACAGTAGTAGAGTCCCAACATGGACTACAACTTCCATGTCATGTTTGTTGTTTCACTACTACTAGTCTCTTCTTTTTCTGTCAGGTCTCATGGCGTTTCATCAAAAAATAATAATCTTCCCATTTTATCATTTGATGAAGGCTATTCACATTTGTTTGGTGATACTAATTTAATTGTCTTAAGAGATGGTAAATCAGTTCACTTATCTCTTGATGAAAGATCAGGTTTGTTTGTTTGTATTTTTTTAAATATTTATATATATATATAGTTATAGATAGTTATATATGATATATAGCCATATATTTATATTGTATTATACTAAGCTCATGTTAAGTATGTATCTACAAAAGCACATTTATATATATTATGTATATATGTATGTATAGATATATTTTATGTATACAGAGTATTGATGTGTGTGTGTTGTTAGGTTCTGGATTTGTGTCACAAGACCTGTATCTACATGGATACTTCAGTGCATCTATCAAGCTTCCTGCTGATTACACTGCTGGGGTGGTGGTTGCATTTTATGTAAGTTTTGTTTGTTTGTTTGTATGTTTATTTATTATTTATTTATGAATATGAATTATTAGCTTATGTTTTTATTTTGTTAAGGAAATAAAGTGTGTTTTTTTACAAAATATAAGTGATTCAAGTAGTCATTCAACAATACATAATATATAAATTTGCTTAATATTGATTTTCCCATTAAATTTGAGAAGAAGAAAAAAAGAGTGAAAAGTCTTTTAAGTCAAGCTTTTATTTTTGGGTCTCTTTTTTGACTATTGATGGAGTATTTATTTTCTTGTTCATTGATATGAAAGAAAAATTGATACTAGTAATTTTTATTATTTTTTTATTGTATTTTATGTTGGATAATGCAAAAGAAATACGTGTACTTGTACTATCTACTATCTTCACTGGAACTTACTCAAAAAAGGAAATTGTGATTTACTCCAAAATTTTTGTGTATTTATTTTGACTAGGAATGGTAAATTGGGAAATTTTATTAGAAAGGTATCTTAAATACATAGAAAAAAAGGTCAACAATCCAACAATCTCATTAAATTATGCAAGCAAAATGTAGCACTTTTGGTATTGTTGACTTATTTTAATTATTTGTGGAGTAATTTTAAATTAAACTTATACAAATAAATATTTCAGAACTTATATATTGACTAGCATACATCAATATCAATCTATGTTGCTCTGAGTAATTTGAAGGAGAATAAACATCAGGTGTGTGAACAAAGCCACATTAATATTATCAAATGTGTAATAAATTTATTGCATCATGGTAAACCAAAAGTAAAATTTGTTTATTTTATTAGATTGCTTTTTCAGTGAATATATATAATATTAAAAACAAAATTGGATTGCTTGCATCTTGGACTAATGTTTTGCCTTTTTGTCATTGAAGTTTGATCAAAGATAATAAACTTGGATTTATTATTGTTTCTCATTTCTTGATAACTGTTTTTTGTTCTTTATTCATAGTTACTATTATAAAAAATACTTAATCCCAAGATCACCGCTTTTCATGAATTATTCTGTCATTTTAAATTAAAAATTTGTCCACATGTTTTTGCATTCCATATAATAGGCTTGGAACTAGGGATGAGCATGTATACCGAAATACCGAAATTGAACCGATACCGTACCGGTACCGAATAACCGTACCGATAGGTATTCGGTACGGTATTCGGTATTAGGTATTTAGCTTAATCGGTTTCGGGATTAGTCGGTACGGTATCGGTACGGAACCGAGAAACCGAATTAAAGGACCGAATAAGAGTTTTATAATAAAGGGGGAATATGTCAATTTTTTTGCTAAGTAGTTTGCTGCAACCGTTTTCTGCAGTATCTTTTGTTCACTATCTCATGTTTCATTTGCTGCATAAAACCACCTTTTATTTTGTATAAACCTTCTTACCTTCCTCTTAATATATTATATATGTACAAGCTTTGTAGTACAGATTACCTTTGGTGATTATTAGGATTAAAATGAATATTTACGATTAAAAATAAAGAGTATCCATGTTTGACTTTGACACATACATCATCGGTTTTGCTGTTATACTATTTATGCATTCTTAAGTGTTGAAGATTAAAGGATCCATTTCTCCTAGTGAAATTTCGGTATTTAATCGGTACAAAACCGAAATACCGATACCGGTACCGTACCGGTACCGTATCCATATAATCGGTACGGTATTTGGTTCTCGCTTTGAGTCATTTTCGGTATCGGGATAAATCAGGACGGTACCAGTTCGGTACGGTTCCTATACCGATCCCATCCCTACTTGGAACTATACTTCAAAATCGATTCCTCTTGTCCATTTTAACCATATCTTTAATTGGATTTTGGTCTAGTAGTAATCGAGGTGACATATAACTGAAACTTTGTGGGTTCAAGTCATAATTTGGCCGACGTGCCGTGTGTTATTCATTTTTCCAAAAAAGTGGATCATTAATTTCATATTGTGGGGCGTCTATCGTATATAATCTTACTAATAATGTAAACAAACAATATCTTAATACTTTTGGTTAGATGTACCAAGTACCAACTAACTACTTTGGTTATGCTTTCCTTGTGAAAATGAACATTTTTGGTCTTCCATAAATTTTGCCAACTTGTTATTTCTTTCTCAACTAAAAGAATTGAGTCACCTTTTAGAGATTTCTTAAAGAAAGCAAAATTTTCCGTTTGATTTCTGAATCAGACTTTACTTTTTGCTACTTAGGCTATCTCCAACCATTCCCATCTTTAAATTTGAAAAAATAAAACATCTTTTGTGAATATTCTCCATTCAAAAGTTTTCGTCTCCAACCGTATATTCCAAAGTTTTGAACTCTATAGGAAATATACAACAAATAATTAATAAGTAAACTATTTATTGGTTAGACTAACTAATGGGTGTTACTTTATATATATATATAGCAAAAAAAGAAAAAATGAGAAATGAGAAATTAAATTTTTGGAGGAATGAATAGTGATACTTCATATTTGAAGTAATATTTGACGACTCCAACAATTTCCCCAAATATGGAGCAAAAGTTGGAGATGATATATTATCCTCCAAAATCCAGATTTAGAGATTTTGAAATATTTGGAGGATGCATTGAAGATTGTCTTAGGGGTACATAATGATTAAACTATGTCCAAAGTCTAACATTGTGTTTTTGTAATTACTAATCCTGTTTTTGGTCTAATCTTTATATTATTAATTTAATAAGTATTGTTCTTGTTACGCGTCATTGTTAGGTCGCGTTTGGTTCGTAGAATCTGATGGAATTGGAATTGAATTCCATTCCTTAGTGCGTTTGGTTGCTCAATGATGAAGGAATATCATTCATTTGGAATGTAAACATTCCCTCATTTGAGGGAATCTACATTCCATGGGGATGGAGGAAGGAATCTCATTCCGTCCGTCACTTAAATCTTTAAAAAATGAAAAACATTCCGTCAAATTCCATTCCATCAGATTCCAATTCCTTCAACAGATTCCATTCCTTCCCAAAACATTCTGTGAACCAAACGCGCCCTTAGTATTTGATCTATAATCGGAAGTTCTAGTGGATCATATACGTAGTTTGGCACTGCTAATTACTTGTTTCGCTATATTAATGTTATAGAATGATTATTTAAGTTTTAGAGGTTGATCTTAAGATATGATCTTATGATCCAATCAGCAAAAATATTGAACTTCCATCTTAACAACTTTAGTTAGTTTAGTGGCCACCATGGACCTCGTGGATTAGTCGGCTAAAGGCCAGACACCGCAATAATCTAAAAATTGATATAACTTTTGAACTGCAACCGAGTCTCCATAAAATTTCACTATTTTCCGTTTCTTGAAGTTTGTTAGAGGCGTGACAAATAGTCAATCATTTCTCAACCATTACTAAAGCTGTACAATGATAAAGCTGCTTATGTGATATAAATATATAATAGAATGCCATATAAATCACACCATAATTTTTTGTTTATAGTAATTGGAAAAATCGTCATGTGTGCATGATGCAATTCAATTAAGTCTTCGTACACAACCTTTTTACTGCAATTTATAGCCGAATAGAGTGGAAAAAAAATTCACACCCTTTTCTTGATATTATTTTTGCAGATGTCAAATGGAGATATATTTGAGAAAAACCATGATGAGGTTGACTTTGAGTTCTTGGGCAATATAAGAGGCAAAGAGTGGAGAATTCAGACTAATATTTATGGCAATGGAAGCACAAATGTTGGCAGAGAAGAGAGATATGGTCTTGGTTTTGATCCTACTGATGATTTTCATGAGTATAGCATCCTTTGGACTCAATCTCACATTATGTAAGTCACCAAAATCTTGATCTTAAAATAGATATACATGATTAATTGGACTACCATATATTCAGTGTATCAGATTGTAATGATAAGTATAGGAGGGCTTAAAGGTAATTTTGGTTTGAATATGCATATTCACTGAAAAAGGTCCCAGAGATGGAAATCTGTTTCTGGCTGGCTTACATTCTTTCTGCTAAAGATTTTTCACACTTCTGAATTTGTCATGGACTTTACTTTGGTTAAAAAACCCATTCTTTAGCAATGAAAAAATTTTGTTAAAAAGGAAAAGTTGCAAATGAGTCCCACCAAACTTATATATAGAGTACATAAGTATGTGTCTTATTAATCATGCTGTAAACCAATCAAGTTTGTTTAATTGCGGGCCACCGCATTATTCACAACTAGTTTGATTTACTTGGGAGCAGCATATGAAACTCAACCATAAAGTTTTCAACATGTAATATAAATCTTTTATAAAACAATGAAATTTTGCTCGATATAACTTATATAAAAAACTTGACGCGACAAAGTGACTAACACCTCTACTTTTGCCCCCCTTCGGAAGTGACTTGATAGAATTAGCCCATACAATTTGTTTTATTAAAAAAAGCCCACGGCCACTTTGTTAGTTATTAGGATCACCTGGTCGATAGGAGTCGAGTACAAGACTAGGTGAATGTTATGAAACTTTGACATTGGTGATCATATTATTTGAGATTGCAATTTGATTTGGTTATGCTAGTAAAGTTGGCTTGTTTAGCAATTTATTATTATAGCTCTTTAAGAAAAGGATCATATTAAAGGTCTGAAATCTTGAAGGTGTTTGTTATGGAGATGACTCTTTGATACTTTATCAAACTTGAGTTCTCAACCAATTTATTGAATCCATTTCAAGGACCCTCATGAGTTTGAATCCTAGATCCGCCACTTTTTGAAATGAATTGTTGTTAGGATGACATGATGATAATCTTTTTAGAGCTTTTCATAATGATGTGTATAAAGTGTGGTATGTCATTGTATCAAGTACTTTATGGCTCTATAGCACATGTAGGAAACCTGATAAAATGCCTAAATGGTCCATGCCACAAAATCATTTTTTACCATTTAAAGCTGCAGGTATAAGAGTTCTTGCAGTACATTGTGCATGGTAATAGAAGCAGTTGTTAGCTTTTTTATTATCTATGTACCAATAGTGTGACATCTCTCTGTTTTCTTCAATCATAACATCACCTGCGTCTGCTACTACACTTCAATGTTTCATTATTTCCAAAGTTCTTAAATTTAGTAGTAAATAGTTGTAAAAATATGGGACAATTTATTTCTTTGTTATTATTTTTTATATGGATACACAGAACAACTACCCCCAGCGGACCCCACATGGGTCTCCGATTTTTATTTCACTTAACTGACTTGTGTGTTTTTAATCTTTGTTTTAAAGATTTTATGTTGATGATGTTCCCATAAGAGAGATTAAGCGTACGGAATCAATGGGAGGTGATTTCCCTTCAAAGCCAATGACTTTATATGCAACAATATGGGATGCTTCGGAGTGGGCTACAAATGGAGGCAAATACAAGGTAAATTACAAGTATGCCCCTTACATTGCCCAGTTTTCCAACTTTGTCCTTCATGGATGCACGGTGGATCCCATTGAGCTCACGTCGGTTGCATGTGAAAACCCCAAGTCAATCCCAACTGGCATCACTCCCTCGCAAAGGGCGAAAATGGACAGTTTTAGAAAGAAACATATGCAATACTCGTACTGTTACGACAAAAGAAGGTACAAAACACTGCCTGCTGAATGTGTGTATAACCCTAAAGAAGCCGAGAGGTTGAAGAAGTTTGATCCAGTGACGTTTGGTAGTGGTCGTGGCCACCACCATGCAAAGAGCCACCGTCGCAGCCACGCCGTGTCTATTTAAAGAGGGATGTAGTTACTATATATTACTATCATTTTGTTTCTTATTTTAAAATTTTGTTATTTTGTTGGTCATTTAGTGATCCACTTTTTGTTAATTTTTATGTGCATAATGGTGGAAAAGCATATAATTTGTTTATGATCATAATTATGTGGAAAATGACTAAATTTCAAATGATGATCTTCAAGGCTTGATGTGCTTGTGATATAAGGTCTAACCATTTGTAAACCATACTTTATTATAGATAATTTATTTATTGGCCCTAGAAATTATTTGTTATTTGAATGCTACTTTGTTTAAGGTCAAATAATGGCTACTTGACAACCGAGTTTGGTGCAATCAAATTAAATTTATAATTTCTTAACTTAATCATGGACCCTTCCTTGATTTTGTATTACAACTTTTCATTATTGTCTCTTTGATTTTGTATTCTCTCTCTTTAATTATGTAGTGCAGTAGTGATATTGTATATAATTAGGATTAATCTATCCTTTTGTAGGTCACCAATTCACCATAGTATTACCTTTTTCTATTTTCATGACATTGGTCGAGCTTGTATAATAAGAATGAGTTATTTCATCACATAAAAAATTTAATTTAAATTAAATCGTCATCCGATTTTAATTTAAGTTCAATTTACCATGGGAAGTCGAAGACTTTTCTAATGATTAGTATGTATTAAGCAATTATAACATTTTTTTACTGTTTTTTTTTTTCTTTTTTCGTGTGAACTTTGATGGTTTTTTAATGATGTGACAACAATGAAGAGCTTGAAAATAAAGAGTAATTAAATATCAAAAGAAACTAGATTAGTTGGTGGTGTCACTTGTCGTATCATCTTTTAGCTTGATCTTCTTTTAAACATATATTTTCAGGCATAAATTTTAAGTCTATCTATCATTTTTTTAATCTATCAAACACATGAATAACAATAAAGGGAGGTGACAGATGAGGACGCTCTTCAATGCTAGACATAAAAATAAAATAAAATGCGCGAATGATTTGTCATGAAAGAAGTCAAAATTTTATGACAAATGCCAAAAGAGTCCAATCTGACGACACATAAATGTAGCCACGATTTAAGCAAATTTGTGGCATAAAGGCAGGTCACATTTGAAAAGGTACACTATCTTACAAGGCCATCTCCAGCCGGTTCCCGCGGCACACCACACACAGATTCGTCGTGCCAACCCCAATGAGCTCTGGTTGGAGGTCCGACTTATTTTTTCCCCCTTCCAATAGTTAAACATACTAAAATTTTACTTTATTTTTAAGAAAACACAACGGTTGAGATGGCGACAACTTTTAAAATCGAAAGTTTAAAATTTATGAATTTCTTTTATATCTCATTTACTTTTATTAATGTACTTGAGGTTTTTTAATTAACGAATTTTTTTTTTTATTATTTGTTATTTTTGAATATAATTTTTTTATTTAATATTAATAGCGTGGCCATTTAAAACCGAAAAGTTTAATAAGAGGTGGTTTAAAATATGCTAGTAAAGTGAAAGTTTAAAATTGAGAATAAATTTAAAACTGAAGATTGTGTTGGATATGGCCAAAAAAAAGTGGTCAACAATTTCTGACTTTTATATAAAAGTGTTCATACTGTCTTTGTTATTCTAATATCAGTCTAGTTTTACAGATTTCCAATGCTAGAATAGAAAAATAATCGTATATAGAATTGTCGACCCCATCAAGATAAAACCTTTCGAATGCCAAGGGGAAACGAAATACTGCAATGATTATTAGTTGTATATATGGGAATTGAAATCATGAAATGGATAGAAGCCATAGATTAGTTATCATTTCAACTTTTTCGTTAGCACGTAATGAATAGTTTTCCATACTAGAAGTTACAATTCTTGGCCCGTTTGTGTTTTTCATACCAAATGGCTTCTAATCTACCGAGATACGCGTGCGGGTCGTGTTGCCTTCGGGTTCCAATCTTTAGCATACTGCCCGCTTGATGTCACTGCTAGGGTTTCGAGCCACTAACCAACTAACACGCCGTTCTAAAAGGAAAAAAAAATCATCATCTAACTATCTAAGAGTTTAGGGGTTTAAGTCTCGCAACGAACACATGATGTGTTATTTAACTTTCAAAAAAAGAAAAAGGATAAAATAAATAGCGATGTAATCTTTTAAAAGTGCGACTACATCTGGATTCTACCGCATTTGACCACACTAAAACTGATTAAGCTTCAGGAACATATGCACAAGTTCGATATCATTTTTATTAAATTTATTACTTTTTTTTTACCATTGTTTTTATTAGATATAACAACCGATCAATAAATAACACGTGTCCAGAACCACATAAGAGTAAACCTCAACCATCTTCCCCGAGACGTGCAAGGTGCAACCATTGACCCAATCACCAGATACCTACACAGCTACACTGTTTGCAATACAACTACACCGCCGTCACATTTTCTAGTTGACATGGTTTCAGACCATATCTGAAAACCCACACTTCCTCCGGCCACAAGCCCACAACCCTTCCCTGCCATCACCACCGGTCACTACGCACTCTGTTCACCATCTTCAGCAAACTTGAACTTCTAACAAACTTAGCCTTACATCCATTGAAATCAAACTTTCACACATACAAATTCATCTAAAAAATAACCAACAAAATAAATTTATAACATTAACTAAAAGCATTTAATCATTTGGGTCAACTTGGTTGCAATCAGATGGTGGAGGGTGAAGGCTGCAATAGAGATAAAAGGGAATAAGAGACGGATGCTAGATAATACAGAATCTGGGAGAAAATAGCAAGTGCAGGAGCTGTATTTGTATATTACTGTTCTGAAAAAAAAAAGTAATTAAAAGTTTAAAAAAATAAAAATGTAAGAGCAATTTGGTCGTGTCATTGAACAGAGATGACTTCGGAAAAAAGCAGACCACAAAAAACAGGCAGTGTAATAAAGGCGGCGCAATGATGATATGTGAAAAAAAGACTACGATATCGATTAGCGTCAAAGCAAGCAATCGTTCATAAAGAAACCATGAAACCAAACATCAAACAGAGAAATAATTAAACAATAAAAATGCTAAACAAGTAAAGAAAGTTACAAACACAATTCAAAAATACGTAACCTTTACTCTCATAGCTAAAAGAATTTGAAGTAACATCCTCAGTTCACACAGGAACCGTCTCAAAATCTAAGGCTACATACCGATGACTGGCATCTAGATTAACAAAGTCAACTTGCACTATAAGATCAATCACACCAAAACTTTCCAAACAACCAAAAAAAAAAGAATTGGGGTGCAACGGGGCAAGAGGAAGTTTAGCAATACCCATTAAAGAAATACAAACTCTCTTGACCCTAAACCGTCTACTGACCATCTTGACTCTCGTCCTTGGCAAGTTTAATCATGTCATCAATTCGGAGGATCGTTATAGCTGCTTCAGTTGCAAACTGTGACAAAAAAAAAAGAAACAGGTTTTAGGCCTCGCGTAGAGGTGGCAATAAGGGTAAACATGCCAATAGAAGTATTGGACAAAAATAATATGTTGTACAGATCAAAATCTAGAAGAGTGAACGGGCCAGAAAAAGTCAAATGGTGACCTATTTCCTAAATCTAAATAAATAATCAGTCAGTCGAATGATGATCTATTCGACTATTCCCTACAAGGCTATGACGAAACTGATCAAGTAAATGGGCCTGATTTAATAACTCACCTGCAGTATCTTAACCTTGCTCATTGCAGGTTCTATAACACCAGCTTCTAAGTTGTTACGGACTGTACCCTTTACTAGGTCAAGACCCATGCTAGAAAAAGAAAACACAATTCAAAAAAAAATTAGTATGTCACATGAGATTATCAACTAGAATGAACTAAAAAGTAGAATGTTACCTAGATAAATGCTTCTTATCTGCCTTGGTTTGTGCAGTGTGGTGATAGGCACGCAGTTTGGCTACCAAATCAGTTGCATCCTTCGCAGCATTGACAGCAAGAACCTGTACATCAAACATATTATATATGATAGAGTTATGAAAACATTAGATGAGATATATAAAATTTGACTGCATCAAACCTTTGGAATTATCAACAATGATTCAGCAAATTCTGCAATTGCCAGCTGTTCCCGAGATCCCAAAGTTGTAGCAAGGTACTCTAAATACACAGACAATGCAGCCTCAACTGCACCTCCACCAGCAACCACCTGATTGAACAGTTTACCAAAATTCAGTATATGGTTTAAGTGTGCATGTGTACATACATATGCAGTTTAGAATATAAACTTACTGAATTGGATTCGAGAGTTCTCTTGACAATACATAAAGCATCATGCAAAGCTCTATCCATTTCATCAAGCATGAAGTCATTAGCACCTCGGAGAATTAGAGAAACCTGTAGCAATTATCACAAAACCAATCAGTTGAGATATGCAATGTTTAGAAGTTCTAAAAAACAAAAATGAAATATAATTATATCACATACTGCACTTGTTGTTTTAGTTCCCTTTATCAGTATCACATCATCATCTGCAATGCGCTCCTCAACTACTTCATCTGCGTATCCAAGAAATGATGAATCAAACGTTTCTTCTCCTTCCATGTCAGCAAACGTTGAAACCGCAGTTGCACCCGTGGACTTGGCAACATGGCGTAAATCCTCTTTTCGCACCCGTCTCACAGCAATTGCACCAGCTTCCACAAAATACTGAGTTGATACAAGAAAATTCAATAAGAAAACTAAATATGTATCGTGTAATAGACAGAACAACATCAATCAAAATACAAACAGCTCACCTTAAGTGCCATGTCATCAATTCCCTTGGTAGTTAAAATAACATTAGCACCAGCCTTTAGTATCTTTTCAATACGTTCTTTCGTCATATCAGATTCTCTGTAACATAATTTGTTGTAAGGTAAGCTCTAATATAAATTTGTTTTCATATGATCACTGAAGCACTCAGCCTCAAACAAACAAAATATGATGTGTCCCACCTTTGACGAATCTTCTCCAACTCACGTGGGTCAGAGACCAAAACCTGAACCCCCAATTGCATTTTTGTCTTTTGGAGATTGAAATCGAGACAAGCGATCCTTGCAGGAGAAACCCTCATTGGCATTCCTTGTGCTGCGCGTCCAGTATTAAGGGCATAACCTTTCATCAAGTAGCTTTCTTTAGCACTTTTTCCATGAGCTTTTAGAATATTGATTCCCTAAAGGCAACAAGAAGATTGGTCAAGTTGGTTTGAATGTCAAAAACAATCCGGGAACTAGTGCAAAGAATGAAAATTTTAGAATGAATTTTGTAAACTAATCATATTCCAAGTGTGATTTTGATTTGAAGCAATCATGTGACAAAAAACTTTCTACCAATTGACAGAAAAATTGAAAAGAAAGACAGTGACCCAAGACTAATGACCAACCTTGATTGGATACTTGACTTCACCGCGAGCATTGGTCATCTTAACGGATAGTACAGCTTCAACAACCTAAGGATACAACCAGTACATGATATTTCTTCAGGCATTAAGAAGTTAAAGGAATGCAGGTCAACTCGAGAAACACATCAGAATATCAAAACACACATGAAAGGATAAGATGAAAGTCTAACTTCGAACATACCAAATTTGCAAAGAAGTCATCATCACTTGCTAACAGTTTTGAAGACATGCTTGTCTTTGCACAGTTCACAAGGGAATCTTTTCCGAGCTTATCAACCTAAAAGAAAAACATACCGAGTAAGATGGTCACAAGATAGCGAAGAGTCTGACAAATGTTTAGCTTAAAGACAGAAACTCCAGTTCTAGCAAAAGCTAACTTCCAGCATCTTATGTTACCTTGATTGCAAGCTTTTCCTCGATATATTTGCATGCTTCTCTCATTGCAAGCTGACATAAAAAAAAAGTATTGTAAGAAAAATGTCTACAAGATAGTTCCAATAAATGATTTATAACCATATCGAGAAGCCAAAAAATTGAGCAACACTCACTCTGTAACCACTTATTACGGATGTCGGGTGGATCTTATTCTTTACAAGATCATTTGCCCTCTGCAAAATAATCAAACATTATTATAAGAGATTCTGATAATATTCAGATTTATTCGTGAAACTTATGTCTTCAAAATAACATAATCTTCATAACAACGATTTGTACACTTAAAAAATAACTATACCTTGAGTAACTCGGCTGCTATAATGACCACAGAAGTTGTGCCATCTCCTACTTCTCTATCTTGAAGCTCAGCCAATTCAACAAGAACCTATATAATAGCCAGAACTTAGAGTACTTTTAACACGTATTAAACAGTCCAAGAATTACATGAAACATCAATATATAACAAAAAATCAACGAAAACAAACCAACAGATATAAAAATTCATGTCACACCTTGGCAGCTGGATGCTCAACATCCAACATTTTGAGAATTGTAGCACCATCATTTGTGATAGTTACATCTCCGATATCGTCAACCAGCATCTGATACACAGAACCACATTAGCTAAATTCGGGCAAATTAAATTTGACTAGATTTACATCAGATAAAAAAATCCAAGTGAACTGTATACATCAAGTATAAGAGTAATTCCATATGAAGGTCCCAAACAACATTATTTGACTAAGCTAATGAACTCATGAATGAAGAGCTTATCAACAAAAAAACAGAGACTATTTAACAAGGAAATAGTGATGAAGAAAAAAAAAGAACCTGGTCATTTTCCATTATTTAAAGTAAAATGCGCACTTGTTACGACTGAAAGAGCCACAAATGAGCTACGTTTTCCATCAAGCCACCGACTTTCAGTAAAATTCTTTTACACATTGTTCACTCAACACATTAAACGACATCGACTCGTTAATCCATCCAGATCATATTTATCTAGACATAAACTATATCGATACAACACTTAACGAGTTAAAAAAAGGTATACAAATAGGACCTAGAATGTAAAGTCACAAATCACATCCTTAATCCAAATCTTAATTATGAAAAATTACAACATTAATATTCACTTTTATTAGATCCAGGACACACAAATCTTCATACAACCTAAAATAAACTTTATAAAAACACACATTGACACATAAACTATATATATAAATTACGTAATATATAAACTATATATATAAATGTACGTAATATATAAACTATATATAAATGTAAGTAATAAATAAACTATATATATATATATATATATATATATATATATATATATATATATATATATATATATATATATATATATATATATATATATATATATATATATATATATATATATATATATATATATATATATATATATATATATATATATATATATATATATATATATATATATATATATATATATATATATATATATATATATATATATATATATATATATATATATATATATATATATATATATATATATATATATATATATATATATATATATATATATATATATATATATATATATATATATATATATATATATATATATATATATATATATATATATATATATATATATATATATATATATATATATATATATATATATATATATATATATATATATATATATATATATATATATATATATATATATATATATATATATATATATATATATATATATATATATATATATATATATATATATATATATATATATATATATATATATATATATATATATATATATATATATATATATATATATATATATATATATATATATATATATATATATATATATATATATATATATATATATATATATATATATATATATATATATATATATATATATATATATATATATATATATATATATATATATATATATATATATATATATATATATATATATATATATATATATATATATATATATATATATATATATATATATATATATATATATATATATATATATATATATATATATATATATATATATATATATATATATATATATATATATATATATATATATATATATATATATATATATATATATATATATATATATATATATATATATATATATATATATATATATATATATATATATATATATATATATATATATATATATATATATATATATATATATATATATATATATATATATATATATATATATATATATATATATATATATATATATATATATATATATATATATATATATATATATATATATATATATATATATATATATATATATATATATATATATATATATATATATATATATATATATATATATATATATATATATATATATATATATATATATATATATATATATATATATATATATATATATATATATATATATATATATATATATATATATATATATATATATATATATATATATATATATATATATATATATATATATATATATATATATATATATATATATATATATATATATATATATATATATATATATATATATATATATATATATATATATATATATATATATATATATATATATATATATATATATATATATATATATATATATATATATATATATATATATATATATATATATATATATATATATATATATATATATATATATATATATATATATATATATATATATATATATATATATATATATATATATATATATATATATATATATATATATATATATATATATATATATATATATATATATATATATATATATATATATATATATATATATATATATATATATATATATATATATATATATATATATATATATATATATATATATATATATATATATATATATATATATATATATATATATATATATATATATATATATATATATATATATATATATATATATATATATATATATATATATATATATATATATATATATATATATATATATATATATATATATATATATATATATATATATATATATATATATATATATATATATATATATATATATATATATATATATATATATATATATATATATATATATATATATATATATATATATATATATATATATATATATATATATATATATATATATATATATATATATATATATATATATATATATATATATATATATATATATATATATATATATATATATATATATATATATATATATATATATATATATATATATATATATATATATATATATATATATATATATATATATATATATATATATATATATATATATATATATATATATATATATATATATATATATATATATATATATATATATATATATATATATATATATATATATATATATATATATATATATATATATATATATATATATATATATATATATATATATATATATATATATATATATATATATATATATATATATATATATATATATATATATATATATATATATATATATATATATATATATATATATATATAAATATATATTAATATATATATATATATATATATATATATTTATATATACTTGATTTATATAAATCTTTTATACATACATATATACTTACAAGTACATATATATATATAAAATTACGTATATATATATATATATATATATAGTTATATACATACTCGACCTTTCCAATTACCCAAATAAATCCACCCCTAATTCGATTAAACCCAACCCTAAATTCCCATTATTTCCCTAAATTCTTGATCAAAACCCCACAAAAAAATATGACAACCGATCAGTGAAACCCTAACTCGTTTGCTCACTAAATTAATCAATTAACACGATGGCTTCAACTCCCTGGTATATTCGAAAAAGTGGCTCTGAAGAGTTTAATCCATGTATTTTCCTTGTCTTTATATTACCAATGTATTTACATTCCTTCAAAATTTAAATGACAGGTGGAAACCCTAACTTATTTTCGTTGAAAGTTCATCATGGTGGGAAGTTTACCAAGTCTCCGGGCAAAAAATACATCAATGGAAAGGTTAGTTTCATTGACATGATCGATGGTGATGCTTTTAGTGTACCTGAACTTAACGACACGATGAAAGAATTAGGCTATACAGAAAATATGTCAATGTGTTTCTATTTATTGGCACCAGATGCTTATAATATGGATGCTGGAGTTCATGCACTAGCTAATGATAATGATGTGCTAGATTTGTTAAAGTATTTAGCTTTTGTCAAAGTAATAGAAGTCTACACTGTTAATGAAGGGGAAACTAACTTAGAAAAGGTTAAAAAGGGTTTATTTAACGATAATGTGGAAACTGATAATCCTTTTGATGATCCATTCTTTTCTGAACTGGTTGAAAATGATTTTGGGGGTGGTGTGAAACACACTGTTAATGACATTGGGCAGGGGAGTGGGGCAAAGAAACCAGTAAATGATTTTTTGCACACTGTTAATGATGGTGGGGAGGGTAGTGGTGTGAAAGATACTGTGATTGAAGTTGAATGTGATAATGAGTCTGAAGATAGTGGTGAGGATAATGGTGTGTTATTTTAGCAACTTAATTATGTCTTACTTAAACTATTGATGTGCAGGTATTCTTGTTTAGGACCTCAACTGCTCACTTTGGATTGTTCAAGGACTAAAGATGTGAAGACTAAAGACTTGGAAACAGAAGGACTAAAGGAGACAAGAGAGAAAACAAGGAGGGCCATTGTGTATCTTCTGTGCCTATATAATCTGCACACCTTCCATCTTGGATCTTTAACATTCCCTGCCATCATTTTCTGATTTCTAACCGTTGTGTCATAATATTCTCTCGATGTAATCGTTAATCGTTTTCTGGCATTTTAGGGTTTGTTCATATCAAAACTATTTCTCTATTACTTGTATTAAACCTATTATTAGATATTAATCGTATGGCTATTTTATCCTATTTTGTTCTTGTTATTGAGTCATCTAAGATAATCATCAAAGCGTTTATAAGCTTTAAGTAATTTTATCATGGTATCAGAGCCAGGTTGCTTGGCGATCTTTCTTGATTCAGATTTGTGTCTGTTTCAATTGATTCTATTTATATATAAAAAAAAAAAAAAATTATTTTTATTTTTAGGGTTTATCTCGATTTGGGGGTTTTCTTTTTTTAGGGTTTATTCTCAATCGATTGATCTTATCTTCCGCAAATCTCTTTTATTCTTGATTGAACATTGCTCCTTTTTAGGGTTTGTGTTCAATCAATTGATTTTCCATATTCTGGTTCTCTCCTTCCTATCCATAGGTTGTGTGAGTATTGATACATCTTCTTCTGCTCGTGTGTTTTTTTTTTTTTTTTTTTTTTTTTTTTTTTTTTTTTTTTTTTTTTTTTTTTTTTTTTTTTTTTTTTTTTTTTTTTTTTTTTTTTTTTTTTTTTTTTTTTTTTTTTTTTTTTTTTTTTTTTTTTTTTTTTTTTTTTTTTTTTTTTTTTTTTTTTTTTTTTTTTTTTTTTTTTTTTTTTTTTTTTTTTTTTTTTTTTTTTTTTTTTTTTTTTTTTTTTTTTTTTTTTTTTTTTTTTTTTTTTTTTTTTTTTTTTTTTTTTTTTTTTTTTTTTTTTTTTTTTTTTTTTTTTTTTTTTTTTTTTTTTTTTTTTTTTTTTTTTTTTTTTTTTTTTTTTTTTTTTTTTTTTTTTTTTTTTTTTTTTTTTTTTTTTTTTTTTTTTTTTTTTTTTTTTTTTTTTTTTTTTTTTTTTTTTTTTTTTTTTTTTTTTTTTTTTTTTTTTTTTTTTTTTTTTTTTTTTTTTTTTTTTTTTTTTTTTTTTTTTTTTTTTTTTTTTTTTTTTTTTTTTTTTTTTTTTTTTTTTTTTTTTTTTTTTTTTTTTTTTTTTTTTTTTTTTTTTTTTTTTTTTTTTTTTTTTTTTTTTTTTTTTTTTTTTTTTTTTTTTTTTTTTTTTTTTTTTTTTTTTTTTTTTTTTTTTTTTTTTTTTTTTTTTTTTTTTTTTTTTTTTTTTTTTTTTTTTTTTTTTTTTTTTTTTTTTTTTTTTTTTTTTTTTTTTTTTTTTTTTTTTTTTTTTTTTTTTTTTTTTTTTTTTTTTTTTTTTTTTTTTTTTTTTTTTTTTTTTTTTTTTTTTTTTTTTTTTTTTTTTTTTTTTTTTTTTTTTTTTTTTTTTTTTTTTTTTTTTTTTTTTTTTTTTTTTTTTTTTTTTTTTTTTTTTTTTTTTTTTTTTTTTTTTTTTTTTTTTTTTTTTTTTTTTTTTTTTTTTTTTTTTTTTTTTTTTTTTTTTTTTTTTTTTTTTTTTTTTTTTTTTTTTTTTTTTTTTTTTTTTTTTTTTTTTTTTTTTTTTTTTTTTTTTTTTTTTTTTTTTTTTTTTTTTTTTTTTTTTTTTTTTTTTTTTTTTTTTTTTTTTTTTTTTTTTTTTTTTTTTTTTTTTTTTTTTTTTTTTTTTTTTTTTTTTTTTTTTTTTTTTTTTTTTTTTTTTTTTTTTTTTTTTTTTTTTTTTTTTTTTTTTTTTTTTTTTTTTTTTTTTTTTTTTTTTTTTTTTTTTTTTTTTTTTTTTTTTTTTTTTTTTTTTTTTTTTTTTTTTTTTTTTTTTTTTTTTTTTTTTTTTTTTTTTTTTTTTTTTTTTTTTTTTTTTTTTTTTTTTTTTACCTTGTCAGTAGCAAATTCCTTCACACTTGGAGTGCTCTGGGTGTGAAGTGTTTGGCCTATAGGCTTGGATTATTTTTTTTTTATCTGCTGCTACCTGTCCTTTATTTGGTTCTTTAGTTCTAACCTTTTCTTGGTAGAAGAGAGGGCTCTGGATAATACTTGTCTTGAACACTTCAGTGTTCCTGAATCTGGTTCCTTATCTTGTTGCTCTTTAGGTTTCTGTGTTCTTGTGTTTTGTTTGTGATTATCTGTCTGCTTGTTGTGCAATCATGGCTGAGGTTGATAATGATGTCAATCTTGATGGTTTTGATATTGGTAATCCTTTTGGAACTATGATAAGCAAACTGGATTTTGGTGATGAACTGTACTTACATGCTAGTGATACTATTGGTACACCTTTAATCAGTTTTAAACTAAAGGGAACTGAAAATTATAGGGTTTGGGCTTGTGCTATGGAACTTGCCCTTGAAACCAAGAATAAAATGGGCTTTGTCACTGGTACTTGTGTAAAACCTACTAATAATGAAATTCTTGCTAAACAGTGGGACAGGTGTAACTCTGTTGTGTTGTCATGGATTCTTAGTTCTGTCACTGAAGAATTATACTTGGGTCAAATTTTTTCAAAAAATGCCAAAAATGTTTGGGAAGAACTTAAGGAAACTTATGACAAGGTGGATGGATCCATTATCTTTAATCTGCATCATAAAATACACTCTCTGACTCAAAATGGATCTTCTCTTTCTGAATACTATCATAGACTAAACTCTTACTGGAAACAGTTTGATGCTCTTGTCAAGCTTCCCACCTGCACATGCAATGCAGCAAAGGAAATTCAAGAGCATCATCAGCTTTTAAAACTTATGCAGTTTCTTATGGGTCTTGACAATGTGTATTTGCAAGTTAGAAGTAACATTCTTATGAAAGATCCTCTGCCCACTGTCAAGGCAGCTTTTGCCATTGTGTCTAGAGAGGAATCTCATAGAGCTGGCAACTCTAATGACAATTCCTCAAAACCTCATAACAGTGCCTTTGTTGCAAAAACCTTTGATGGAAAAAGATCTTTTGGTAACAGAAACTTTAACAATTTTAACAATAAAAACAGTTTTGAAAGCAGGCCCTTTGATAACAATAGAAATTTTGAGAAAAAAGGATCAAGTAATAGAAACTTTGATTCACCTCAGTGTTCTGGTTGCCATAGGTATGGGCATACCTTGGAGAAATGTTTTGAAGTTGTTGGTTATCCTGCTGGATATGGCAGAAATTCTAATGCTAGAAAGAACAATAACCAATCTTTTTATAGGAACAATAATAATGCTGTGTTGAGTGATCTGTCTAGTACTTGTTCTCCATCCAGTTCCAATTCTGGAACTGATTCTAATACTACCATGACCCTCACTTCTGAACAATACACAAAGTTGATGAATTTGTTAAATGACAAGGCTCCCACTAAAGGATTACAAGCCAATTTGGCAGGTACATTCTTTAATTCTAATTGTTTCTTCAATTCTCACTTTGACCAGTTTTTCAGTTTTAATACTAGTACTAAGAGTAAAATGTTTGAAAATGGATGGATCACTGATTCTGGTGCTAACTCTCACATGACATGTAATGAAAGTTTTTTGTTTAATGTTCATGATATCTCTGGATTGGGTCTTACTGTGGGTCATCCTAATGGCACTAAGGCTAGGATTTTAAAAATTGGTGATTTGAGATTAAATGAGTGCATTGTTCTGTTTGGGGTCTTATTTGTTCCAGAGTATTGTGTAAATCTTCTGTCTGTATATAGCTTAACTAGAGATAGTAAGGCATTTGTTGGTTTTGACCAAAACAGTTGTATTATACAGGACTTACAAACCCAGAAAGTGATTGGGAGTGGTAGACAAAATGGGGGCTTATATATTTTCCAAAATAAGTATAAAGGTACTAATGTTGTTAGTAATCACATCAATATTGAATGTCACCTTTCTACCCATGTCTGGCACAATAGACTTGGTCACCCATCTGATCATGTCTTGCATACTCTTGGAAAACAATTAAACCTTGATAAAAATATTGTCACCTCTCCTTGTGAAGTCTGCCATAAGGCCAAGCAAACTAGAGACCCTTTTCCATTGAGTGAACACAAAACTCACTCATTAGGTGAATTAATTCATATTGACCTTTGGGGGCCCTATAAAGTGCAAACCAGAGAAGGATACAAATCCTTTCTCACTATTGTTGATGACCACACCAGGGCTGTTTGGGTATATCTTTTGAAAAGTAAGGATGAAACATATGAGAACTTTGTAAAATTCCACAGTTTTCTTAAAACTCAATTTAAAAGAGACATTAAGGTTGTTAGAAGTGACAATGGGAGTGAGTTTATCAATCAAAAGATGAACTCCTTCATGAATCAACATGGGATATCTCACCAAACCTCTTGCACTTATAGTCCCCAGCAGAATGGGGTGGTTGAAAGGAAACATAGACACTTGCTCAATGTTGCAAGAGCTCTTATGTTTCAAGGGGGAATACCTCTTTACCTTTGGTCTGACTGTGTCCTAACTGCTACTTATTTAATCAACAGGTTACCATCCTTTGTGCTTTCTGGAAAATCTCCTTATGAATTAATTTATAAACATGAACCCAGTCTCTCCCATCTTAGGGCATTTGGTTGTCTCTGTTTTGCTACTATATTAAATAATCATGATAAGTTTTCCAGCAGGTCTGAAAAATGTGTGCTTATTGGTTACTCAAATGAAAAGAAAGGTTACAAGCTATTTAGCTTGGACAATAAGACTATCCCCCCCCCCCCCCCCCCCCCCCCCCCCCCCCCCCCCCCCCCCCCCCCCCCCCCCCCCCCCCCCCCCCCCCCCCCCCCCCCCCCCCCCCCCCCCCCCCCCCCCCCCCCCCCCCCCCCCCCCCCCCCCCCCCCCCCCCCCCCCCCCCCCCCCCCCCCCCCCCCCCCCCCCCCCCCCCCCCCCCCCCCCCCCCCCCCCCCCCCCCCCCCCCCCCCCCCCCCCCCCCCCCCCCCCCCCCCCCCCCCCCCCCCCCCCCCCCCCCCCCCCCCCCCCCCCCCCCCCCCCCCCCCCCCCCCCCCCCCCCCCCCCCCCCCCCCCCCCCCCCCCCCCCCCCCCCCCCCCCCCCCCCCCCCCCCCCCCCCCCCCCCCCCCCCCCCCCCCCCCCCCCCCCCCCCCCCCCCCCCCCCCCCCCCCCCCCCCCCCCCCCCCCCCCCCCCCCCCCCCCCCCCCCCCCCCCCCCCCCCCCCCCCCCCCCCCCCCCCCCCCCCCCCCCCCCCCCCCCCCCCCCCCCCCCCCCCCCCCCCCCCCCCCCCCCCCCCCCCCCCCCCCCCCCCCCCCCCCCCCCCCCCCCCCCCCCCCCCCCCCCCCCCCCCCCCCCCCCCCCCCCCCCCCCCCCCCCCCCCCCCCCCCCCCCCCCCCCCCCCCCCCCCCCCCCCCCCCCCCCCCCCCCCCCCCCCCCCCCCCCCCCCCCCCCCCCCCCCCCCCCCCCCCCCCCCCCCCCCCCCCCCCCCCCCCCCCCCCCCCCCCCCCCCCCCCCCCCCCCCCCCCCCCCCCCCCCCCCCCCCCCCCCCCCCCCCCCCCCCCCCCCCCCCCCCCCCCCCCCCCCCCCCCCCCCCCCCCCCCCCCCCCCCCCCCCCCCCCCCCCCCCCCCCCCCCCCCCCCCCCCCCCCCCCCCCCCCCCCCCCCCCCCCCCCCCCCCCCCCCCCCCCCCCCCCCCCCCCCCCCCCCCCCCCCCCCCCCCCCCCCCCCCCCCCCCCCCCCCCCCCCCCCCCCCCCCCCCCCCCCCCCCCCCCCCCCCCCCCCCCCCCCCCCCCCCCCCCCCCCCCCCCCCCCCCCCCCCCCCCCCCCCCCCCCCCCCCCCCCCCCCCCCCCCCCCCCCCCCCCCCCCCCCCCCCCCCCCCCCCCCCCCCCCCCCCCCCCCCCCCCCCCCCCCCCCCCCCCCCCCCCCCCCCCCCCCCCCCCCCCCCCCCCCCCCCCCCCCCCCCCCCCCCCCCCCCCCCCCCCCCCCCCCCCCCCCCCCCCCCCCCCCCCCCCCCCCCCCCCCCCCCCCCCCCCCCCCCCCCCCCCCCCCCCCCCCCCCCCCCCCCCCCCCCCCCCCCCCCCCCCCCCCCCCCCCCCCCCCCCCCCCCCCCCCCCCCCCCCCCCCCCCCCCCCCCCCCCCCCCCCCCCCCCCCCCCCCCCCCCCCCCCCCCCCCCCCCCCCCCCCCCCCCCCCCCCCCCCCCCCCCCCCCCCCCCCCCCCCCCCCCCCCCCCCCCCCCCCCCCCCCCCCCCCCCCCCCCCCCCCCCCCCCCCCCCCCCCCCCCCCCCCCCCCCCCCCCCCCCCCCCCCCCCCCCCCCCCCCCCCCCCCCCCCCCCCCCCCCCCCCCCCCCCCCCCCCCCCCCCCCCCCCCCCCCCCCCCCCCCCCCCCCCCCCCCCCCCCCCCCCCCCCCCCCCCCCCCCCCCCCCCCCCCCCCCCCCCCCCCCCCCCCCCCCCCCCCCCCCCCCCCCCCCCCCCCCCCCCCCCCCCCCCCCCCCCCCCCCCCCCCCCCCCCCCCCCCCCCCCCCCCCCCCCCCCCCCCCCCCCCCCCCCCCCCCCCCCCCCCCCCCCCCCCCCCCCCCCCCCCCCCCCCCCCCCCCCCCCCCCCCCCCCCCCCCCCCCCCCCCCCCCCCCCCCCCCCCCCCCCCCCCCCCCCCCCCCCCCCCCCCCCCCCCCCCCCCCCCCCCCCCCCCCCCCCCCCCCCCCCCCCCCCCCCCCCCCCCCCCCCCCCCCCCCCCATCCTTTGTGCTTTCTGGAAAATCTCCTTATGAATTAATTTATAAACATGAACCCAGTCTCTCCCATCTTAGGGCATTTGGTTGTCTCTGTTTTGCTACTATATTAAATAATCATGATAAGTTTTCCAGCAGGTCTGAAAAATGTGTGCTTATTGGTTACTCAAATGAAAAGAAAGGTTACAAGCTATTTAGCTTGGACAATAAGACTATCTTGTTTTCAAGAGATGTCAAGTTTTATGAAAATGTTTTTCCTTTAAAAATGGCCAGTGGTTCTCACAAACCAACTGATGATAATAATGTTAGTCCTTTACTTCCTTCTGATTCTGTTTTTCTGAATAATCAAGATACAACCAATGCCCAAAAACCCAATGATGAAGGGAGATCCAATGACAATGAAAGTGATGGCAGCAATGATGATCCCTCTGGTGGTACACAGTCTCCTATTAGAGATCAATCTGATTTCTGTGATGGAACTGATGAAGCTGCTAGGGATCAATCTTTGACTGTAACACTTCCAGATGATGAAAACAATTCTTCTGAGGGTAACACCAGTAATGACACTCATTCAATACAAAGGAATGATCCTGTTGATGTTCCTGTTATGCCTAGGAGATCTTCTAGAATCCCTAGAACTCCCAAACACCTTAATGACTTTGTTCTTAATACTAAGACCAAGCATAACATTGCCAACTTTGTTTGTTATTCTAAGTTGAATTCTGAGATTACTTGTCTTGTGACCAATTTGAATAAACATCATGAACCTACCTCTTATCATGAAGCCTGTCAAGACCCCTTGTGGGTTGAGGCTATGAACAAGGAAATTGCTGCCTTACATGAAAATGGAACTTGGGAAGTCACTGATCTCCCACCTAATAGGGAACCCATTGGATGCAAGTGGGTGTACAAAATCAAGTACAAATCCACTGGTGAGATAGATAGATATAAGGCAAGGCTTGTTGCCAAAGGGTATTCTCAAAGAGTGGGAATAGACTTTGATGAAACCTTTTCACCAGTGGTGAAAATGGTTACCATTAGATGTTTAATGACTGTTGCTGTGCATAATCAATGGCCTATTTTCCAACTTGATGTTAACAATGCCTTCTTGTATGGTGACCTTGATGAATGTGTTTACATGTTGCCTCCTCCTGGTTATCACTCTAGTTCTGACACTAGGGTTTGTAGACTAATCAAGTCTTTGTATGGGCTCAAACAAGCACCTAGGAAATGGAATGAAAAATTGACATGTGCTTTGACTGAGTATGGCTTTGTTCAAAGCAAAAGTGATTACTCCTTATATACTAAAACTGTTGATAGAACTATTGTCATTCTTCTTGTCTATGTAGATGATATTGTCATTACTGGCAACTGCTTGAAATCAATTGACCAGTGTAAACTGTTTCTTACCACTAAATTTTCAATTAAAGATCTAGGAAAGTTGAGATACTTTCTTGGAATTGAGATAATTGACACTGAAGATGGTCTCTGTATGACACAAAGGAAATATTGTTTAGATTTGATTGCAGAATTTGGACTGCTTGGATGCAAGCCATCCCAAACACCTGTTGAACCAAATTTGGTTCTTAATGATAAGGATGAAACTGATAAGCCTTTAAGCAATATGACAGAGTATCAAAAGCTTGTTGGTAAGCTTATTTACTTAACTCTCACTAGGCCAGACATTGCATATGCTGTCCATATTCTAAGTCAGTTTATGCACAACCCTCTTGAATCTCATCTCAGAATTGCCTTAAGGGTTCTGAGGTACCTTAAAGGATCTCCAGGTAAAGGTGTTCACTTTAAAAGGAACACATCTCTTAACCTTACTGCCTATGTTGATTCAGACTGGGCCAAGAAAGTTACTGCCAGAAAGAGCATAACTGGTTTCAACCTCTTTCTAGGTGGTTCCTTAATCTCTTGGAAAAGCAAAAAGCAACCCACAATATCCAGGTCCTCTGCAGAAGCTGAGTTTAGGGCTCTTGCTTCTGTTACTTGTGAAATCATTTGGGTTTTGAAAATTCTCAAGGACTTGGGTATTTATGAACAAAACTGTGTTCAGATTAAATGTGATAGTAAGGCTGCAATACAAATTGCAGCCAACCCTGTATTCCATGAAAAAACCAAGCACTTTGAGCTTGATTTGTTTTTTACAAGAGAAAAGGTCATGCAAGGGATTATTGAAATTGTTAAAGTTGCTTCTGAACACAATCTTGCTGATATCTTCACCAAAGGGTTGCCACAAGCACAACATAATGTTTTTTGTAACAAACTTGGTCTTTATGACATCTTCCACAATTAAGTTGTGGGAGGGTGTTATTTTAGCAACTTAATTATGTCTTACTTAAACTATTGATGTGCAGGTATTCTTGTTTAGGACCTCAACTGCTCACTTTGGATTGTTCAAGGACTAAAGATGTGAAGACTAAAGACTTGGAAGCAGAAGGACTAAAGGAGACAAGAGAGAAAACAAGGAGGGCCATTGTGTATCTTCTGTGCCTATATAATCTGCACACCTTCCATCTTGGATCTTTAACATTCCCTGCCATCATTTTCTGATTTCTAACCGTTGTGTCATAATATTCTCTCGATGTAATCGTTAATCGTTTTCTGGCATTTTAGGGTTTGTTCATATCAAAACTATTTCTCTATTACTTGTATTAAACCTATTATTAGATATTAATCGTATGGCTATTTTATCCTATTTTGTTCTTGTTATTGAGTCATCTAAGATAATCATCAAAGCGTTTATAAGCTTTAAGTAATTTTATCAGAGGACAATGAGGATAACAATGAGGAGGATACTGGTGAAGATAGTGATTTCATTGCAGATGATGTTGTTGATATGCATGACTTTGAAGTTGATATTAGAGGCGGAGCCATGATTCTGGATTGGAGGGGGCTGGATTTCATTATATACGTAGTCATGAATATCATATCCCATATAGTATAATATATTGTCGTGTCGTTTTAGGTTATAAACGACTACTCTATTTCCTTTTAAGAAAATCATTTAAATCTTTGTTTGATGACTCAACTCCAATTTATTAACGGGTTGAAACCAAATTGGTAGAATATTAACCCTTTAGGTTAAGATTCATTTATGAAATTTTAATATTAACCATTGATTTTTATCAAGGTTAAGATTTAACCAATTTTATCTTCCAACTTTGAGAGTTTAAAAGAAAACAAAAATTCTTCTAACTTTATGTATGTTGCAAAGTAAACTATAAGATGTTTTTTGAACAACTATATTTTTCTCTGATTTATATATAACTTTCCACAACAATATAAAATAAATTGAACTTTAGTGTCAAAATAGGATGATTTTGATAATGTCTAGATACATACATGTTTACATGGTAATGTGATATGGCATCTTTATCTTCGATACTTGTAGCAAACATATAAGCTATACAAATTAAATTAAATATAATTATATTAAAGTAAATTCAATTTAAATATACTCTATACATCACAGTAAACATACAAGAGTAGAAGACATAATGATGGTCCCACTCCCAAGACATCTCATTTTCCTTTATTTAAATATATCAAAGACACCATTTCCCAATAAACAAAAACTAAACACTGAATATCTCGATTTAGACAAATAAAACATGACTAATCGGAGAAGATGAAATAAGGCTATTTCCGGCACCGGAAAATCAATATATCCGAAGAAAGTGATTGTTTAATGTCGTTACTCGATTATGATTGATAACACTTACATTTTTGAAGTGATTGGAGGGGCCTTGTTTCTACAAACTTTCAAGATTTACTTATTGGGTTGTATTTGCCGGAAGTAAACGAGATGGGTTGGCGGGGGCTGAGCACCGCCACTGCAGTGGTGAAGCTAGAAATTTTTGAGTGGGGGTCGGGATCTAAATTTTTTTTCCTAACGCTATTTTTTCCCCTAACGCTATTAAAATGGGGGGTCGAAACCGAGTATATCGAAATTTTTCTACACGAAAACAATATACCCCTACATCGCAAAAAAATTTTTAGGGGGTCGGGCGCCCCCCGGCCCCTATATAGTTGCGCCCCTGCGCCACTGGTTGATATGACAGACTTTAAGAATAATATTGATGAAGATGTAGAATGGATAGGTTGTGAGCAGAATCCTAACAAAGTAAGTGAAATACCAATGGAGATTGAAACATTAGACCTTGAGATATTTGATAGTGGGACAGATTCAAATGATGATGATAATCCAACTAGAAAGGAAGCATTGAAAAAGTTAAGACAGGAACATAATACTAACCCAAATAAGAAGGCTCACTTCTTTCATAGCCAAACTTTTGGGACAAAAGTAGAAATCAAAGAACTCATAACCTTGCATTCTATTGAGACAAGAAGACATTTGCCCATAGTTAAAGATGACAAGACAAGAATTAGGGTGATTTGTAGAGGAAGTATTCCAATTTTTAGTGAGCCCAGTGACCCCCAATAAGCCCACTGACCAAAATGAGCCCAATGAGCCTTCTGCAGTAATGAGCCTAACACTGCCCAAAGAGAAAGGCATCTTAAAGCCTGTTGCATCACCAAAAGGCATCAAGTGGGTAAAGAAAGGCAAAAAAAACATTAAGAAAGTTGACCAGGTCAAAAAAGCAAGTGGTGGTAATAAAAAAATTACTTGTCCATGGGTGCTGCACATATCCAGAGGTGTGGGGGAGGACACTTGGATGGTGAAAACATTAAGAAAGTTGACCAGGTCAAAAAAGCAAGTGGTGGTAATAAAAAAATTACTTGTCCATGGGTGCTGCACATATCCAGAGGTGTGGGGGAGGACACTTGGATGGTGAAAACATTAAAAGAAACCCACAATTATCTTCAAGCTAGGGATCTTAAGAAGTGTTCAACTGGTTTTTTGGCAAAAGAGATTGAAGAACAAATAGTTCCAAACCAAAAGATTCAAGCAAATGTTATTAGAGATCAACTGCAGAAAAAATATGAGGTGAAGGTTTCAAAGCATAAGATTTATAGAGCAAATAAGCAAGCAAAAAGCAAGTTAATGGGGGATTACACTGAGCAGTATAGGGTGTTGAGAGATTATATCCTGGAACCTGGGACCACTGTAAAGCTTGGCTTTGAAACTGAGCCTAATCCTGATGTTCAAACCAGACAGTTCAAAAGAATTTACATATGTATTGGAGCTTTAAAAAGAGGATTTGAAGCATGTGGAAGAGATCTTTTAGGTTTGGATGGCTGTTTTATGAA
Source organism: Erigeron breviscapus (assembly GCA_034093135.1). Taxonomy (NCBI): domain Eukaryota; kingdom Viridiplantae; phylum Streptophyta; class Magnoliopsida; order Asterales; family Asteraceae; genus Erigeron; species Erigeron breviscapus. The sequence continues at coordinate 92,286,809 of CM067170.1, read as the reverse complement.
AGGAATGTACCCTGGTCAGTTGTTGACAGCAGTAGGGGTTGATCCAAATAACCAAATCTATCCTCTAGCTTATGGAATTGTTGAGTCAGAAAACAGAAACTCGTGGAGTTGGTTCCTTCAGTGTCTTGGAGAAGACCTTGGCTTGAATGAAACTTAATTTGTTAATGATTAACTGTGTTAGTTTCTTAAGTGGCTTATTTGTGTTCTTTATTATGACATGGAATAATAGCATCTATTGAAGATGTGTTTCCTGCCGCTGAACATAGATTCTGCTTGAAACACATATATGATAACATGAAGAGTTCTTTGAGGGGCCAACTTTACAAAGACTTTCTCTGGAAATTAGCAACAACAACCACTGTTGAGCAATTTAACAGGATTATGGAAGACTTTAAGAAAGTAAACAAGGATGCATTGGACCAGATCCCATTTCAGTGGTATGAACTCAATTTAGTTTAATTAAGTAGTCATATATCAAACACTATTTAGAGATATTTCAGCTTAGTAATATATATTAACAGGAAGATCACATTGTGATGTCCTTTTGAACAACATGTGTGAAGTTTTAAATAGACAACTTGTTGATGGAAGGGAAAAACCAGTGATACTTGCATTAGAGTATACTAGAGAATACCTAATGAAAAGGATTGCAATTGTGCAAAAAGAAATTGATAAGTGTAAAGGGCCTTTAACACCTATGGCATCTGCCTTGTTTCAGACAGAAGCTGCAAAGTACAAGGTATTATGTGTAGCACATTAGTTATTTTTCATCATTATTTACTTGTTATGCTTAATGATTGACTGTTATTAGGCAACTTATAATGCATATCAAGTTGTTGGACCTTGCATGGATCAGTGTGTAGTTGATTTGGAAAATAGGACTTGTTCATGTAGAAAATGGGAACTCACTGGGATTCCATGCAAGCATGCTGTTGCAACTATATGGGATGCTGCAGATAATGAAAGGCATGTTGAGATACTTGAGAGCTATGTTAATCGTGTGTATTGGCTGAATACATGGAAGGCAATGTATAAATTCAAGATTACTCCAATCACTGGAAGGACTTATTGGCCAAAATTACAATACTTCCTCCTAAGCATCATGTCCAAATAGGAAGACCCAAGAAGAAAAGGAGGAAGAGTAAAGTTGAGTTGGATATGGTAAAACAAGGGAAGCTTTCAAGAGAGGGGAAATCTGTGAAATGTGGCAATTGCAAGAAAACTGGTCATAACAAAAGAGGGTGCACAAATCCTGTCAAGGTTTCAAGTGGAAAATCCAAGAAGGCAAAGAAGGCAAGGATGGAGTAGTTTTATGTGTTGGTAGTATTTTATTTAGTTGTCTGTATTTTGTGAAACCAAGTATGTGGTATATTTTTTGGACTTGTGGTATGTTTTTTGGACTTGTTATCAAACTGTTTTCTAGTACCACTTAAAATGGATGTTGATGTATTATGATGATGGACGAATTATTAGCTCATTTGTTGGTATTAATATGGATATCAATATCCAAGTTTTTGCTCATTTGTTTGTTTGGTCATTTGACACTTTTAGTAATTGTCTTGATTTAGGAATTTGGTTACTTATATTTGGGAGCACTCATTTACAAGACCATATTTCATTGCAAAGAAACTAGAACAAATTTTACACACAACTGACCATATTCCATAGATTAACAACTACAATTACAAAAAACACCCAATTTTTTTTTCATATTTCTTGTTTAACTGAGCATCAAGTAAAGAACAAAAAACGCCCAACTTATAACTGGTTGTGGGTGGCAGATTACAAAACTGCCCTCACGTGCAGCTCACGTGCGCCGACTTAACGGCCAAAAAATAACGCCATTAGCCACAGGGACGTAACTTGCAAAGAATGTGACAAGTTTGGACGGATTTGTTTAAAAAAACTTGACAGGGATGTAAACCACGAAAATGGGTAAACCACAGGGACGAATCCTGCAATTAACTCTTTATCTACACCACCCGACTCCGCCTCTACCACCAACAGTCCCCCACCACCACAATGTCGCCGCCACGAACACCGTCGCATTGCGCGGGTACCATGCTAGTTTAAAATTATGTATATTTTGTTGTATTTTTTATATGCCCAATAAATATAAACAAGATTATTTGAAAAGTCAATGTTTTAATGAAAAAAGACATTTAATATATGCTGGTCTTTAGATCAATTGACATCGGTTCCCATGGCAAATTGGGCTACTATGAAAGACTTATGCAATTGTCACAGGCTTGGATCCGGGACTCCATAAGCTGGTAAACAAAATAAATAAATAATGCACTGAGTTGGTCGTTAAAGAAAGGTTAATTCGTGTCCAAAGAATCACACGGTCAAAGGTTCATATGTCATTTCATTTTTTTCCCCAAACCAACACTTAGCACATATTTACATCATATAATGACTTTTTAAATTTAATCATTATGTCATCAAATCTAAAGTAGAAAAACTTTTATAACTTGTTTATAACTTACATTAGCAAAAATATAGATCATTTAACAAACAACAATATTCGCATTTAATGCATTAACATTATGTTCTTAAGTTTTTTAAGAAAAGAAAAGAAAAAATATAAAAGATTATTAGCATGGTACTCGCGCAATGCGGCATATTTTGAATGATTTGAGAGGAAGAAACTTTCGCTTCCAATCTTTTTTTTTTTACGATAGAATATCCTATAAATTTGATCAAATGAGCATATTAGGCGAGATGGTCGGGTTGAGAATTGTAATAGGCAACGATAGAATATCCAATAAAATTGATCAAATGAGCATATTAGGCGAGTTGTTCTATATCTCGAGAGTAGGTTGTTTTCGAATAGATAGACCATCTCTAAAATCATGGTTTGTTTACTAATTTGTTTGATTTTTCAATTCATTGTCAATATATATTTTTGCTGGTTCCATCATCGACTTACCTCACTGAATTGATATGCACATTCCATGTCCACAGTGACATCAAGCTAAACTATTTTCTCCCCATCTCATCTCAAAATGTGGCATAATAGTTTTGACTTATTCACATGCAGGTTATCAAAAAAGCCACTTAGAGTTGGATAGTTTAGCTTCAAATATGAAGATGTAGAACATAAAGGTTCTATTTGGTTTAAGTGAAACCAAATATTAGAATATTTTATTTTATACTTTCCTAATCATACTTTCCAGGTGATCATGGGGATTATTAAGTGGTTGAGAATCACCTGTACACTAGTCTGGCTGGGGGATTAGTGGATACCAAATGGTACATGGGATCAGAGGTTCCCATCCAATTACCCTTTTAATCATACCCGGATAGTTACCGGGGTTGATTAGCTAGTATATCACTAAAAGTTGAAATTGCTTAACAAAGTGTCAAAACATATCTCCCAATTTAGTAATAAAGAAATCACGAACCATGTCAATTCAGTAATGACAAAGTGAGCTATTTATAAATTGCCAATATTAATGATTTTATGCAAGACTAACTTCCTAGGCCAGTTTCGTATGCATAGAAGAATCGTACCAGTATGCTTCTTGGCTCTAGCTTTTGAGCATTGAGTTGAATACTTGAATAGTTGAATCTTAAAAGTTTTATAACCAACCCGAATAGATTATTTATAATCTCAAAATCAGTTAGTAGTGTCCAACAATTAGTTAAAGTAAGCTTAGTTACTAATAAATGAACATCAAGACCATTCGCCCTTAATTTTAGCTACAAATAATCTAAGTTCTTTGGCTTTTTTCGCATGTTCAGGCGACACGTCCATGTCCGATTCACTCAAATCAATCACATCAGCATCATTTTGATGATGTTCCGATAAAGAAACAACTGAAAGCGGGCTTAACAGATCAACTATCTCTGTATCAACTATCCTATTTCCTTTCATTGCCAAGGGCGTTGATAGATTCACAACCTTTGTCTCAATATCACAACTGTCTGCAGGCTTTTCTGTCATTTTAACTTTCTCATGGTCTGACCTCATGTTGCCCATTGGCTCATCGAGTAACTGATGGTTTTTCTCCATGTGATTGATTTGAGTGAACAATGGTACATCGAGTGGTACATCGAGTAACTGATAGTTTTTCTCAATGTTTGGCCTTGTGCTGACAAGTGGCTCATCAAGTAACCGGTAGTTTTCCTCATTGTTTGGCCTTGTCTTGACCAGTGGCTTGTCGAGTAACCCATAGTTTTGACTATGAGATCTTGTACCTTCAATTTCAAGCACTAGTTCTTGGAGCTTTAGGTCAACTTTGTTGACAGATTTGTTATTATCAGTTTTCTTTAGTCGCGGTTTTCGTGGTTTTGGCTTCTTTTTCTCAGCTAAACTCTCTTCAAATTCCACTATCTTTTCCAAGCATGCACTGTTTCAGAAAAAATTTAAGTGGTGGAAATTAGTCAAATGAACAATGTTGTTGACATATATCCAAGAAGTAGTGCTTGAAATTATTAACACGCAAATCACAATAACAATAATGAAAATTATGGTTACTAATTATTACCTCTTGACGAGATCACCTGGTACAATAGAGCTAGTAAGTCCATCAATGTCCTCCCACAAAACTTCAAAGCATTCTTTACCCTGAGCTTGTCTGCGCTTAACTATTTCAGAAATCGGACATTTCACTGGCATCTGCAGACATGATAAGTTCAAAACTGTCAGAAAACTTGATTTAAGACAGAATCCTTTCAAATTTAACTATTTAAGTAAACTCTAGAAGATGCAATATCAACCATATTCTTATATATGGGTCATTATGGTTTATCTCTTAGGATAGCACTTAGCAGGGAGGGGGACTAGCTCACACACAAACTGGCCAGCAGGGTCTAAAAGTCACACGAAGCGTATTTTAAGTGATAACAAGAGCCGAGTAGAGTTGCTATTTTTAAAACCATCATAGTTGACTTTTTTTTGCATGCAGATGACCATTTTTGCGAAATAGAAAAATATAGTGACTCTTTTTGCATTTATGTATCTTCAAGTTGTCCTGAGAACTTTTCAAGAGATCTCAGGTTCATATCCCCGTTAGATACAACTTTGAGGATGACAAGGAAAAGGTTACGAAAAGGCCATGGGGTACACCAATTAGACGCATACATCTGAGTCAAATGGACTTGCCCGTCCTAGGTAACCTGAATAGGAAAAACATCATCCGTGTTGTCCGAAAATTCCTCACTTTTGCAAGTTATACTGTTTCTTTGGTATTTTCGAGAGAATAATGATTAGTTAGTTACAATAGTCGAGTATGATGGTTCATTGGGTCAACTTTTCAAAGGGAGTAACAAAACAACTTCTCTTGATTTTCAACTATAGTATGTATACGCTACCATAACATATTAATATATTATTTTTTTTGCTTTTAAGCTTTTTTTTTTTACCAAGAGAAATGCATTAGCTTCAAGTAATGTGCATGGTACTATGAAGTGGAAAATACAGGATGCAAAGTTGCAAACCATGTGTATTGGGGTGACAAAATGAACAAGTCAGGCGGGCTGGGTAATGGGGCTGGGTAATGACTGTCCTTTTTGGTCGATGTCAGGTTGTTACAACTTTAAAGGTCTTACATTTGTACCTTTTTCACAACGCATCACCATCTTTTATCAATTGATAAGTCTTTTTATTCTTTACACTGTGTGTGAGGGTGGTGTTCATGATAAATTAGAATAGTGCAATTTCCAAACAAATTTACAAGAGTTTTATAAAACAAAATTGTTAGCATAAAATATTAGTTAGTGCTAGTTTTGTATTATCGTAATACTTTTGTCCTTTAATTAAGTATGGAGGGGTTAGTTTGTAATTAGGGAAGGACTTCAATGTAATTAAGGAGGGGGTTTAGTGAAATATATGTGCCTATATAAACCCCTCCTCACCTCATGTATTTTTAAGCCTTCATAATATATTTTCCATATTTCCTTACTTTCTCTCTCTTTCTCTCTCACACACATAACCTTAAATCATAACTTAGCTAGTTTACATTTGGTATCAGAGCAAAATCACCTTGGTGAAAGATCCATATCCATATCATGGCTTGATTTTGTTCATATTTGTGCTAAATTGTGTTTTTAATCGTTTTACCGAAAGTTCCAATCTTTACCCTCTATACATGTTAAAGTTTCTTCCTTTTTATCATTAATCAACTCATTACCTTCCTATAATCATCCTTGAAAAGTCTCAAATCCTAATTCTAAACCAAATGGCTTAAATTTGAATTTTTAGCTTTCTGTTCTGAATACCGGTTTTCATACCGGTTTCCGTTATCTTTGAATTTCTGTTGTAATACCGGCTTTCATTCAGTAGCATTACCGGTATTCCTACCGGGTTTCTTACCAGTTTTCCTACCGGTTTTCACTTTAGTGAAAATTTTATTTTCGATTTTATATCCTAAAAATATCTGGTTTACACCAAAACCGATATTAGTACACTTATTCATCATTTTTCAACTCGAAATTCTGCTCGTTTTACTTCACGAAAACCGGTATTAGTGAAGATTTTACCAAAAACCGATATTAATTCATATTTTACAATATTTATCAAATGGATTCGTGGTTGTGTGATTTGGTTGTGAAAATACCTGGTTTACCCAAAAACCGGTATTAGTGCTTAATTTCTTCTCTTTCTAAGCCAAAACTCTGCCCAATTTTCTTCACAAAAACCGGTATTACTAAACATTTTACCAAAACTTGTATTGTATTGAATATCTTCAAAACCGATATTAGTTGTGATTTGTGTGGTTGTGTTTGTTTGGTATTATAATACCTGGTTTACACCAAAACCGGTATTAGTTCTCTAATTCTTTATTTTCGGAAAAGAATTTCTGCCCAAATTTTGAGACAAAAACCGGTATTAGTACTCATTTTTTGAATACCGGTATTAGTACTGTTTTTCTGAAAACCGGTATTAGTACTCATTTTACCAAAAACCGGTTTTTCTTCATATTTTTCTCAAAATGTCAGCAAATGATTCATTGATTCTCGGTTCCGATTCAAGACCTCCAGTCTTGTATCGCGGTTCGTATCCCCAATGGAAAAACAGATTTCTCGACTGGATCGCCAGACAAACACTCGGTGCCGACATCAAGACTTCATACAAAGAAGGTCCAGCTGAACACATCAACCCAATCACTAAGGAACCTCTTCCTCCTGAGAGTTGGAGCACTGCTCAAAAGAACCGTACCCAAGCTGATAATCTAGCCAGATCTTATCTCTATCAAGCTCTTCCCAATGACATTTACTGTAATGTCGATTCTTATGAAACTGGAAAGGAGATTTGGGATGAAGTTGAAAAGCAATTAGAAGGTTCTGAAGTGTCTTCAAACATAAGATTGGCAAATGCTCTGGATCTCTATGAAACTTTCAAGCAAGAACAAGGCGAATCCTAACAAGATGCGTACACACACGTTTCTGCAACGTCATCAATGAGTTAAGGAAGAATAAGAAGAGTCAGACAAAGAGAAGAAAAGATTGATGAGGGTGATTGCTAAGATCAGAGCGAAACTGAATCACAGAGAAAGAACCAGACAGATTTTGAAAGCTCGATTACCAAAAGAACGACCGGGTGTGATTCATATTCCAGAAGGTACATGGGTCAGATATTCACCAAACAATGAACTTGGGCCTCACAACATTCCTCCAGTTAACTTTGCTGACAACATCATTGAACCTCCTAACCGCCCGGCTGATCCAAAATTTCATTTCATTCCCAAGCGCCTCTGGAAAGAAAAGTACAGTGAATACAAGAAAAGGGCCTTCAAAGATCAAAGGACTCAACAAGACAAACCCGAATCGTCAACTAAGAAAAGAAACCAAAGGCAGAAAAAGAAAAGAGAACAAGACGGTGATCAATTACAAAACAGCACTAAAGGGGGAGAATGTTAGCATAAAATATTAGTTAGTGCTAGTTTTGTATTATTGTAATACTTTTGTCCTTTAATTAAGTATGGAGGGGTTAGTTTGTAATTAGGGAAGGACTTCAATGTAATTAAGGAGGGGGTTTAGTGAAATATATGTGCCTATATAAACCCCTCCTCACCTCATGTATTTTTTAAGCTTTCATAATATATTTTCCATATTTCCTTACTTTCTCTCTCTTTCTCTCTCACACACATAACCTTAAATCATAATTTAGCTAGTTTACATAAAAAAAAATTCAAACATCCATCCATCGACACACTTAGTGTTCATATAGAATCTCCTATGATCCTCTTGGTTTGACATAGCGTGTGGCGCCCCGCGGCGATGAGGTCCTTGAGGCTACAAGTGTGGCGTGGCGAACGAGGCACCATAAAAATGTAATTACATACATAGAAAGCTGGTCATAGCAAGCATTAATTACAAGAGTTTTCTAACATCCATCCATTCATAGGATCATTGATCCTATGAATATCACACATAGAAATGTAATTACAAACAATTACTTTGGGGCACCACAAAAAGATAATAGCAAGCTGGTCATATTATTTTGTATATCCACATATAACCAGATTTCCAAACATTAGAGCATGTAACAAGGACAAATTTGATGTTTTTGAGGTTCAAAATGAGTTAAAATGTGCCTTTTGTCATAGGCAAGCTAGTCATGAAAACCTGTTCTTTGAGTGTGATTTTCCAAAAAAAGTTTGGGGGGAAATGAAGTTATTGGCCAAGCTTGAAGATGCTCCTGATTATTGGTCAGATGTTATCTTGTATTTCCTTGGGAAGCCTACTAATAAAAGCATCTGGAGTGTTGTCCAGAGGTTAGTATTGGGGGCTATGGTCTACTGTGTATGGCAGGAAAGGAATTCAAGACTGTTTCAATTGAAATTGAGATCAGTGGCAGACATTTGTGAAATGGTTAAACAATTGGTGAGGTTGAGGCTTATGAGTTTATTATTCAAATGGTCGAAATTTTTTGATGAGGCTTCTAGCATCTGGGGTTTATCATATGGAAAAAGGTTGCAGTTCTAAAGTTTCATAATGACTGATCTTTCTTTTATAAAGTGGAGGTGAGTTGGAGTTCTGAGTTTGCAGTTTCAGTGTTTGTGTTTCACTTTAATAGGTTGGGTTGGTGTTATAAGGGGGGTTTGGGTTGTAGTGCTTGTTGTGGATACCTGATCTTTTCTCATTAGGCAAGACATTTGGTGCTGGAGGTTTGTCCTTGCTGTAAATGTGTTCTGCCCCTTCTCTTTTTGGGGTCTTGGTGTCTTTGTGTCAAAGAGTTTCATTTAGGTCCAGACTCCAGACAAGCTTAGGTTTAGAGGAGATTAGGTTCTTTTGTTTGCATGGGGTCATACTTTAGTGAGTTTAGTCGCTCATGGACTTCAGTAATCCTAATCATCATTTCAGCTGAGTCAATCAGTCATCAGGACTGGTTTCTGATAGGTTTAGGTCTGGTCTGTAGGCAAGTATCTTTTTTTACTTGTTTATTGTTATTATTGTGCTGGTGGGAGACTAGAATTTTGTGTCCTGTTTGTCTGTCTGTTTTCTGGGGTCTTGGCTCTGGTTTCTCCTAGTTTTGGGTTGGTTTGGTTTTATTAGTGGTGAATGGGTTAAGGGGATGATAGTTTTTTGCTTTTTACATTTTCTGATTTTATGGTTGAGGTTTGTTATTATTTTGGCTTGGATTTTATGAAGCAGAGGGTTAGAATTACTTTTAAGGGAGAGATTTTAGTATTTTGCACAGCAGAAATTGGATTTGGTATGAAAGGATTGACTGTCTTAAGTCAATGGGTCAGAAGTGATTTATGGAAGGTAGTAGGGGCAGAATTTTTAGTGCATTTATGTTGTAGCAAAGAGAAATTGGTATTAATGAGATTTAAATTGAGAGGAATTGTTTATGTTGACAACAGCAGTGTGTATACATTTTCTGTAGGAAAGCTGACTCTCAAAAGTCAAAGGGAATTAAATCTTTGGGTCAACATAGATATAATTTTGAAATTTGAAGGGAATGGTTGTTATTGCTTAAGTTCTGTGTGGAATTTGTTTTTGGGTAAAGTTTGCTTAGATCATTTGTACTTTTTGTGTTTAAGAATCGAGTTTGGTTTTCTGAATTCTTAGACATCATTGGTGATAAAAAGGAAAAAAAAGGTTATGTTTTGAAAAGTTTTAATTATTCATTATCAGGGGTTTAAAGTTTGTAATGAATCAGTTATGATTTTAAGGTTTATGGATTGGATATATGATGCTTTATGGCTTGGTGGGCTAATGAGTAAAATGGATATCGGGCTAACGGATTTCCGGATTAATAAAGAAAAGAGATGGGCCTGTGAATGCAGAAGATTGTCAAATAATGGGCCTTTTTATGCTCAATTTTTATTTCTTTTTGCTCCAGTTTGTAATAAGGCATTTATGCCAAAAAACCTTTATATTAGTGTTTTATATAGTTTTGATTTGGGATGTTCACTTATTTTTTTGTAAAGTGAAATCCTCTATGGGAATGCCCATAGTAGAGTGTACATATTTCATTTCTTTATATATAAATTTTTTAAAGGGCATATGCCCTTTTACCCAAAATGCTAATCCAAAAGGTTAGAGTATCACCTTGTCTAGAGGAAGCTGGACTCCCAGGTTAGAAGAAGCAAATCGCAAGTTTGCAAATCGTCTCAAATCTCTTTCGGCAATCTTTGGAAGAATATACTCATCTAAACGACAAAAAACAATATAATGAGAGGCAAACCCTACTCTTTTGGAAGTTTATTTGAAAAACAGAAAGGATCATTTAAGAAGCACAATGGACCTGTTTTCTCCGGAGGCCACTCAAAATATCGATGACATGTCCGTTGAAGCATGATCCGTTGAAATGGATGGACACCAAGAACCCTTTAACGAAAGTAAACCAAAAGTCACATGTTTACCGCTAACAGTGTTTAGATGTCTTTCAAAGTCACGATTACAACTCAGAATCATAATCAGTCGATTAAAATGAATAATTAGTATTTGACTAAAACTGGGAACCGATAAGTAACTATATGTTAATCGCAATTTGGTGTTCTTCAGTAATTTCTGCCTGATTTATCATTGTTGATCATTGGATAGAATACATAATCATTATAATCAGAATCATAAAAATTTAAACTGAGACAGCATGACATACCTCTGAACCATTTGAGAGTCAGCGGAATGGCATTTCGGTTTGAGATATGCATCGATCACTTGCTGAAACTGATTATTCCTTGTTAAGTTACTTTTATGTCCTACGAATAGAACACATGATAAATTAGACCACCCTTTTAATCTTATACTAAGTTAAAAAGAAATAAAACTCTAGATGGTTCCTTGATAAACTTTTGAGATTTCCAGTATTAGACATCCTATAAAGATTAACAATATTTCCTCTTTAAGGAGATTTTCAAGCTAAAATCACTATTTCTCATTATTCATGATTTCTTGTCATTTCATTATTACCAGAGTCGAACACTTAACAATCTGCTAGGGAGTGTTGACTATCTTCAAGATTTAGTTAGAGATAGAACTTAATACGATTGATAACTTGTTTACCCATTTGGAACAATTATTTTTTTTAAAAAAAAATTAAATTTTATAATTGAATCATATAGGTATTTACCATTAATGTTGGATGCATGAGGAGGGATTTTCTCTTTATTATTGAACCCACATACTTGATTACGTTTCTTGGAACAATTTGCCTTCTTTAAAAGTGACAAGTCTTCTGATGCAAGTTTATGAAGCACCGCAGCTTCACCCAACGATTTAACAATCTTGCATGCCAATTCCTGCATATCAGTCCATACTAATATTAAAAGCGATTAATAAAAAGTAATTGAAGAATTAACAAATACATGATTAAAGTTTCAAACTTACTGGACCAACCCCACGGACACCCGATGAGTAATCACTACCAAGAAGGACAGCTAGTGCAATCTGAAGACCATAGCAACTTAAGTGAGCTCAAATCTGTTCAGTAGAGAATAATTATATCCCAAAAATATTTGAGATTTTCTTATTTGGTAAGTTTTCAGCTAATTAGCAATCATTACTTAGAATCACCAAAAGTTCCTTTATTTTGTACCAGGTTAAGGATTTTTTTAACAGTTAATTAATAGTCATTTGTTTCAACTATATATCATGTTTCACAATGCCATTTTTTGATGGAGTGTTAAATTGATGTCTATCTAAGTCCGTTAGGTATGATATAATTTTACAAAGTAAATATATGAAATGGGCTATATGCTTAAAAAAGATTTGTTGTGGCAAACAAAATGTAAAAGGAACATTAATTAAGCAAAATGTAACATAGCTTACCAACGAATTTCTTCCAAATCCAAGTTTCTTCTCAATGTCAGCCTTTTCATAACAAACAACATAACCACCTTCTCCTACAGAAAGTAAAAAGATTAGGACCATGCAACCATAATGAAAAACATACTCAAGTCATATAGAGTTCGTTTTGGATTATAAATTTGGAAGAGTAGAATATAAAAAATCAGCTAACATTGTTTACACAACTATAAATCTATGTTACTGATTTCTAATGAAAAATCCTTCCATATGCAATTTCATGTCGTGGGGTTCAAAGTCACAAAATCGCACTTTCGATGCATTAAAACTTCCAAATTTGTTGTAAATACTATTAAAGTGTTGATGAACCACATCCGTAACAATAGACCAAAGGCCCTATTGTTATAGAAAGGTCATTTTTAATATGGTCATAATGGTATAGAGATAGTTTATCAGCAAAGAGGTTGTGGGTTCAAGTCCAAATGGGTAGAACAGTGTGAGGATTTGACATTTTAAAAAAGACCTGTTTTGCCCCATGACCAATTCTCCTTGCTGCTCTTTATGCCACCTTTCTATATATATATATGATCTAAAAAGAAAGTCACGTATGCTAACCTAGGCATATATCTCTGTACACTGTTGTTGCTCCAAAGAGAAAGGTATCCGAGTCTGAAGAAAAACATCCATCCTGGAAGCCAAAAATATTGTTGAAAATGTGTACTAGAAAGAAGTTCAGGTCAAAGATTATAATTTGAATACAAATAAAATGTTTTATGCATACACATAATGACTCTGAGTCCAATAATGCGCATTGAGCTTCACCTTCCTCGATTCTGATTAGCAAGAAGTTAACAAGATAAATTAAGTGCATTTTTATCTCCATATGGTAATAGTTTATAAAGTTTGGATTATAGGCTAAAGCATCATGTTTTGTCATTGATTCTAGTATTTTACACAAAATTCTGTAACAAAGTACAATATCCTGTTAGATCCAGAATGCAACATTTTATCAATATGTTTTTCTAGAACGATTTCCTGGAAAAACAATTTATACTCTCTAGATTGTTCATAGATAGATTAATGTCGAACAATATATATAAAAATTGGACAAAAAGTGTTTTGGGTCAACCCAACATGACTCTTTTACCCGAAAACTTACCCGTCTAAACATGGAACCCCTAATGCCGAGCCAAGAATCTTGGCCTCTTTTATCATACACGAGAATTCAGAGCCCATATTCCTCTGAAGTGAAATAGTTTTGTCTGATAAAGGTTCTTCTCTAGTGCCCTATAATTCAAAAGTATTCATCAAAAAATAAAGATTACTCCACATGTACAGCACACAAACTAAAACATAACAGTAACACACAGAAATTCCATCTTACCTCATTGCCCGACTGTAAGCGCCTCCTATATGTCGATACTTTAGTGCCCGGAATTGATCCATCTGTGCATATTAAAATACACTATCAATTCAGAAAAATACCAAATTTCAAAAATTGGGAAAATCCACCGGAGTTTGAATCCCATTTCCTATATTTGTAGGAGTGGATTATTGGGTTGGTTTTGGGGGGGTTGAGAGTCAAGAAATGCATGGTTCGAATGCTATAACTACTGACTACTAATTCGATGTTAAAAAAAAAGAAAAATAGTAAAAGGGAATTAGGGCAAGTCACCTGTAACAAAGATGATGCTACAATTTAAGGCAATTAAAGCCCGAATTCGGTGAAACAAACCCCTGAGATAAAGCTTATCTTTCATTGCACAATGGGATTTGTTTACATTTGCCAATTGAACCATCCAACATGATAAATCTATACATATCCTTTTATTCCTACACACAAAAAGTAACAAACTTTTTATCAGGAAAATTACAAGTATATTGATTGAAGAAAAGGGTTTGTGAGAAATCTCTTGAACTTACTGAAGATGGTGAAGTGGAAGCGTTTTCTTGCAAGATTCTAAGATGTCCCATAAATTTTTTACTCCCATTTCTATTTACTTTTTTGGTTTTTAATTTTCTTCTTGTTGATGGTTGAAGAAGAAATGAACGTTAGATTTCAAAATGTTACGATTTTCAAAAAAAAATTCAGTCTATATTTTTGCCAAATAGAAAATGCGATTTCGACTCCAAGCCGCATATTGCACTACTGTTCCTTCGTGAGACGGATTTGCGAAACATTAAATTATTGAAAAAAACTTGTAGTTGGGTTCCTTATTTTTGCTGCTCGCTACTGGACTCCTTATCCGAGTTATTCGGCCCATCTAAAATAAAATATATAAGTTAAGGTTATTGGGCTTTTGTTCCTCCTGTGCGTCATCCAAACAAATTTATTACGAGTACAGAGACGAATGTGGAAATAATTTATCTAACATCTTTAACGATTAAAACACATATTTTATTGAAGGTAGCCTTATTTATAATATTTATCCTTTGACTACTAAAATAAATATATCATCCTCGTTTATATCATTCACATTTACATTAATATATAACTTACACCACTCGTCGTCACCACCCCTAGTCGCCTCCACCATTTGTCACCGTTACCACCACACAGCCGTCACTACCATCATCACTGTCATAATCCGCGAGCATTCATTTAGTCTATATTTATTTAAATCGATTTCAACCATATAAAATACATCGAAAGTGAATATCCATCTAGTTATATAATAATTGTCATCTCCACTTTCAATACACACGAGTATTAATTTTTATGGAAAAGCCCTCACAAATCCAACTAGATTTTAACCACCACCCCCCCCCCCCCCCCCCCCCCCCCCCCTATAGGTAAAAAACCTCTCATGCCCTCAAATTAATCTTTAGACAATTGTAAAAGTTGATCTAGGCTTCTTAACATAACAAATGCAACCTTAATATTTTGGCTTGGAGACCTCGGATCGAATCTTGATTTCCCATGGTTTCAGGCATTTACCTCTTGAGCGTGTGGGCATACGTGTTATCATTCCTGTTCTGCAGGACTGCGCGAGTTCCAACTTCAAGCATATTGCCCACCTTGGATGTCACTGTTGGGGTTCGAATTATTAACCTCTAACACTTGCCGTTCCAAAAAAAAAAAGACTAATTAGAGATGTTTTGCATTTTAATAGGAGATCAGTTACAATTTGTAAAATCGCAATCCATTTAGATGATTTTTCAAATGTAATTATTTTCTCATTTTCATTTACGTCTTATTTTCTCGAGTTAGTGATAGAAACACACCTACTTTGAATCATGTGATGTGGATCATGTGGTAGGCAGGTGATGTGAAAATTTATAAACAAGTTAATTTCGATTTTTTATTTAACATATCAAGTTTATAAGCTAATAATTTTTCTTTTCTTTTTAATGATACATTTCAATCAGTGTTCAACTAGGAAATTTTATTTCATGCGATCTGAGGCCTCAGTTATTGTGTTGATATGGTTTCATTATGTTAGTACAATTATGTTGAATTTACAACTGCCTAATTAAAATTACTTTGTCATAAATAGGTTTGCTCAAATAAAAAATTTTGGTATCCAAAATCAAAATATAAAATGTTTGAAGTTTAGTGTTCAAAATAAAAAAGTTCTTGTTTGGTGTCGTGTCCAAAATGAGAGAACAAAAACTTTGATGTTTATCGTGAAAAAAAATCAAACTTTGTTATGAAAATGAAAACTTTTGAAAGTTAACTATTCTTTCCATTTGTCTTAATATAGAAAATAATAACTAGTTTTATACCTGGACGTTGCCCCGGGAAACATAACGATGCGTAAAATCTGCAACGTATATAAGACCGACGATCGATATATAATGATAAATGCACATTACAAAAGCTTATCATAAAGATAAAAAAGTCTTGTAAAAAAGTATTTAAAAGACAACGTTTTTGTTATAGCAAAAAATATTATATTACACTATATGTTATACTCATCCCTTGGTCTGTAATTAACCGGTCGTTGACCATGGGTATGCAGCACCCTTCAAGTCAAGATGCTTAAAAAATGGATTAAAAAAAGCAATTTGACACGCACCGAGCAATCGAGCATGCTTCATTGTAGCTAAGCCCTTCATACAATGTTACATATATTATTACAAGTACGTAAATATACATTTTACAAGTAATATACTTAAATATTTTATTTTAAAAAGTTATGTAGGAAAAACAAATTCAAGATTGTTAAAAAAAAATACACTTTATGAAATGAAAATTAAAATTGAAAGTTTTAAAGAAAACATAATTTCTTTCTTTTATCATTTTGATGTTTTCATGTCGGAGGAAAGCCAAATGTCATTTACTTACTATGTTATAGAGTTTACTTACATTTGTTTGTTATGTTTCCGATGTTGGCTGATAAGAGCTATATAGCTTATGACATGAAGTTGTTGGTGATCAAAAGAAAGAAAATAATATGAGGAAGTAAAAAAAAATCCAAGATAAAAAAGATATTTAAGTGACAAAATATAAAAAGGACAAAAGTTTATGGGCAAAGCCAAGATGATTAGAAGTTTAAAAGGCAAAACATAAAGAAATCAAAGTTTGTGGTCAAAGCAAAAATAATCTAAAGTTTAAGAGGCAAAATATAAAAAAATCAAAGTTTGTGGTCAAAACATAAATACTAAAAGTTTGATGTTAAAGTGATAAATAAAAAAAAGTTATTGCAGCTAAAGCTACTTAAATTGTTATATAGAATCCTGCTTGCGCGTTGCATCAGGAACAATATTTTTTTCAACTAAGTAGGAATAATTACAATTTAACTAAAAACATTTGTACTAATAATTAACTATATACATTATTTTGTAGTTTCAACACACATAATAGAAAGAAGAAGGTTGTGAGGCTTTTTTCCTCACAAGAGGTCAGAGGTGCATGTCTTATCGTAGACATATTTGGGGTGTACACATGTATTTTTATTTCTACCTATTGTGAGCCTGAGTGAGTTTTCTCCTCCAGATTCTGGATGATAGAGGTTTCTCATCGAGTGATTTAAAATTGAGGATCTATTCGGCGAGTGAACTCTCTAACGCGAATCCAGTTAAGACAATGTATGTTAGACCTCTCGATATTCACGATAATTCAAACCTTCAAAAACGAAGGTGTGAAAGTGTAAAAGAAAAGTAAAGGTTGTGCCAAAACCTAAAAACAAAATTTGGTGACCAAAACTTAAAAAGCCAAAAGTCGTACTATTGTTAAGATTGTATTTTATTTTCCACCTATGGTAAGCGTCAATGAGTTTTCTCCTCAAGAGTTATGGATAATAGAGGTTTCTCATCAAGGGGATTTAATTTGGGGATCTATTCGGCGAGTAGATTCTCTAGCACAAACTCGGATAAAACAATGTATGCTAGACATCCCGATATTTATGAAAAATATAAACCTTTAAAATAAGAAAGTGTAAAAGTGTAAAAAATAAAGTAAAATTGTGCCAAAACCTAAAAACAAAATTTGGTGACCAAAACTTAAAAAGCCAAAAGTCGTACTATTGTTAAGATTGTATTTTATTTTCCACCTATGGTAAGCGTCAATGAGTTTTCTCCTCAAGAGTTATGGATAATAGAGGTTTCTCATCAAGGGGATTTAATTTGGGGATCTATTCGGCGAGTAGATTCTCTAGCACAAACTCGGATAAAACAATGTATGCTAGACATCCCGATATTTATGAAAAATATAAACCTTTAAAATAAGAAAGTGTAAAAGTGTAAAAAATAAAGTAAAATTGTGCCAAAACCTTAAAACAAGAAATTTGGTGGTCAAAACTTAAGAAGCCAAAAATCTAGTATTGTTAAGATGGTCCATATGTACGATTTATTAATTTAGTTTGGTCAGTATAATTATTTTCTAGTTAATCACGTGCTTGAGTCGATTGTCATACATATTTTTGAAAGTCGATTGTTCATATAATAATATAAGAGAAAATTTCATTACATACCCCTAGGGGTATGTTTTTTAAGTTTCACCCCTCTCGTTTTTTCGTATCATTACATACCCCTATGGTGATTTTTTGTATCATTACATATCCCTCACCCTAACGGACGTTTGTGAGTCTCAGTTAACCCCATCACGTGCATACCACGTGAGGGTATTTTAGTCTTTGTAACATCTAAAACACTCCTTTCTTCTTTTGCATCTTGTTTCCCAGATCTAACAAACAACCATTCTAAATTTTATTTACATACAATACCAAATATCAATAACAATAAAATCAAAAATCATGATCTTATTTTGTATCTATATATACCATGGAAATGGTTGTTGCTGACCGAACTCCGGCCACCATCGCCACCACCAAACTCCGACCACCATCTCCACCACTGAACTCCGGCCCCATCACCACCACCCAACTTCGGCCACTAAAATCCGACCACCAACAGCACAACTACCATCATTCCAAACAAAAATCCATCCCTTTCTGGTGAATCATTATAACCCACCACCATAACCCTTTTACCACTCCGCTGCCTCCC
This sequence comes from Erigeron breviscapus, assembly GCA_034093135.1. Taxonomy (NCBI): domain Eukaryota; kingdom Viridiplantae; phylum Streptophyta; class Magnoliopsida; order Asterales; family Asteraceae; genus Erigeron; species Erigeron breviscapus. Next base: position 92,268,155 of record CM067170.1, on the reverse strand, counting down.
GAAAAAACCTCATCCTTTTCGTTTTTCCGGCGAATCACCATAACCTAATTAAAACCCACCACCAGCTCCACCATCTTTGATCATCTATATATATAGAAACCACCACCACTGATCTTCACAACAACTCCGGGAAACCACCACCACCGATCGTTAGCACCATCTGCCACAAACTTGAAGCTACAAACTTGAAGCCACGTGATGATGAAAGATAAGTGTATCTCCCATTTGATGACATTGGGTGAATGAATCTCCCATTTGTATCCGCGCATGCAATCTTAACTGTTGAAATATTATTATAGCTCTTCAAGATCTAAAGTTACTATAATTATTGATTAAATTGATTTGGGTGACATTTGGTGAGAGTGGTCCCAGATCGCTAGATCTAGATGTGTTGATGTGTGTATGTCTTCAATCCACCATAAAACTTTTTCTATTTTGTTGTGGTTTTGTTGATTTGAGAAAGTTTTTGGGAAGAATTATTTTATAGATTCTGATGATGATGTTGGTTTTAAGAAGAAAAGGATTTTAAGAGGATAGGTTTTTGATCAGTTTGTGTTAAATGGGTGGGTAAAAAAGTGTTATAAAGATATGTTAGATGGGAATGGACAAAAATACCCTCACGTGGTATGCACGTGAGGGGGTTAACAGAGACTCACAAACTTCCGTTAGGGTGAGGGATATGTAATGATACGAAAATTCACCATAGGGGTATGTAATGATACAAAAAAACGAGAGGGGTGAAACTTAATAATATGACATACCCCAGGGGTATGTAATGAAATTTTCTCATAATATAATCAGGATTTTGCCAATGCTGCTAATAGGAGGGCCGTTGACATATTCTTCTTACAAAAACCAAATCCGATTGACAATTATATATAGGTCCAAATTTGCATGCTTTGGTATTTCCACCGCAACATGGGATGCGGCAACTCATATCTCATTTGAGTCATTTCATAATATAATCAAGGCTCTACTTAGACTGTCTCCAACGAGCTTGTTCGTGAGAAATTCGTGGATGATGTGGAGGTTATCCATAGAAGGGTCTTGATGGGGATGATGATTTGGAGGATGTCCATCTGTGGACATCCGTGAGGAAGGATGGGAACGGATGGCATGATCTTTCTCTTTCCTTGTCTTTTTTTTCCATTTTTATAAATATATATGTGTATATATATTACAACATGTAGGATAAAATTTGAATATGATTTTATAAGAAGCTGCAGAAGCTTATTGAATAAATGAAGAAGATGAGGTGATTGGAAGAAGACATTGCATAAAGCTATTGAAGAAGAGAAAGTGGTGGAAGAATATGTGGATGTAAATGTAAAGGGTGACATTGATATTATTATAAATATAAAAAGAATTAATTATTGTGTTATGAGGTAAATGAAAAAAAATCTTTTCTTTTTAAATTATCTCATACTCCGTATCTAACTTGTGTTTTTATTTATTTTATATGTTATAAAATATATTTGTTAAGTAAATAGAATAAAAGTATTATGTTATTGATGATGTGGAAATTATGTGGTTGTTTTTAAGAAGGATGGATATGTTATTGTTGTGGGAAAAAATATTTGTGGGAAGGATGAATGGAAAGCTGACGTGACAAGCTGATTAGGATGTTTGTGGGAAGAACAGACTCAACCGTTGCGGATAGTCTTAGAATTTTTCAAGTTCATGTACTAAAATAAAAGGGGGCCTTAAACCATAGAAAAAAAAAATATACGTTTTTTGAAAATATAAATAGTTATTATATTAATTTTTATGTAAAAATAATTTGGTTATCTTTTTAAAATTCTTTTGTAAACTTTGGATGGTTTTTTTAAATACTCCCTCCGTCCCATTAAAAGTGTCCAGTTTTGAATTGTCAAAGTCTTTCTTTTGTAACTTTGACCTTAAATATTTTTTATTGCATTATATAATATTTGATGAAAGTTATACTCAATGAAAACATATCTAAACCTCTATCAACTCATATAACTTTCATCAAGTATTATACAATACAAATAAAAATATTTAAGGTCAAAGTTGCAAGAGAAAGACTTTGAATATCCAAAACTAGACACTTTTGATGGGACGGAGGGAGTATAAAATAAGATGTTTGTATCGTAAATCATTTAATGGTCTATACAAATTAAAAGTAATGTCTTTTTTTATTGCTTTAACAATAAAGTTATAATTTTGTAGCTGTTTTAGTAGTTTAGTTGAAATGCCAAAGTTGTAAAAAACATTACCAGTGAAGTTAAATGATAATTTAAAGCATAAACAAATTAAAACCGCACAGACGATCAAATTATAAGTTTAAATATAACTATGGTACATAAAATAGATATGTTGAGCCGTTGAGGTATTCTTTGTAATTACGAGTCATATGCCCACGCAATGCGACGACGATGGTGGTAGTGGCAGGTAGTGGCGGCGGCAGCAACAGGTGGTGGCGGTGACGGGCGGTGGGGGTGGCAATGATGGTGAATGTAAAAGTAATTGATGTTAAAGAAGGTAGTGTAGTTATTTTAAGGATTGAGAGATTTATGTTGTAAATTATTTTATTAAGAGTATTAAATTATATGTATATTAGGTGGAGATATTTAAATTAATGGATAAAGGAAAGAGATATTTTAGGCAAGGCCGGCTCAACATTAGTCTTGGGTTAGACACATGTTTAAGGCCCCTTAATTATTAGGGCCCCCAAATTTTAATATATTAGGTTAGGTGTTATGGACTTTTTCATTTAAAACGTAATATAATTTAGATATTATTAGTGTTAACGCACCTAGAAAACAACCGTTTCCTTTTACCCATGTGAAGATGAATCGCTCCAAGGGTTCCAAGCATACTTTTCTTGAAAACCTAAGTTATATTACCCAAAAAATCGAACAGTCTTTACCATGATTATGGCATTCGAATTTATAAAAGGTATGTTGGTCATCCTTCATTATCTCTTGCTATCTCTATGTCATCCAAAATTACATAATCTATGAACTAATTACTTAATATTTCAATCAGTTGAAGGTGTTGTAAGTAGATGCAATGATGTATGGTAGTCTATTGATCTTAGAGAAAGTAAGCCTATATATATACTAACGAACTAGGCCCCAAAAAAATGATCTCGCTTAAGGCCCCTAAATTGCTTAAGGGTGAGTTCCCTTTTATAAATTAGTTCATTAAAAGAAAATTGGATAACTTCTTTAATTCTTTCCAAAAAGGGTCCATTAAGAGCATTTGACTCATTTTTAAACTAATTTTTGTGAAACTATTTCTAAAAATAAAAAAGTGGATAATTTTTATACAATAGTAAAGAAGTAGAAATAAAAAAAATATACATACTAATACGGTCTGTATTGTTCTGTACGGAACATATCCGAAAAAAATATTGCTATATAAGTTATATTAAATTATTTAAATGTATTATCGGATTGTGTAAGAATCTTGACGGCCTTTACCGAAAAGATTGTGTAAGAATCTTAAAAAACAAAGAAAGAAATAAGTATTAAACTATAGGTATATTAGGTGAAAATATTTAAATTAATGGATAAAAAAAAGAGGTATTTTAGGTAGTTCAATTCCTTATTTGAGATTTTTAAAGGTGAGTTCCCTTTTATAAGATATTATAGATAATTGATAATAATTACTAGCACAGTACTCGCGCAATGCGGCGTTGGTCGTCGCGGCGACGGTGTGATGGTGGGGGCGACTATTGGTGGCGAAGGCGGTGTCGAGTGGTGTAAATTATTGATGTAAAGTAATTGATGTAAAGGGTTAACGGAAATATTTTGAAAGATTCGATAGTGTAATTTAATTATTAATGTTAAGGGGTAGTGTAGATAAAATATTATAAGGGGTGTTATGTGTAAATATTACATATACAAGTTTTAACATTTTTAAAAATAAAAAACTATTTTTTATTATAATATACTAGTAATATAGAAGATTAGCAACAACGACTCGCTCATCCGCATTTTGTTAGCTAGCTAGCTTAGGTAAAACAAAAATACATATATGGTCAAACAATGACAACCTCACAATTCACGAACCTACGAGTGTAAGAATTGTCTTTAGTCGGATATCCAAAAATGCATGTAGCCTAAATCCAAAACCGAAGACCTTGAGAACGTACACGTACTAACTACATAGTAGCATATACCAATGCCGATTTTAAAGTTAAGTTTCAACTTTTATGAAATTTACTATTTAGCCATTTAGGATTGTATACTATTAATTTTTGCAAGATTATATTATTATTTTAAAGCTGTTTAATTAGTAGTGCTAATTCACCTTGACTCGGTCATTGTATGTTTATATCAACCTGCATGTCTATCTTGAGGTAAGGTCAGCTACGTACATAAGTTAACCTCTCACGCTTAGCATATATATATATATACCGTATGATTTTCCAAGAAGAAATTTTAGATTTTTGTACTGTTTGGCCTCTAGCATCTTGCTAGATGGTCATTTGATTTATCTAATACAATTCTGCCGTTAAAAAAAAAAAACACACATCTCCAATGTCATAGATAGTCAGGTGAGTCTGGACCAACTTTTAATTTTTCATTAAATATATATCAACTTTTGTCATTAAAATTTGAAGACAACATATTGTTAATTGGTGGTAAAAAATAATATCCAGCTAGCTATGAAGTATGAACATGCATAGCTTGTAACTCTCTTTCATTTTCTAATTTTTTTTTTTCTTTTGACTTGGCAAAGAATCTTGTGTAATACGGAGATTAAAATCTTCTCTGTGTATTGTTTTAATTATATTAGAGACACCAACGTAACATTCATGGTGCCATCTTTGAGACTATATATCATCCACTAGAATTTAAAAATATAGAAATGTACAACAACTAATAGTTGATTTTTTCCATCAGTTCAAACGTTACGTTTATGTTTATATATATGATTATATTAATTAATTTATACATCATATGGCTCATACGAGGTGGGTCGATGGGTATCCAATTGTGGTACCGGAGCTAGGGTCCCCCATTACCTTTTTTTTTATATTAATTAATTTATATATTGGTTTATCTCTAATATGCTAGCTCATTTTCATTTTAATATTACAATAACATCTACTCGTATTATTTTAACAGCCTCACTAACGTATCGAACCAAGAAAATTTACGCGTTAATATCAACTATAAATGTATAGCATTTCCATGCATTTCCAATTCATCTATCAACTATTCATTTACACGCATATAAACAAACGAGAGTTTCTTAAAAATGACTTACACAAAGCATTTTGCTACAATCTTTTTCTTGCTCTTTCTTTCTTCGTTTATTATTAATAATACACCATGCAATGCAAAGTTATCTTCTAAATACTACGACTCTACATGTCCGAATGCATTACGTACAATCAGGACTACAATCCGAACAGCCATATCTCGTGAGCGTCGCATGGCAGCTTCCCTCCTTCGTCTCCATTTCCATGACTGCTTTGTTCAGGTACTAAACTAGCTACTTCAAAAATTAATCTATAAGCAAGTAATAGCTTCAAATGCAAATCAAATTATTTAATGTATTGTGTACTAGGGGTGTGATGCATCAATCTTGCTAGACGATAGTCCATCAATAATAAGCGAAAAGAACGCATTGCCTAACAAGGGTTCGGTTAGAGGTTATGAAGTGATAGAGGCTGCTAAGTCTAAAGTTGAGAAACTATGTCCTGGAGTTGTATCGTGTGCAGACATACTAACTGTGGCTGCTCGTGATGCATCTGAAATGGTTGGTGGTCCGTCATGGTCAATGAAGCTAGGAAGAAGAGATTCAACCACAGCTAACATTGTTTTAGCAAATACCGGCGCTCTACCTAGTTTTAAAGCTCCTTTAGAGTCACTTATTTCATCCTTCAAAGATCATGGACTTAGTGCAAGGGACATGGTTGCATTATCAGGTATGTATATATATCTATATGACTATATGTACAATTTAACTATTGATCATGTCTCAGTTTCTATAAAATGGATATATACAAAGATGCTAATTAAAAAGATATAGCCATTGGTAAGGTCTTTGACCTTGGGAGGATCCACCTGGGTTCGAGTCTCACTTCTCACATTTGTGGGGTGGATTAATAGGGGTTTTTTCGAGAGTCCTGGTTTCAGGTATACGTGTAATTTAGGAGTAGGATAGAATGCCGTTAAAAAAAAAAAGATATGGCCATATACTCGTAACATTTAATTAGTTCAATATTTATTACATGTATGGATCATGCTAAAGTATACTAATCATATTATATGACACTTTACCTATATATTAATATTGGTGAATATAATTTACAATGCAGGAGCTCATACTATTGGACAAGCGCAATGCTCATTGTTTCGCGACAGGATATACAACAACGAGTCAGATATACATTCTGGATTTGCTAGTATGCGTAGACGTCGTTGTCCTATAAACGAAGGGAACAACAATCTGGCAGCATTAGATTTGGTGACACCAAATTCATTTGACAACAACTACTTCAAGAATTTGATACTAAAGAAGGGTCTTCTTGAATCGGATCAAGTGCTTTTCAGTGGTGGATCAACAGACAGCATTGTGAAGGAATATAGTAAGAATCCTTATAAATTCAAGTTGGATTTCGCAGCTGCAATGGTGAAGATGAGTGAGATCACGCCATTAATTGGCGATAAAGGAGTCATTCGAAAGATCTGTAGTGCTATTCCATAAGCTACCTTGATTTGAATATCTGTGAATTCTATCCTTTTAAAAAAATTTATTTAGTAAACACATGTTTTATTCATTATTCATTTAATTCTTCTCAAGTGTATACAGAATATTATATTTATCGAATTACGTTTTATTATATCGTATCTAGTAAAAAGATAAGATGAGAACCAAAAAAAGTCAAGAACTATGAGAACTTTATATATCTGTATTTTAATAAATAGTCATTTAATAAATAAACATGTGAAACTAAATAGGCCTTGAAAATCTCATGCAGTTACATATAAAAAGGATGGAAGTTATGAACATTTTAGTTACACTTTTTCCTTTTAATCGTTATCACCATGATCATTTATTTAATAAGCATTTTAGCCATATAAAGCTACAACGATCAATATGCAACATCAGATAATTAACTTTGTCGTGGTGACCATTTTATCTAGAGTTAATTACATTTTTCGTCCCTGTGGTTTGTACCAACTTTCATGTATCATCCCTAAGTACACGAAATTACATGCTTCATCCTTGAGTATGGAATTCTGTTAACATATTTAGTCCACGACCCAAACGGACGTTAAGTTGGGGGTCACGTGAGTTGCACGCAGAGGGTAAATGGTCAGAAATTTTTACAGGGACCAAAAGTGTAACCAACAAAAAAATGAAAAGAAATCTTTCCCAGGAGTTACAATCCCCAAAATTTATACATATATAATTTAACAAAAAGGTTAATATATGTATCTGTGTATGGCTGTATCATCTTCATCAATCCATCTATAACATATCTATATCTATATCTATTATAACAATGTCAATATCTATCACATATCAATGAACTTCGATCTCAAACATAATGTCTACATATCTCAAATCTCTAACAAATTTATACATATATAAAAACTTTAAACCATATCTCAACAAATTTATACCACCAATGCCACCAAATCTCTTAGTAATTGCAAGCACCACCACCACAGTCCATCACTGTCGGCATCACCATCACTAGATCCGGCATCAACAAATTTATACTTTCTTTCTATTTCTATCTTTCTTTAGATCAATCGGTATGTATTTGTACCGATTGAAATGAGTTTGAAAAGGATAATAAAGAAAATATGTCGGAATCCTTTACCCCTTGGAACGAGAATCCTTTGCCACCACCACGGATCTTCACGGATCTCGTTTTGTTGTCCACCACCACCGGTGATTTTGACCGGATCTATTGACAGTGGCCACCGGATCTAGCCGTCGGAAAAAGACCATCATCGACGTGTATGTTTGTTGGTGGTAGTGGGGCGAGGATACCGGATCTTAGTGGTGGTAAGGTGGCCGGAAAACATCTTTTTTTTCAGATCCGTTAATGGGCGGTGGTGGGACGATGATGATGATGATAGTGGTGGTGGTGTTGTGGTGGTTTGTTTACTTTTGGAGATTCGGGGTCGTGGGCTTGTTCCAGATGTTGTTGCTTACTCTACTTTGATTGATTTTTTGTTTAAAGATGGTAAATATAATGAGGCAATCGAACTGTATATGGATATGAAAAAGTTTAGAGTGGTTCCTAATATTAATCTGTATAATATTCTTATTGATGGTAAGTGTAAAGCCGGAAATATCAATGATGGTGAAGAACTTTTTAGAGAACTCCTTGCGTCGGGATTGAAAGCCAGTTTTTATACTTACAATATTCTGATTAACGCTTACTGTAAGAGTAGATTGATAGATAAAGCTTCGACTCTTGTTAAGGAAATGTATATATATATTTACTGTTATTTCTTATAGTTCACTGTTTTCTAATTATTGTTGGTGTGTTTTGGATCTTATGAATTTTTTGATTTGTTGTTAAATTTGATGATGATGGATGATAACTGCATTTTTGGGATTTATTATTGTTGTAATAGATGACTTTGAATTGTTGTTCATGTTCATGTTGATGATGAATGATGGCTGGAAATCTGAAAACAAAGTTGAAAGGTTTTTAGAAATATATAGATTTAAATAAAGATATAGATAGATGGATAAATGTATGTACAAATTTGATGACAAATATACCCTTGGACCAAAAGTGTAATTAAGGATTTTTTAACGTCCGTTTGGGTAGTGGACTAAAAGCGTTGACGGAGTTCCATACATAGGGACGAAACGTGTAATTTCGGATACTCAGGGACGGTCTGTGAAAGTTGGTACAAACCACAGGGACGAAAAATGTAATTAACTCTTTTATCTAATTTATTCTTTTATCTTTTGAATTTGAATATATAATATGATAAAAGAAAAGGAAATTTAATATCAGGGATAGTGATTATTAACAAGTATTTGTTAATCGTCTCAATAAAAATTAGGTAAAGTTTAAGATTTATCAATTCATATTTACACATTCACAAATTCGAAATAAATATTGTAGAAAACATAATATGTTCACATGTGAATACTATTTTTACACGTGTGAATGGGTTTACAAATTAACACATATATTCCGTTTTTTATATACATTTTCACATGTGTACGGATGTTCACATGTGCACTAAAATATGTACATATATACGTTTGTGAACTTTGTTAAAAAAAATACATATACACATGTGAACATAAGGTCATTCACATGTGTATTGTTCAAAAAAGTTTATAGTTTTTAAAGCTTTTATTTTTTTACTATATACATGTTTACAAGTTAAATGTAATCACATAACCTTACATTATTAAAATATATTACTGTATTAATAAAGTTTATAAAAAAATACCAGAATTAACTGTACGTGTCCATTAATAATTAAAGTTGAGAATTTTCAAACATTAGAACCCATGATTCACAAACGTACGTTTCGGCATTTAAATTTTATTAACTAATATTCCTATTATGTCCTTTGAGTACATTGTATTTTTAAATGGGTGAATTTATTTACAGAAAAGTCATCGGATGTTTTAACCATTGATCTACCTTGATCTATACAATCTAATGGTCATTATTAGTTCTCGCAGTTCTCGACTTTTTATTGGTTCTCACAATAACTCTTCTATGTATCTATATATAAATGATAACGGATTTATTCAACCGTCCAATACTTATTTTTGAACATCTCTAATGTATTTGACCATTTAAAGTTTAAAGTACCACCACATCATATCGTACCTACAATCTATCTCTACAAATTTTTTACAACGAAAAAACTGCGCACCTCTCTTAAATTATAAACAATAAATCATTTAAATTATATATAATAATTCATGAAATGCATGCAGTAGATATATATATCCGTGGATCCAAATTAAAGTTAATTGTCTGAATTTTTTTTTTTAGGAATGGCGTTATATATATGTAAACCCTTTCTGTGAGAGTCGTAGTGTAAGATGTATATAAAAGAATTACACTAGCTAAATTAATACGTAATTGTCACAATATTGCATCAACTAATTATTACTAAGCGAACCCTGTAAAGCATTAGATCCGGAGTTAGAAAACTTAGAATTTTGAAAAATTGTAAAATTATTATAGAGTTAAATGCAAGAATGGTCCCCGTGGTTTGTCACTTTTTGCAACGGCAGTCCCTCTCTTGATTTTTTAGCAACCGTGATCCCTGAAGATATGTTTCAGTTGCAATGGTGGTCCCTCACTAACGGAACCGTTAATTAGTGTCGTTAAGTTTCCCATGTGAGTAGCACATGAGATGTATTAATGTCCTTTCACCTACATAAACAGAGGGGTGTTCAAAATTATCCGTATCCGAACCATGATCCGAAAATCCGATCGGATTTTCTTCGTAAAGTTGGATACCGTAAATTTCGGATTCAAATTCGGATAGTGATTTTTGAAAAGTTTCAGATATTTTGGATGTCTGAAAATATCTAGATATTTTTTTTTTTTCTAAAATTCGGATACTTTGGATATTTTTTTCTAGGATACTTATTTTTTTCTAAACTTTAACTATCCGAATTTCGGATATTCAAAATTTCGGATAGTGGATTTGAATATCCGAACACATATCCAAAAGTTTAGGATATCCGAAATATCCAAAACTTTCAAGATAAGATAGACATAATATCCCTTTTGGATATCCGAAATTTAGGCAATTCTTATCTTGAGATTTTTGAGGCTTCTGTACAAGCTCAAAACCCTTCATCTCCAGTCTCCCTTCCAGACGCATCAATTTCACTTTCACCCTCCCAAGAAAATGTGCCTACTGATATATCTTTCCAAACTTATACCGCTCCTTCACCAACTGGGCAATTCTCATTTGCTCGAGAAATGCCACCCCCACCGCCGCCGTTGTTCACACCTGGATGTAACTGAACTTGGACAGCAGTTGATGACTTCAGTTGGTCAGAAGATAGAGGAAACGCTGGGTGCTAGAGAAGCACAATTAATTGAAAGGGTGATATCTGAGATCACCAAGTTGGCCACTCCTCAGGTTGATCTGGCCCCACTCACCAGTGAGATCAACCAGTTGAGAGGCAGCATAGAGAATTTGAACACCCAAGTATCTCTACATGCTCAATCTTTAGATAATCTGACAACTGAAGTAGAGAATTTGAAGAAGAAGGATGATGAAGTGAAGGAAAAGGTTGTCTCTGGTTTGGATGAAGACTCCAAGATCCTAAATGAATTAAAAACTGGTCAAGAACAAGTTACTGCCAATGTTTTGACCAGTCAAAGGAGACCAACCATTTATGGAGGTCTTTCAGGATGATGTGTGGAATTTTCAAAGAGTGTAAGGACATGCAAGTCATGGCAGCCTCTTGACCGGTTGCCATCTCACCCCCTCTGAATGGGAAGGTATTCGGGCAGGTCTAGATGCTGCCAAGGGGGAAAGAAGTGCAGTCCTTCCACCAGTTGCACCTGGAAGATCTTCATCTGGAAGACAAGCTGGTTTGGAAATGGTTGTAGCTACCAGTACTGAAGCTGGTGAGCATGATGTTAGGGGGAATGTGTTGGATAAGGGAAAAGGTTTAGCTGTTGATGTATCTGCCCAGCCGACCACTGATATACCAATGCTGGAAACTGGCAATGCTGATATACTTCCTCCAGTTTCAGATAGTGATAGCAGAAGACTGGCTAGACTTGGCAATGATATTAAAGAAAGAAAGAAGATGAAACAAAGAAACCAAGTTGAAGCCAGGGCACATCTTGCACAAATCAAGTTGCTTGATATGAGTGATGCCAATCTTTTGGGTATCACTAAGGAGGAGTATGTCAGGATCAAGAATGATCCCAGGATAGTTGACCAGTTGAAAGAAATGCTGGATGTTGAACTGGACAGACACTATCCTGAGGATGAAGCTGAATTTGATGCCAAGAGTTTGAACATTTCAGTGGAGAAGGCTAAGGAAATGTTAAGAAGGTTGTGAAGAAGGTTTTGAATCCACCAAGAAGGATTCCACAACCAAGAAGACCACTGTCAAGAGATGCTGACCTTAGCACATTTGTTGAACCAACTGGCGAGGTATCCAATGAAGACATCAAGTCCGCTGTACTGGCTGCTGGTGCTGGGAGTATAAAAATAACAAATGAATCTGAAGCAAGAAGCTATTACTCCCAGATCATGTCAACCAAAGACATAGTGGTACTATCAATGGTGTAAATGTAACAATCAAGCCAGGCACCAAAGTCTTTCAAGTCGAAGTTAGTTATACCAGAGGGCCACTGGTTAAAACTGACAATCCTGGTGCTATGCAATATGGGTTCAGCGAATGGGTGGAAATGGTGAATGTGTTGGATGCGAAGGCACAAAAGAATAGGTTTGAGAAAGCTTGGGTGAACTTCTTAAGGGGCAAAATTCAACATAAAGAAAATCTGGAGCAAAAGCTGAATATTGACCCTGAAGACTCACAACCTATTTCTTTGGTGACCAAGAGAAGAAGAACTGGCGAAGGGCCATCTCATTAAGTTCTTTCTTTCAGTTATCTACTTGTATTTTGTTTTACATTCTGTAACTTGTATAAATTTCATTTCCTTGTATAAATGAAGTTACCAGTTTGTAACCACAAGGTAGATAATAGATTAAAATCTAACAAAACTAAAACGAAAAACCTAAGGCATTTATTGAACTCTGGTCTGACCACTGAAAACAGTGATGGTTGTAATGAAACTGACGATGATGATCTGGTAGCCATGATTGCTAAAACCTTTAACAGGTTTAAGCATAAATCTAAAAGATTTAATGGCCCAAACAATGCTTCCAGCTCCAGCTCTCTGGATAAAACCAATCTTACCTGCTATAAGTGTGGTAAGAAAGGTCACTTTATGAAGGAATGCAGATCTAGTCAGTTGAACAACCAAACTGGCCCCCCTGTCCCTAATTTCAATCGGCCTGATGATAGCTACAAAGCAAAATACAAGAAGCTTAAGGCCCAGATTGCCCTCCTGTCCATGGAAAAGGAAAAGGATCAGTGCTTAATGGCACAAACTGAGGGAAAATGGGAGTATTCTGATGACTCATCTGATGATGAAGAAGAGGAAAGGGACATGTGTTTCATGGCCTTGGAAGATCAACAGCAGCAGCACGTGGCAAAAGAAGATGTCATCACTGGAAGATGGGTGGACATCATCTTGAAAAAGGTATGTGATTATGATCACCAGATTGACCCTGAACTGAAACTGGACCTGGCTGAATCATTAAGTGGTGATTTAGCTTTTGTGGAAACTGTTAGAGCTGATAGTGAAAGATATCTTGACACTATCTTAATTGAACTGAACAATGTTAAACCACAACTGAATGATTTACAAAGTGTCCAGTTGGCTCTCAAGGAGTCAGTTTTAAAGATTGAGGCTTTGGAACTTGATAATCAAAAACTATTTTCTGATCTTAAAAAAGAACAAAAGATTATCAAGTCATGGGTAAAAGCATCTGGTAAAAACTATGATGCATTTTCAAGAACTATCGATGCCCAGAAGAATGCATGGAAATCTGGAGATCTGGAGATAGCAGCTCTCATACCAGATCTTCATGCATTGCCTCCAGCTCTCAGGGTTGAAACTCCTTATGATCAACCTGAAGCTATTGAAACTGAAACCTTTGAGACCACCCCCATTGAGGTTAAAACTGGAGCCAAACAGGCTAAAGCTCCAGTCAAAAAGGCCACTGGTAACAAGCCTTTACCTCAAAAGTCTAAGGTGCCCAAGACCCAACAGACTAAAACTCCAGTTGAACCAAGGTCCAAGGTTCAACTGCCTGATATCCCCCCTCTCCACTCCCAGACCTGATTCCCCATCTCACTTCTCTCTCCCTCTTTCCCTTCCTGCTGTTCTTACCCCCCCTTTCCTCTTCCCCCACCCTCAGTGTCTTTATTCCTCGACCTGCCCCCACGACTGCTTTCTTCCCCTATGGTCCCCCTCCTTCCATTTTCTTGCCAACTGCTATCATCTTCCCTTTTTCCATTCCTTTACCTCAAGATTCTTTACCTAGTCTTGCCCAAGACCCAACAGACTAAAACTCCAACTGAACCAAGGTCCAAGGTTCAGTTGCCTGATGAAAATAATATTTTGGTTAAACTGGAAAGTCAACTCCAACTTTTGTCTCGACATGTTCAGAGTTGTACTGCCCGAATTAATAATCTGGAAGGAGGTTCATTACCTCTAGTTTTCAAACAAAATATTAAACCACTCCCTTCAATACCTAAACAAAAGAATGTTCCATCTGGAACAAAATTTGGTAAAAATAAGGGGAGTAAGTATCATGTACCAATCGTTTTTACTCCTACACATGGAGCTGGTGAAAGAGCTCCAGATGCAGCCTCCGGTTCAACACCACAACAATCTACTGTGACTTCTTTAGAGAAGTCCAGTGAACCCATCAAGAAAAGATGGGTTCACAAAAATAACTGATGATTTTTGTGGTTGTGCAGGGCGATCGAAAGAAGAATATCTGGTATCTGGACAACGCTGCTGGCCGGACTATGACCGGATGTAAGCCCCTGCTTGAAGAGTTCAATGTCCAAGATGGACCGACAGTGACGTTTGGTAATGATCAATCTGGAAAGACTGAAGGATATGGTGTGCTCAATAATGGACAAGTCGAATTCAAAAGAGTTGCATTTGTGAATGGTTTGAAATACAACCTGATCAGTGTCAGCCAATTTTGTGATGATGGCTTCAGAGTTTTGTTCGATATTGCACAAGGCACCATATTTAACAAGGATTGGAAAGTGGTGATGGTTGCACCAAGAAAAGGGAATGTGTACATCATGGATATGGAACCAGCTCCAAAAGAGCAATGTTTCTATACCAAGGCTGATGAGGACATCAACTGGCTATGGCATAAAAGATTATCCCATCTTAATTTTAAAATATTAACAAGTTGTCTCGCAAACAACTGGTTGATGGGATACCTCAAATTTCTTTCAATAAAGAAAAGCCATGTCCAGGGTGTGAGATGGGCAAGCAGAAAAGAGCCAGTTTCAAAACTAGGCAAAATTTTAGCATCACTGAACCTCTTCACATGCTACATATGGATCTTTTTGGTCCAGTGAATGTTCAAACTAGAGCTGGAAAGAAGTACACTCTAGTTGTGGTTGATGAATTCACCAGATATTGCTGGGTGGTATTCCTCAGATCCAAAAGTGATGCACCTGCTGAAATCATCTATCTCATCAAAAGAATTGAGCTCAAGTACACTCGAAAAGTTTGTCAGTTGCGAAGTGATAATGGTACGGAATTCCAAAATAAGGTACTTGAAACATTTTGCAATGACACTGGCATCTCTCAAAACTTCTCATCAGTTCACTCTCCAGAGCAAAATGGAGTTGTGGAAAGAAAAAATCACACACTGATAGAAGCGGCCAGAAGCATGCTATCTGAATCTGGTCTTCCCACCAGTTTTTGGGCTGAAGCAGTTGCAACTGCTTGTCACACCCAAAACCGGTCAGTCTACATCAAGAGACATAAGAAGACTGCCTATGAAGTACTCAGGAATCGTAAACCAAATATTGGATACTTTCATGTATTTGG
This sequence comes from Erigeron breviscapus, assembly GCA_034093135.1. Classification (NCBI taxonomy): domain Eukaryota; kingdom Viridiplantae; phylum Streptophyta; class Magnoliopsida; order Asterales; family Asteraceae; genus Erigeron; species Erigeron breviscapus. The sequence continues at coordinate 92,252,536 of CM067170.1, read as the reverse complement.
TTGTCCAGTTTATATCTAAACGATTCCAGTCAGCTTGGAAAGTTTGAGGCAAAAGCTGATGAAGGGGTATTTTTAGGTATTCAGATATTCGAAAGGCCTTTAGAGTTTATAATTATAGACTCCAAAAGGTTTATGAGACAATTCATGTCACATTCGACGAATCAACTGAAGCAATCAACAAGAAACCAAGCCTTGATATTACTCCAGTCATTCCAATCAATTTTGGTGAAACTGACCAAGTTCATCAGTCAGTTGTTTCACCAAAAGATGCTTCCAGTTATACTCAACTGGAACCAGTTAAGAAGAAGAAAAGCACCAGTGACACATCATTTTATCCCTCCATCAATTTCAACTTACAACAAGAATTGGTGATTGGATCTGATGTACGTGCCACTCCAATATCAGCACCAGTTCAAACTCCAACTTCTCTAGTTCTTCAAGAAATGCCTTTGAATGAAGAGTTTCATAATGCAAATCGTGACCTCATTGACTCTAATGAGGATGTAGAAGTAGTTTGGACTGATCCTCCTCCAGATGCTACTGCAACTGAAGAAGATCGCCAGGTGACTTGCACTGATATTGTTGTGCACCAGCCTAGTCAATACACTAGATGGACTCGAGCCCATCCAATTGAACAAATTGTGGGTGATCCAAATAGTGGGGTTCAGACTAGAAGAGCCACCAGTGGGCAATGCTTAAACGTCACCTTCTTATCTTTAATTGAACCAAAGAAGATTGACGAGGCTATGGCAGACCCAAGCTGGGTGGAAGCTATGCAAGAAGAGCTCCAGTTTGAAAGGAACAATGTTTGGGAGCTTGTTCCTTGTCCACCAGGGTTAAAGAAAGAACCCATTGGTACCATATGGGTCTACCGAAACAAGATGGATGAAGATGGCCATGTTGTAAGAAACAAGACCAGATTAGTTGCCCAGGGTTATTGTTAAGCAGGAGGCGTTGACTTTGATGAAACTTTTGCTCCATGTTAGAAATCCAAAAATAGTGATAAATTGTAATTAAGATTAGAGGACATTCTTGTTGTTAAGTCATAGATAGATGATTACTAAGGTTGAGGGGCTAATTGTGAAAATTAGCATAGTTGTATTGTTAGACTATAAATAGCCCTCATACCTTAGAAATCATAACAAGATCATAACCAGTACATCACAAACACACACATTAATTCCAAGCTTTGAGTTAATACGATCTTTCTCTCTCAAAACACACACACACACCAAGAACACACACTAACAAACCGCCATTGTTGAATCAAATTCAGAGCTTAAATCGTGTTATAACAAGTGGTATCAGAGCGAAACATCAATCTGATGACGATCCATAACTGAATTTGATCACAATTTCATCAAAATCAAGCTAAATCTCAAATTCTGTTCGAAATATCTCACCTACTGGTTTTTCAAAATTCACACATCAAATCTCATAAAATCACAATTGTTTGTTCATCAATAGATTCGTGGCTATTGATAACATAATCCTGTCAATTTTCAAGTTCCAATTCAATCTAAATCTCGAGATTGAATTTTGAGTTTTGGCGCGTAATTTCAGGGATTTGAATCTGTTGTGTTTTAGGTTGAATTTTGTTCATCATCGTGTTTCGGACGTGAATTAAAACAGTTTGGAAGTGATTTCGTGATCTAACTCCTTGTAATTCATAAGAAATCGAAGTTTTAAAAAGTTGATAATGGAGTTTTTCTGGAAAAGTGTTCAGTTGAAGAAGATGAACAAAACGATCTGTCTAAGATCGTTTTAGTTCTTTGAGTATTGGTTGGTTAAGACGATCCTAACAAGATCGTTTTAGCAAAAAGTGTGTTGTGGAAGTGTTGATTCTGGCTAACTAATCCAAAAGGATTGGTTTGGTCATTTCATACACTTGAAAGTTTTGTGAAAGAAAACAAGACGATCTTCATCCCAAGATCGTCTCATTTTAACCGTTTCATTTCCTACTTAAATCAAGATCGTTTCACCTAAGACGATCTTCACCTAAACCGTTTCATTTTTAATACTTAGCCAAATTTCACCAAAAAGTTCCAAGACGATCTTCATTCAAAATCGTTCCAGTTTTCAAGACCGTTTCATTTTTAATACTTAGCCAAATTTCACCAAAAAGTTCCAAGACGATCTTCATTCAAAATCGTTCCAGTTTTCAAGACCGTCTCATTTTTATACTTAACCAAATTCTCATCAAAAGTACCAAGACGATCTCATTCAAAGACGATCTCACCAAGTACATTTTTTTTCAAGATCGTTTCAATTCTTGTTTAAGTCAAGATCGTCTCATCTACCTGGTTCAATCAAGATCGTTTCAATTTCCTTGCAAATCAAGATCGTTTCATTCACCTGGTTAAACAAGACCGTTTCATTTCCTACTTAAATCAAGATCGTTTCATTTCCTTGTTAAATCAAGATCGTTTCATATCTTAACCTTACCAAGATCGTTTCAATTTCCAATTTTAAATTCAATTCAATTTTTCCAAATCAAATCAATCTCTAATGGCTTCTCGTGAAGCTTTGGCATTAGGTTCTGATACAAGACCTCCAGTTCTCTACCGTGGTTCTTACGGACTATGGAAGAAACGATTCATGGACTATGTGGAGAGTCAAACAAATGGTCATATGATGAAAGAATCCATTCTGAAAGGACTTGCTGTTCATCTCCATCCCACTACTGGTGCAGTTATTACAACTCATGAACTTTTGAATGCTGAACAAAAGGATCGAACAGCTGCTGATAACAGAGCAAGGTCGTGTTTATACAGAGCTCTACCAGATGAAATCTATGGGTCTGTTGATTCCTATGATACAGCAAAAGAGATATGGGATGAGGTGGCAAGACAGATGGAAGGAGCTGACGTGACTTCAACAATCAGATTGACCAACATTTTGACTGAGTTTGATAACTTCTCCAAAATGCCAAATGAATCCCTTGAGGCAGTGTATTACAGATTCTGCAATGTCATTAATGAACTGAGGAAGAACAATGTCAAGAAGACTGAGATTGAGTTAAACATCAAGTTCATCAAAGCACTTGGTCAAGAATGGGAAGAATTTGGAACCCAAATCAAGCAACATCAAAACCTGACCAAGTTCACTATTCATACTCTATATGAATCCTTCAAGCTCAATGAAAACCAAGTCCTGAACAAAGCTTCATCGAACAAAATGCCGGAAGTTGTATCTTCTGATCCTTTGGCATTGATCGTTGAAAAGAAGATCTCTGAAGCTCTCAAAAGGCAAATGGTGGTTGTTTCTTCGTCAGATGAGGAGGGAGATGATGTGATGGCTACAAGAGATGGTGTATCAGACGAACTATATCAAGCTCTTGCCGCAGTAACTAAGCATTTCAAGAAGAGATATTTCAAAGCGAGGCCAACAAACAACAATCTCCGCACTTCTTCAACAAGTGCATTTCCAAAGAAGGAACACTATCATCCAAGGAGCAATGATCAAAGTGAAGCTACTGGTTCAAGATATGGTGATAAGAAGGAAGCATATGAGAAACAAGCAGGTGAAAAGGGGAAGACATCAGACAAAAGGTGCTACAATTGTGGAATTCCTGGACATTTTGCTGTTGATTGCAAACAACCCAAGAAGCGGAACTATGAGTACTACAAGCAGAAGATGCTATTAGCCAAACAGGTCGAAGCAGGACATGCATTGCTTGCCGAAGATGACAAATGGCTATTGCTCACTGATGATGAAGATCAAGATCTCTCCGCTAATGTTTGCTACATGGCGAGATTGGCCAAGAACAAAACCCTTGAAGCAGAAAGCACTGATGATGAAGATCAAGATCTCTCCGCTAATGTTTGCTACATGGCGAGATTGGCCAAGAACAAAACCCTTGAAGCAGAAAGCACTGATGATGAAGATCAAGATCTCTCCGCTAATGTTTGCTACATGGCGAGATTGGCCAAGAACAAAACCCTTGAAGCAGAAAGCACTGATGATGAAGATCAAGATCTCTCCGCTAATGTTTGCTACATGGCGAGATTGGCCAAGAACAAAACCCTTGAAGCAGAAAGCACTGATGATGAAGATCAAGATCTCTCCGCTAATGTTTGCTACATGGCGAGATTGGCCAAGAACAAAACCCTTGAAGCAGAAAGCACTGATGATGAAGATCAAGATCTCTCCGCTAATGTTTGCTACATGGCGAGATTGGCCAAGAACAAAACCCTTGAAGCAGAAAGCACTGATGATGAAGATCAAGATCTCTCCGCTAATGTTTGCTACATGGCGAGATTGGCCAAGAACAAAACCCTTGAAGCAGAAAGCACTGATGATGAAGATCAAGATCTCTCCGCTAATGTTTGCTACATGGCGAGATTGGCCAAGAACAAAACCCTTGAAGCAGAAAGCACTGATGATGAATACCCTGATGATGAGGTAAATCTCGACTCTACTTTTTCTTCAATTAAGGACAAAGAGTCTTGTAGATTAGCTTTATCTAAATTAACAAATCATATCAGTTCTTTAGCCAACAACAACAAAAGGTTGAAAAATAGTATTGCATTTTCAAAAGGTGAATTTTCAAATCTTCTTGAAGAACACTCAAAATTACTTTTTGAACATGATACTATTAAACAAGACTTTCAAGCATACAAAGACAAAATGTTGGTTAAAGAATGTGAAATGAATGTCACTCCTGATTCTAAATTATTACAAAGATGTCAAAACCTTGAGAAGACCATTCATGATCTTGAAAAAGCCAATCAAGATCTTGAAACTCAAAAGACCAATGAATGGCTTCGGGCAAATGCGAGACAAATGGACGTTGATATTCTCAATAAGAAGCTCCAAGAAGCTAAACCTAACAATGTTGAACTCGAAAGGAAGATTTCTGACTTAAATCATAATTGTTTTCTTAAAGGCATTGAAATTGAGAATCTTGAAAAACAAGTTGAGGAATTTAAAAAGAATATACTTTTCTATCAAGAAAAGTTATATAAAGTTGAACAAAATCCTCTCTTGAATTTCACTGCTTATTTCAACAAGTCAAAAATCGACAAAACAGAACTTCTTCACGGGTTGGGATTTGAGAATATCACACCATTGCAAAAAGCCAAAGACCAAATCGAACCCCTGTATGATGAAAAATTTCTTCGCCTTGGTATGATACAACAATTTATTCGTCCATTGGATGACGAATTTGAGACTGATGAAGTTGAGAGAATACCTAATCAAGATTTTTTGGTTAATTATGATGCAATCAATGATTCATACAAAACAAAACAATCTTCAATTTTCAAATTGGAAGAAATTGAATCAAATTTTCAAAACCAAGAATCTGTTGGTACTTCACCTAAATCAACTAAAATGTATTTTCCAACCACAATTTTGGAAAAGCAAATAGAAGATTTACAACAGAAGGTGAAATCTCAACAAACAGTAATCAATCATCTCAAGTCTCAAAGTCCGAACCTAGAGGATAAATGTATTGTTGTTAATACTAAGAAAGTTTGTGAGAATGTTTCTACTCAAACTGACCAAAGACCAAATCGAACCCCTGTATGATGAAAAATTTCTTCGCCTTGGTATGATACAACAATTTATTCGTCCATTGGATGACGAATTTGAGACTGATGAAGTTGAGAGAATACCTAATCAAGATTTTTTGGTTAATTATGATGCAATCAATGATTCATACAAAACAAAACAATCTTCAATTTTCAAATCTTCTTGAAGAACACTCAAAATTACTTTTTGAACATGATACTATAAAACAAGACTTTCAAGCATACAAAGACAAAATGTTGGTTAAAGAATGTGAAATGAATGTCACTCCTGATTCTAAATTATTACAAAGATGTCAAAACCTTGAGAAGACCATTCATGATCTTGAAAAAGCCAATCAAGATCTTGAAACTCAAAAGACCAATGAATGGCTTCGGGCAAATGCGAGACAAATGGACGTTGATATTCTCAATAAGAAGCTCCAAGAAGCTAAACCTAACAATGTTGAACTCGAAAGGAAGATTTCTGACTTAAATCATAATTGTTTTCTTAAAGGCATTGAAATTGAGAATCTTGAAAAACAAGTTGAGGAATTTAAAAAGAATATACTTTTCTATCAAGAAAAGTTATATAAAGTTGAACAAAATCCTCTCTTGAATTTCACTGCTTATTTCAACAAGTCAAAAATCGACAAAACAGAACTTCTTCACGGGTTGGGATTTGAGAATATCACACCATTGCAAAAAGCCAAAGACCAAATCGAACCCCTGTATGATGAAAAATTTCTTCGCCTTGGTATGATACAACAATTTATTCGTCCATTGGATGACGAATTTGAGACTGATGAAGTTGAGAGAATACCTAATCAAGATTTTTTGGTTAATTATGATGCAATCAATGATTCATACAAAACAAAACAATCTTCAATTTTCAAATTGGAAGAAATTGAATCAAATTTTCAAAACCAAGAATCTGTTGGTACTTCACCTAAATCAACTAAAATGTATTTTCCAACCACAATTTTGGAAAAGCAAATAGAAGATTTACAACAGAAGGTGAAATCTCAACAAACAGTAATCAATCATCTCAAGTCTCAAAGTCCGAACCTAGAGGATAAATGTATTGTTGTTAATACTAAGAAAGTTTGTGAGAATGTTTCTACTCAAACTGACCAAAGACCATCAGTAGAAAATTCTACCCAAACTACTTGTGATTCATCTACCAATACCCAGACCTTGACTGATTATCTTGAATGTACTTGTCAAAATACTGCTACTTTTATAGCTGATGATTGTGTGCAATCTGATCTTTCTGATGAAGAACTTGCACATAGTTTAGTTTTGATATGGTACTTCTATAGGTTTTTCACATGCAACGATGTTAATGAGTTAGTTGTTCACCCTAAGACTAGTGCTAGTATAGGTGTTGATACGTCTACTCAATTTTCTTGTGAGACCAAAGATGTGTCAGTTCAAGTTGACCTAATTTCTGAGACTACCCATAATGTGAAGTTGGACACAAAGATTCCTGATTTCTCAAAATTTTCAAAACCAAGAATCTGTTGGTACTTCACCTAAATCAACTAAAATGTATTTTCCAACCACAATTTTGGAAAAGCAAATAGAAGATTTACAACAGAAGGTGAAATCTCAACAAACAGTAATCAATCATCTCAAGTCTCAAAGTCCGAACCTAGAGGATAAATGTATTGTTGTTAATACTAAGAAAGTTTGTGAGAATGTTTCTACTCAAACTGACCAAAGACCATTGCTACACCTGTGAAACATGTCAAAAAGGAACAAGCTGAAACCCCACACACAATAAAGTACACCAAAGTGAAACTTCCGAAAGACTATCCTAATGCTTCTAAATCTAGCTCTCAATCTAGCTTTAAACCTAAGGTGTCTAAGTCTAGCTCAAATTTGCTAACTAAGGATGCATCTAATGGTTCAACTAGATATAGGGATAGATATGGATGGTTTTCTCATGATAAACCAAAGAAGCAAGAAGTTTCCTCACCACCAAAGATAACAAAAAGATGAAAGTTTTTAAAACTCCTCGTTCTAATCTTTGTAGCTTCAATTCAACAGGTGGAAAGAGCTTAAGTAGTGATGCTAAATGGGTTGCTAAGTCATTAGTACCTAAGATCACTAGTATTCAGAAAGAGGTTGAGAAAAAGAAGAAAATGAGGAGGAGAAAAGCTGTTAATCGGTGGAAAGGTGTTCCTGTTAAACAAAACAATTCTGATTTGTCAATAAATGTTGAATGTGCCAAGGCAAAGCCTTGTGAGCTTGTAAACAATTTTAATTCTTGTGTGAATGTTCGTACATTTTATTCAAATATGTTTGTTGATAATATGCGTGCTGATGCTTATGTTGATTCAATAACATGTTTGAATGCGCATCCTAAGTTATATACCCTGCCTGTTTTATCTAACCAAAAAGGACCCGTTTTCAAGTGGGTACCTAAAAATGGTTAAATTTCTTTGATTGCAGGAAATAACCATCTGTGTTTGGATACTCGATTCCGGGTGTTCGAAGCACATGACTGGAAATAAATCTTTGCTGAAGAATTTTGTTGAAAGATTCATGGGAACTGTTCGCTTTGGAAACAACAATTTCGCTCCTATCTTAGGTTATGGGGACATTGAACGAAATGGGATTACAATCAAGAAAGTTCACTATGTTGAAGGTTTAAGTCACAACTTGTTCAGTGTTGGACAATTCTGTGATAACAATCTTCAAGTTCTTTTTCGAAAATCTCTTTGCAAAGTCCAAACCTTAGATGGAGTTGATATTCTTTGTGGCGATCGTGACGATAACCTTTTTACCGTCAATCTCGATGATAACCAACCAACCGATAATATCTGTCTCATTTCAAAGGCTACTTCGAAGAATTCTTGGTTATGGCATAGAAGGCTCTCTCATCTGAATTTCCAAACAATCAATACTTTAGTCAATAAGCATCTTGTTGAAGGCTTACCTGACTATAAGTATGAAAGTGAGCATGTCTGTCCTTCTTGTGCTGTTGGGAAAATTAAGAGAGTTTCTCATAAACCGAAGAAATCTCCAAATTCTTTGGCACCTCTTCATTTGCTTCACATGGATCTTTGTGGGCCGATGAAAGTACAAAGCCGAAATGGGAAGAAATACATCCTGGTTATTGTTGATGATTATTCAAGATATACTTGGGTTAAGTTCCTAGCATCCAAAGATGAAACAACTCAGATGTTGATAGATTTCATCACCATTACTCAAGTAAATCTTCAACTTCCAGTTCGTTACATCCGTTCGGATAACGGTACTGAATTCAAGAATGCTGTTTTGATGAATTCTGCAAATCCAAAGGGATTACTCATCAATTCTCAGCAGTTCGAACCCCACAACAAAACGGTGTTGTTGAAAGGAGAAATCGATCGCTGGTGGAAGCAGCAAGGACAATGCTTGCTTATTCCAAATTGCCATCAAATATGTGGGCTGAAGCTGTTGACACTGCTTGTCACACTCAGAATCGGTCCATTATCAATCAGCGGTTCGAAAAGACTCCTTATGAGGTTGTTAACAAACGGAAACCCAACATCAACTACTTTCATATATTTGGGTGTGTTTGTTACACGTTGAATGATCGGGAGAATCTTGGAAAGTTCGAGAAGAAAGGTGATGAAGGATACTTTGTTGGTTATTCCAAAACATCAATTGCCTACCGAATATACAATCGCCGAACAAACACAATTCAAGAAACAATGAATGTGTGGTTTGATGAGATGTCAGGCATGATTTTTGAGCAAGAAAGCTTGCTACCAACAAGTATGGATTCAAGTGCTTCAAGTCCTTCTACAAGGAATTCTACCTTAGCTTCTAAATTCAAGAAATTTCCAACTCCAACCAGTGATGAATTAGATATTCTTTTTGAAGAATTCTATAATTCAAAACCGGTTCATGATCAAGAACCTCAGATCATCGTTGATCCAATTCCAAACAATGAACCTATTCATAACCACGATCCAGTTCCTAACAACACTCATGAATCAGCATCAAGTTCTTCTGAGCAAAGATCATCTTCAAATAATTCTATTCCATCATCCTCTCCTGAGAATCCTTCTCAAGTGAATGTTCAAGAACAACCTTCTCAATTCACTCAGACAACCAATCCCCTGAACACTCCGAATGTGTATGTGCCACTTGACTTTGATCATCCAGCATATGAGGAAAGAGTTATACCAAGTTATGACTCTATCTCTCAACAAAACTCAAGTTTCAATGATGATGATGTTGATCTTCAAGAACAAGATCCACTTCCTCATGCTCACAAGTGGACACGTATGCAGAAAGACCATCCTACTGATCAGATAATTGGAGATCCACAAGCAGGAGTAACTACTCGTACTTCAGTGAATGAGTGTCTTGTTGCACTTTCTCTTAGCAATATTGAACCCAAAACGGTATCTGAAGCTCTTAAAGATCCAGAGTGGGTTAAGGCAATGCAAGATGAACTCGCTCAATTTGAAAGACTGAAGGTATGGAGGTTAGTTCCAAATCCTAGAAAAGCTGATCCAATCGGAACGAAGTGGATATTCAAAAACAAAAAGGATGAGAATGGAGTGGTAGTAAGGAATAAAGCTCGACTTGTTGCAAAGGGTTATTGCCAACAACCTGGTGTTGATTTCGACGAAACTTTTGCTCCAGTAGCAAGAATGGAGGCCATTCGAATTTTCTTAGCTTATGCCGCATTCCGAAACTTCACTGTGTTTCAAATGGATGTGAAAACTGCTTTTCTGAATGGTGACCTCAAAGAAGAAGTCTACGTTGATCAACCTGAAGGTTTTGTTGATCCTCAAAGACCAAACCATGTCTACAGGTTAGACAAGGCTCTCTATGGTCTTAAGCAAGCACCCCGAGCATGGTATGATTCCTTAACTACTTTCTTACTTAAAGGTGGATTTACCAAAGGTATAATTGACCCTACCCTGTTCATTCGCAAACAAGGTAAGCATGTTCTACTAGTTCAAATATATGTTGATGACATTATATTTGGGTCGACCAGTCAAACATTTTGCAGAAACTTTTCATCTCTAATGGTCAATCATTTTGAAATGAGCATGATTGGGGAAATGAATTACTTTTTGGGTCTTCAAATCAAACAATTACCAACTGGTATTTTTATATCACAAGGTAAATACATAAATGACATGTTGAAAAAGTTTGATATGACTTCATGTTCTTCAATTTCTACCCCAATGGCTGCTCGAACAACCATTAATACTGATACAAATGGGAAACCATTTGACCAAAAGAGATATAGAAGTATGATTGGTTCATTGTTGTACCTTACAGCATCTCGCCCAGATATAATGTTTGCAATATGTATGTGTAATAGCAATCAAGTTGTTTTCAAAACAAACTTTTCAAACTCTCAATTAGTGATATGGGAAACGAAGGATCGAACGCCTTTGTGTACTTCCAAGTATTCTTATATGAATATGTATGTGTAATAGCAATCAAGTTGTTTTCAAAACAAACTTTTCAAACTCTCAATTAGTGATATGGGAAACGAAGGATCGAACGCCTTTGTGTACTTCCAAGTATTCTTATATGAATATGTATGTGTAATAGCAATCAAGTTGTTTTCAAAACAAACTTTTCAAACTCTCAATTAGTGATATGGGAAACGAAGGATCGAACGCCTTTGTGTACTTCCAAGTATTCTTATATGAATATGTATGTGTAATAGCAATCAAGTTGTTTTCAAAACAAACTTTTCAAACTCTCAATTAGTGATATGGGAAACGAAGGATCGAACGCCTTTGTGTACTTCCAAGTATTCTTATATGAATATGTATGTGTAATAGCAATCAAGTTGTTTTCAAAACAAACTTTTCAAACTCTCAATTAGTGATATGGGAAACGAAGGATCGAACGCCTTTGTGTACTTCCAAGTATTCTTATATGAATATGTATGTGTAATAGCAATCAAGTTGTTTTCAAAACAAACTTTTCAAACTCTCAATTAGTGATATGGGAAACGAAGGATCGAACGCCTTTGTGTACTTCCAAGTATTCTTATATGAATATGTATGTGTAATAGCAATCAAGTTGTTTTCAAAACAAACTTTTCAAACTCTCAATTAGTGATATGGGAAACGAAGGATCGAACGCCTTTGTGTACTTCCAAGTATTCTTATATGAATATGTATGTGTAATAGCAATCAAGTTGTTTTCAAAACAAACTTTTCAAACTCTCAATTAGTGATATGGGAAACGAAGGATCGAACGCCTTTGTGTACTTCCAAGTATTCTTATATGAATATGTATGTGTAATAGCAATCAAGTTGTTTTCAAAACAAACTTTTCAAACTCTCAATTAGTGATATGGGAAACGAAGGATCGAACGCCTTTGTGTACTCCCTAGCTATCTTACTACCAACATTGTTGTTGAAGCAAAACTTTGTGTTTCTTTTTGATTTCGCAAAAACAATTTTTGCTCCACCTTTCTATGAAAACCATTTTTGATATATTCTTGCATAGATTAAGGGGGAGTTTGTGATTTCAAAAATTCTCAAACTTCAAATGTGTTTCAAACCTTTTCATTCACACATTTGATGTTTTTCCAATGATTTTTAATCAAATGGAGTTCGGTGATTAGTTTGCACAACGAGCGATAGGTATTTCTCAAAATTTACTCCATGAATTTCATCATCGCCGATGAGTTCTAACCCCGGAGTATTCACTTCTTTCATTAGATAGTGAGGGTATTTTGAGTGATGTTGATTTCGTGCAACTAGAATGGAGGGAGTAAAGTCGAAAAGTGAGAGGTTAAGGTGATTTGTTGTGAGAAAAGGGATAAAAGAAATGATACCCTTCCCAAAATTCTCAAAAGCCGGGTAAAACACGTTTCTATCAGTTATCATTTGTTGATATCTTGATATTGAAAAAGGGCGACATTCTGCTCCAGTCCCCGACTTCATTTGATCACATTGTGTCTAGAGCAAATTTAATTGATCATTAAATTGATCATCTTTCATTCTTTTAGGACACACTAGCGTCATATCTTTGTGATATAATTGCTTATCTTTGTGATATAGCCGGAACATTCGTAGTGATATCTTTATTGATATTCCACGATGATCGAATGGAAATCCTACCAATGCTAACATCTTTTCCAACGTTGAACGTAGGTCTCATAATTACATTTATGTGATTATTGAGCTAACGAGAAGTCTAAGTGACCTCGGTTTTCCCTAAAAGTCTTTAAGGATAAAATTGTGGTTATCAAATGCTTCGGTAGTGTTAACCATGATTTATATTCTTTGAAGCAATCTAGTGGTTGAAAAGCCGCAGACCGAACTATGTTAGAGACTTGTTTTGTGCATATCTCAATGATACATAGGAAATCCGAAAAATGTTATACATTTCTATCGGTCATTTCATTAATCCTTTTGATTTTTGAACATGTAAACGGATCATTCTTATCCGGTTTCATTTCTCTTAACACAAACACAGAAACCACCAACACCATGATATATTGTTTGTCCCAACAACTTCAATCTTACATTTTAGTCACCCATAGGATCTCTTGGGTTGGGCTACTAGTTTAGGTTGATGTTTTGATGGTTGACATTTCTCCATGTCTTCTTATTCCTTGTGACACTTAATCAATCACATTTGTGCATAATGACATTGATTCCCAATTTTGTCATTATGAGGGGGAGAAAATATTATGATTGATTGATTCATAGTCTTTGTCATCTGAGCTTTTGCTTCGGAAATGAATTTGGTATTGTCTTCAAATGATACCATCTTTCTATCCTTTTCAAGGCATAGTTAGTGATAGAAATGGAATGAGAGTCTATGTTGAGAAATTTTTGATTTGGGTGTTTTCAAATAGAAAAGGCTTATCAAAGTTTGTGTATAGGGAGAGAAAATTGTTCATGATAAGTCAATAGTTTCAGATTTTCACTAGACTTTAGTTGATTAAGATTTTGATTTCAAAAAGGGGGAATCTGAATTGACTTTTGAGATAAGAATGAAACCGAAGATGAAAAGATTTCACTCAAGAATTACAAACTGAAGAATCAAAAAGTGAATGTCACTCAAGAATCGAAGATTGAAGAATCAAAAAGTAATGTCACTCAAGAATCGAAGATTGAAGAATCAAAAAGCTAATGTCACTCAAGAATCGAAGATTGAAGAATCAAAAAGCTAATGTCACTCAAGAATCGAAGATTGAAGAATCAAAAAGCTAATGTCACTCAAGAATCAAGATTGAAGAATCAAAAAGCTGAATGTCACTCAAGAATCGAAGATTGAAGAATCAAAAAGTAATGTCACTCAAGAATCGAAGATTGAAGAATCAAAAAGTAATGTCACTCAAGAATTACGAAATTGAAGAATCAAAAAGCTGAATGTCACTCAAGAATCGAAGATTGAAGAATCAAAAAGCTGAATGTCACTCAAGAATCGAAGATTGAAGAATCAAAAATAATGTCACTCAAGAATCGAAGATTGAAGAATCAAAAATAATGTCACTCAAGAATCGAAGATTGAAGAATCAAAAAGCTGAATGTCACTCAAGAATCGTAGATAGAAAATCAACAACTGGTGGTTGTCATTTCCTTGGAGGAAAACTGGTAAGTTGGACCATCAAGAAGCAGACTTCAGTCTCTATGTCCACTGCTGAGGCAGAGTACATTTCTGCGGCTAGTTGCTGTGCCCAGATTCTCTGGATCAAGAACCCGTTACTAGATTATGGTCAAAAGTATACAAGGACCCCAATCTTTTGTGACAACACCAGTGCAATTGCTATATCTCACAACCCAGTGATGCACTCCAAAACAAAGCATATTGACATCAAGTATCATTTTATTCGAGATCATGTTATGAAAGGAGACATTGAAATTCATTTCATCCCCACTGACAAACAGTTAGCTGATGTTTTTACAAAACCTCTCGATGAGAAAACCTTTAAACATCTTCATCAGCGAACTGGGAATGTTAAATCCTTAAAACTGGAGCTTTCTTTGTTATTGAACGCGTCAGTGACACTGATGAAGTTCTCCAGTTGAGGAGGTCCAGATAATCTTTGCTCGCCAGGCTATCGAACGCCGTTGTGATACTATCCTGGCACTAATCGATTTCTGGATCATCATTTTAGGGGGAAAGACTCAAAATAATTTTCTGACTAAAATTCATTTTGTGTTTGAAAATGCAACTGGAGAACTCTCCAGTTGGAAACTGGTACTGGACTGATCCTCCAGTTACCAGGTTCAGTCTTGTCTTAATTTTTATAACGTTAGAAATACTTGGTCAATATTTGTGACACGTGATGGTACTCGAGTGTTTTAAACCACTTGGTATCGTGATCTGACGTGTTTGAAGCCATTTTAGTACTTGACAACTGTTTGTATTGGGAAAATAAAAAGTGAGTGGGCGCGTGGGTAAGATAAGCCGTCGTAGCATTTAATGCTGACATGGTAGCATTTAATGTTGACATGGCAAATTATTATTTTATTTCAAAATTCAAACTCAATTTGTGAAAATATCTACAAAAAGGATTTTGTTTAATAAAATATAGTTTTTGGTATTTCATTGGGATCTTGAATCCATTATAAATACCCTTATTTACTCCGAACTCATTTACTTCTCTTCTACATTCTTTCATTTACTTCCAATCATCAAAATTGCTTCATTTCTCTCTCTGCTTCACAAATCAAGAACCCTAATTCCCAAATTTCAATCTCATTCTCAAATGGCTCCTAGATCATCCCGTTCAAGAGATGTAAATCTCTTGACTGTTCCATATGCTCCTTCACCAGATGTCAAACCGGCATCTGGTGCTCCTAGTAATGCTTCTGTCATCAAACTAAATCCAAATAATCCGATGGCAAGCTTACAGGGATCTCAAGGGTCCAATACCCTTATTGGTAGAATCCAAAAGTTTTTGAAGTATTCTCCAATAGGACCCTCATTCTCTCTAAACCCACGCAAGTTGTTTCACAACTACTTGTGTGAGTTTTGGTACACTGCCGTTCTTTCTTTCGATTGTTCCTCCATCAGTTTCTTGAAATGGGACACAAAGAGTGCTTGGAGAATGGTGTCTTGAAGACGAAGGGTGTGATGACCATGAAGGGTCTTACACCTTCATGGAGGTATTTTTTCATCCACCTGGTGGAGAGTATGGGTGGGAGTTCTGGTGGTCTTGACCAGATCAACTCCTCACAAGCAGAGATGGCTTACTGCTTGTGGAATGGATTGAGAGTGGACTTTGCAGATATTCTGTTTAGAAGCCTAGTTCAAAAGCTGAAGGGCACCAGGGGTGTGTGCATCCCCTTTTCAAGGTTCCTCTCTCTCTGTTTTAAACATATTCTGGGCAGAGAAGCATATTTAAGTACAGATTCACCGTACACTGCTCCAGATATGTTAAGGAATTTAGACTCTCTGGTATCTGAAGCTGGAGAGGTCGAGATTCCAGAACGAATGCAACTAGCATTCGCTTCAACTAATGCACCTATTGAAGGTGAGTCAGAAAGGCAACTGGGCGGGCCTCAAAATAATGAGGGACCCTCCAGTTCGTCTAATGTTGTGGTTGAGGATAGAGCAACCATAACTGAAGCAACTCCAATTACATCTATCCCTGGTGAAGATACTTCGGTATCTGATCCACCAACAGATGCACCCATCCAGGAAACTGGGGAAGGTCATCTGGAGACTGACCCTTCTGGTCAGCCCTCAGTTACATTCATGGATCTGGACATGAATGTTAATGACGAGGAAATCCTTATAGAATCTTCGGATTCTGAAGGTACTGAAACAGACTTGGAGATTTTTGAGGCTTCTGTACAAGCTCAAAACCCTTCATCTCCAGTCTCCCTTTCAGACGCATCAATTTCACTTTCACCCTCCCAAGAAAATGTGCCTACTGATATATCTTTCCAAACTTATACCGCTCCTTCACCAACTGGGCAATTCTCATTTGCTCGAGAAATGCCACCTCCACCGACGCCATTGTTCACACCTGAGCATTCTCAGCATGAACAACACATTGATTTTCCAGTCCTTTCTTCATCCACCACTCCTATTATATCTTCAACTGCTGGCATGACAACTGGGGAGACTTCCTTAAGTTTGCCTCCTCCAGTTGCTCCAGTAGTAACTGTTGCTGGTCCAGTGACACCTTCTCCTTCATCACTGGACAGTCAAGTTGTCTCTTTACAAGCCGATCTCCAAAACCTACTTACCAGGGTGGAGGAGATTCAAAAGACACTTGACAAAAACACCAAGTCCTTCTCCAGATACCACAAAGATCATTTGACAAACATTAAAGTGGTTGATCTGGGGATTAACAAGTTTTCATCTAATGAAGACTTGGTGTTTAAAAAGCTAAATGAGTTGGTCACTGGCTGCAACAATCTGGCCAGTACTTTAAAGGAAGCCTTTGACCTTACTTAGTCCAAGGTTACAACATCAATCTCCAATCTGCTTGGCAACACTGTAAGAACATCTGAAGTAGATTTGAGGAAGATTGAAAGGCAGGTAAAGGAACTGATTGAAAAACCTGGCCTAGATGTAACTGAACTTGGACAGCAGTTGATGACTTCAGTTGGTCAGAAGATAGAGGATACGCTGGGTGCTAGAGAAGCACAATTAATTGAAAGGGTGATATCTGAGATCACCAAGCTGGCCACTCCTCAGGTTGATCTGGCCCCACTCACCAGTGAGATCAACCAGTTGAGAGGCAGCATAGAGAATTTGAACACCCAGGTATCTCTACATGCTCAATCTTTAGATAATCTGACAACTGAAGTAGAGAATTTGAAGAAGAAGGATGATGAAGTGAAAGAAAAGGTTGTCTCTGGTTTGGATGAAGACTCCAAGATCTTAAATGAATTGAAAACTGGTCAAGAACAAGTTACTGCCAATGTCTTGACTCAGTCAAAGGAGACCAACCATTTGTGGAGGTCTTTCAGGATGATGTGTGGGATTTTCAAAGAGTGTAAGGACATGCAATCATGGCAGCCTCTTGACCGGTTGCCATCTCACCCCTCTGAATGGGAAGGTATTAGGGCAGGTCTAGATGCTGCCAAGGGGGAAAGAAGTGCAGTCCTTCCACCAGTTGCACCTGGAAGATCTTCATCTGGAAGACAAGCTGGTTTGGAAATGGTTGTAGCTACCAGTACTGAAGCTGGTGAGCAAGGTGATAGGGGGAATGTGTTGGATAAGGGAAAAGGTTTAGCTGTTGATGTATCTGCCCAGCCGACCACTGATGTACCAATGCTGGAAACTGGCAATGCTGATATACTTCCTCCAGTTTCAGATAGTGATAACAGAAGACTGGCTAGACTTGGCAATGATATTAAAGAAAGAAAGAAGATGAAACAAAGAAACCAAGTTGAAGCCAGGGCACATCTTGCACAAATCAAGTTGCTTGATATGAGTGATGCCAATCTTTTGGGTATCACTAAGGAGGAGTATGTCAAGATCAAGAATGATCCCAGGATAGTTGACCAGTTGAAAGAAATGCTGGATGTTGAACTGGACAGACACTATCCTGAGGATGAAGCTGAATTTGATTCCAAGAGTTTGAACATTTCAGTGGAGAAGGCCAAGAAGAATAGGGCCAGTGGGATTCTTAAACAAATTGCAAATGTTAAGAAGGTTGTGAAGAAGGTTTTGAATCCACCAAGAAGGATTCCACAACCAAGAAGACCACTGTCAAGAGATGCTGACCTTAGCACATTTGTTGAACCAACTAGCGAGGTATCTAATGAAGACATCAAGTCCGCTGTACTGGCTGCTGGTGTTGGGAGTATAAAAATAATAAATGAATCTGAAGCAAGAAGCTATTACTCCCAAATCATGTCAACCAGAAGACATAGTGGTACTATCAATGGTGTCAATGTAACAATCAAGCCAGGCACCAAAGTTTTTCAAGTTGAAGTTAGTTATACCAGAGGGCCACTGGTTAAAACTGACAATCCTGGTGCTATGCAATATGGGTTCAGCGAATGGGTGGAAATGGTGAATGTGTTGGATGCGAAGGCACAAAAGAATAGGTTTGAGAAAGCATGGGTGAACTTCTTAAGGGGCAAGATTCAACATAAAGAAAATCTTGAGCAAAAGTTGAATATTGATCCTGAAGACTCTCAGCCTATTTCTTTGGTGACTAAGAGAAGAAGAACTGGCGAAGGGCCATCCAATTAAGTTCTTTCTTTTCAGCTATCTACTTGTATTTTGTTTTACATTCTGTAACTTGTATAAATTTCATTTCCTTGTATAAATGAAGTTACCAGTTTGTAACCACAAGGTAGATAATAGATTAAAATCTAACAAACCTAAAAGAAAAACCTAAGGCATTTATTGATCTATAAAAATGCCTTAGAAAACTTAGATAGATTTAAATCGAACAAGTCTCTCCAGTTCACACTTGTACAGATACAAGAACTGAAAAAGACTTGCCAATATTTCTAGACAAATAGGCGGAATTTGTTAGGACCAGTTCACCTGGTAAACTGGCCAGTCTCCAGTTGCATCTGGAGACCCAGTGAAACTGTCCAGTGAAACTGGAGACCTAGATGATTTGTCGAGAAATATATTGAAGTCCAGTTGCACCGTACAGTCAACGCAACTGAAGACTTCCTCCAGTTGAGAACTGACCAAGTTGAAGAATCATTCCAGTTGAAGTCAAAGACAGCAAATGGAAGATAGAGAATGGCAATGGCAGCGAATCCCAGTTGACATTCTAGTCAGTTACAAACTGGAGACCATCAGTGGAAAGCTCTTACAAAGCTTTACACTGATTACGAGGAATTGACTTTTATGCTTTATGTACCTTTACCCGGATAATAAGATTTATCTTATTATTTAATTACAAAAAGGTACATAAAGGTGGTTGAGTAAAGTTGCTTTATCATGCGACTTTACACTGCTTTTTAAAAAATTAAATGCTATTCCTTAAATGATCTCAACCACATTTGTACGGCCTAAGTTAACATCCCAATGTTAACTTTGCCTATAAATACAAGTCATTGCACAACAAGAATATCACTTCTATCGAACAAGTTCTCTCGAACTACTTCTTCGAATACACTTCGATAGAATTCACACTTTGCATACCTGCAATATTCTTGGTGAACTTGTGCAATACTCTCTCAATCGCTA
Organism: Erigeron breviscapus; assembly: GCA_034093135.1. Classification (NCBI taxonomy): domain Eukaryota; kingdom Viridiplantae; phylum Streptophyta; class Magnoliopsida; order Asterales; family Asteraceae; genus Erigeron; species Erigeron breviscapus. The sequence continues at coordinate 92,232,911 of CM067170.1, read as the reverse complement.
AAAGGAACATTTCACAACTTTAAGTGTTTCGATTGTCTTGAGAAATTCTGAGTGTAGATCAATTGTATTTCATAGGTTGTTAGGATATTTACATTCTTGTATTATCTTGGTTCCGCAACAACCTTGTAATTTATTTAACATCAATAAATATATTACACATTGAAAATTACATATTGTCTCATTAAGTTATCTTACAAGTTATTTGTATTATTGCATTGTTCTTTACTTATTGTCATTTAAATAAGTAATCTATCTAGAACTTGGTATATACACACTGCAACTGGTCGTCTCCAGTTCAGTGCATATATTGCAAAGTAACTCCACCATCGACATAGAGGTGTCTTCAGTAGTACCATCTATTGAGTTGGGACTTACATGGTTCGCAATAAAATGGAAGACTTGGTTGATCTTAAGTTGTTTGAAGTCAATACACCACAATGGTGTCGGGTTTTGTTCGTTGCTTTTGGGGTGTGTTCGCGGGATAACATCTTATGGGTTGGTGGCAATCAAAGGTAAGGGTTTGGATTAGACTATTTTGTACATCAGTACATAACTTATACTTGTGTTATTTCCTTTTAACACTAACCTAAATTTCCCAAATCCCATTGTAAATACCCTTAGCCTAACATTACAGCCGATTAGATGCCAAATTTTGATGATCTACTTGGAGCTCACGCCATGTCGGTGAAGCTATGATCCTAGTTCAAGCCTATGGTAAGATATGCATCACGACTGAGCAATGTGTGATTATTCATATATATTCAACCCCAATAGTAAGTTCGTTGGAGTAGGATAGTTTTGAGAGGATCAGTTGTTTCGTATCTGCTTAGTTGTGTTATCGAGGCTTATGGATTGTTCAGATATTGTCAAACATTTCGGTTTTCATTTAAGATTAAAACTGCTCAACCAAAGTCCTTGTCTTTGATATACTTGGTTTGGCTTCTTTTTGATAATCGCAATGTATTTATATAGCTTCGTACCAGGGAATGCTTTTGCCTAATTTCCAGATTTGCTTGAGGACAAGCAACGCTCAAGTGTGGGGGGATTTGATGTGTCCAATTTATATATATCGCCCACATCATTTATGGCCTGTTTCGTATGTGTTTCGAGTCAATTTTGTATGCAATTGGCGCGTTTATGGTGTTTGTTAGTGCTTTCAGGTTCTTAGCAGGTTGCGCGTCCATTTGGTGCACTTTATGACGAATTTAGGCCAAGATGTTAATGCTAGTGTTTGGTGCATTCTTCCACTGCGCCGCAGTCATTGGGGAAGAAGCCACAAGCTTTCCAGGGGATTTCCACTGCGCCGCAGTCATTGGGGAAGAAGCCACAAGCTTTCCAGGGGATTTCCACTGCGCCGCAATGGGAGGAATGAGACCCCACTGCGCCGCAGTCATTAGGGGAAGAAGCCACAAGCTTTCCAGGGGATTTCCACTGCGCCGCAATGGGAGGAATGAGACCCCACTGCGCCGCAGTCAAAGGTCGTGAAAAAAACCCTGAATTCCAGAAATATTCCACTGCGCCGCAGTGGGAGTGCGCCAGCCTCACTGCGCCGCAGTCAGCAGTACGGGGGGCCTAATGATTCAGCTTTTCAGCCGTTCAGAAGGGGGAAGTATATAAGCACAAACATAAACCCTTTTCCTGCATCTAAGTTTTCTTTCTAGGGGCTGTTCACACACGAATTCCTTCAAGGGTGATCTCAAATTCCATCAATTGGATTCATTGAAGATTCAAGAACACCGTCTAGATCGTATCTACTTTTCCGTCTTTGCAATTTCAATTAAAACAATCATTGGTACAATATGTTCTCTTTCAATTTCTTTTATGAATTTCAATTTAGCATGAGTGGCTAAAATTCTTAATCATCCACTTTGATGAAACTTGACGAATGATATGATTGCATAATTTTAATTCAAGAGTTGATTCAATTATCGTTGTGTCGTGATCTTTATCAATTAATTTCCTTGTGATTTATTCTATTGATGTTGATGGTTTATGTGTTCATCTTTAGTGGTACTAGGTGAATATATTTATCGTTTCAATTCGATTGTCTTTGATCATTTGTCACCGGTTCATGGTATGACGGTGGATGTCAAGTCGATAATAGGAATTAATCGGTAAACGTGTTTAGAAACGGTTGGTGGTACCACGTTTTAATTCACATAGACATAAATAATTGGTATTTGGATAATCAATCAAACTAATCGTTGGGTAGATTTTCTAGGCATTGGTGGTACCAGCTTGGGTAATTAAACTAGCCATTTAGGTGTTTGGGTGATTTGCGAGCGGTTGGTGGTACCACGTGAGCATTTTTATCCATTCACGATTATCTTGTCAACTCTTTAGAATTTGGTTTTAAACGAAAGCAATCATAGCTGTAGTCGAGTGGATTCGATGTGGATGATCTTTATTAATATTTTCTGAAATCTACTTTATTTTATTTTGTCTTGTTATTTAAATTTCTTTTACTTCAATTGTCAAAGTTAGGTAGCAATTCGGCTACGGTTCCATCTTTTTCTAAAACTACTTTAGCAAACAATTATTTCAAAACCAATCCCTGCGAACGACCTCGGACTTACTAATTACTATACTATATGCGATCAGGTCCACTGCCTGAAAGTGTGTAGTAGTCGGTTTTGGTCGGTATTTGTTTATAAATTTACAAACTCGATTTCACACATCACGCGGGTTCGATCCTTAGGGGCTCCCAGATCATGTGGAGATTAGGATGGAGGTATTGTACCAGCATAACATGGCTCATACATGGTGAGTCGATGAGTATCCAATTGTGGTACCGGGGCTAAGGTTTCCCCCATTACCTTCTTTTTTTTATATAACAATCTACATTTTCAATCGACTCACTCGACAAAATGTACGTTTCAATCGTCCCAACTTACAACATCTTAAAACATGTTAGGGTTAAGTATCTGGGAGTGTAAGTAACTTTTACACTTTTTCTATTGTTTGAATGTAACTTTCATTTGGTTCATTGTATGTAACTAACCCGCGAGTAAATTCCAAGAATATGCTTGTTTTTTAAAACGTGGTAAACTCTATGCTTGTTTCAAATATGTTTTCCAAAACTATGCTTGTTTATTAAAATAATAATAAAACTCATTTTGTTTAACATTTACTTATTCCCTCCATCCCACTAAATGTATCCTATTTTGAATATTCAAAGTCTTCTTTTATAAACTTTGACCTTAAATATTTTGATTTGTGTTATATAATATTTGATGAAAGTTTGTTTATACACACATGATTTTTGAAAAAAATATATCTATATTGTAAGTCCCAACTCACTAGATGGTACTATCTGAAGACACCTCTATGTCGATGGTGGGGTGACTTTGCAATATAGACACTGAACTGGAGACGACCAGTTACAGTGAATGTATACCAAGTTCTTGGATAGATTACTTATTAAGGTGACAATAAGTAAATGACAATGCAATAAGTAAATACTTGTAAAGTAAATTTGGTGAGATGATATGTATTTTTCAAGTGTAATTTATTTATTATCTTTAAATAAATTACAAGGTTGTTGCGGAACCAAGATAATACAAAAGAGTAAATATCCTAACAACCTATGAAATACAATCGATCTAATACTTGGAAATTCTCTAAACAATCGAAACACTTAAAGTTGTGAAATGTTCCTTTTTGCGATTGAGAGAATATTGCACAAGTTCACCAAGAAAATGCAATTGTCTGAATTTTCAAAAGTGCTTTTCTTGGTTGTGCAAAGGCCTCTATTTAGAGACAAAGTTGGCATTGGGATTCCAACTTTGTCGTACAAATATGGTTGATAGCATTTAAGGATGCAATTTGAATTTCCTTGAAATGCTGGATAAAGCAAGACATAAACTTGCTTTATCAACCTGCTTTATGTACTTTTGCACTTTATACACGGATAAGGTAATTACCCGGATAAAGACACATAAAGTCAAAAAGGCCTTCCTCGTAAACAGTGTAAAGCGTTGTAAGTGCTTTAAACTGTTCAACTCCAGTTTCGATCTGAAGTAGAATGACAACTGGGCTTCGCTGCCATTGTCATTCTCTTTCTTCCACTTGTTATCTTCGGCTTCAATTGGAATGTCTTCAGGTGTCTTGGTCAGATCTCAACTAGAGGAAGTCTTCAGTTGCATAACTATACATTGCAACTGGACTTCATATATTTCTGGACAAATCTTCTGGTATCCAGATGCAACTGGAGACTGGCCAGTTTTCAGCAAAACTGGTCCTAACAAATTCCCCCTATTTGTCCTGAAATATTGCCAAGTCTTTTTCAGTTCTTGTATCTATACAAGTATGAACTGGAAAGACTTGTTCGACTAAATCTATTTAAATTTTCCAAAGCATTTTTATAGATCAATAAATGCCTTGGATTTTTCTTTTGTGTTTGTTAGATTTAATCGTTTATCTAACTTGTGGTTACAAACTGGTAACTTCATTTATACAAGGAAATGAAATTTATACAAGTTACAAGAATGTAAACAAAATTACAAGATGATAACTGAAGGAAAACTTATACAGATGGCCCTTCGCCAGTTTTCCTTCTCTTGGCAGCTGAAAAGATGGGCAGTTTGTCTTCAGGGTCAAAGTTCAACTTTTCTTCAACATTTTCTTTGAACTTGATAAGACTTTGAAGGACATGAATCCAACCCCTTTCAATCTTGTTCTTATGATGCCTAGCCTCCAACACTTTCAGCATCTCCACATGCTCAGAATGGCCATACCTGTGAATGTCTGGATTTTTAGTTGAGCTAGTTGGTCCATTGAAGTACTGAACCCCAACTGTAAAATATTGAGTTCCAGGCTTGATTGACACCTGAACATCAATGATCTTGCCTGGTTTATATCTTCGCTGCAGCACATCAGTCAAATATGCTCGTGCTTCAGATTCATTATCCAGTTTAATCTGGCCAGTGCTCAGTTTTTGCACTGCAGCTCGGATATCTTCAGTTGTGGGCTCATTTGGTTGCACCTAAGTCCTCAAATCTGCATCTTTTGGCAGTGGCTTCAGTTTTTCTTTGGACTTGGGTGGATTCAGTACTCTCCTGACCACTTTCTTCACATTTTCCATTCTCCTTTGTATTCCACCAGCTCTAATCTCTTTAGCCTTCTCAGCTTTGTTAAGGTTTCTGGCATCATACTCATCTTTATCGTCAGGATAGTATTTCTCCAGTTCAATGTCAAGCATTTCCTTCAACTCAACCTCTGATGATCTGACAGTGTTACCCAGCAGGTTGGAAATAGATGTGGTGACCTTGGTTTGAGTTAAGTCAAAGGCTTCCTTTAAAGAAGTGGCCAGATTGTTATAGCCAGTGACTAACTCATTCAACTTCTGAAACACCAAGTCCTCAAATCTGCATCTTTTGGCAGTGGCTTCAGTTTTTCTTTGGACTTGGGTGGATTCAGTACTCTCCTGACCACTTTCTTCACATTTTCCATTCTCCTTTGTATTCCACCAGCTCTAATCTCTTTAGCCTTCTCAGCTTTGTTAAGGTTTCTGGCATCATACTCATCTTTATCGTCAGGATAGTATTTCTCCAGTTCAATGTCAAGCATTTCCTTCAACTCAACCTCTGATGATCTGACAGTGTTACCCAGCAGGTTGGAAATAGATGTGGTGACCTTGGTTTGAGTTAAGTCAAAGGCTTCCTTTAAAGAAGTGGCCAGATTGTTATAGCCAGTGACTAACTCATTCAACTTCTGAAACACCAAGTCCTCAAATCTGCATCTTTTGGCAGTGGCTTCAGTTTTTCTTTGGACTTGGGTGGATTCAGTACTCTCCTGACCACTTTCTTCACATTTTCCATTCTCCTTTGTATTCCACCAGCTCTAATCTCTTTAGCCTTCTCAGCTTTGTTAAGGTTTCTGGCATCATACTCATCTTTATCGTCAGGATAGTATTTCTCCAGTTCAATGTCAAGCATTTCCTTCAACTCAACCTCTGATGATCTGACAGTGTTACCCAGCAGGTTGGAAATAGATGTGGTGACCTTGGTTTGAGTTAAGTCAAAGGCTTCCTTTAAAGAAGTGGCCAGATTGTTATAGCCAGTGACTAACTCATTCAACTTCTGAAACACCAAGTCCTCAAATCTGCATCTTTTGGCAGTGGCTTCAGTTTTTCTTTGGACTTGGGTGGATTCAGTACTCTCCTGACCACTTTCTTCACATTTTCCATTCTCCTTTGTATTCCACCAGCTCTAATCTCTTTAGCCTTCTCAGCTTTGTTAAGGTTTCTGGCATCATACTCATCTTTATCGTCAGGATAGTATTTCTCCAGTTCAATGTCAAGCATTTCCTTCAACTCAACCTCTGATGATCTGACAGTGTTACCCAGCAGGTTGGAAATAGATGTGGTGACCTTGGTTTGAGTTAAGTCAAAGGCTTCCTTTAAAGAAGTGGCCAGATTGTTATAGCCAGTGACTAACTCATTCAACTTCTGAAACACCAAGTCCTCATTGGTAGAAAATTTATTAATCCTCATATCAACAACTTTAGAATTTGTAAGTGTATCTTTGTTGTATCTGGAGAGGGACTTGGAGTTTTGCTCAATTGTCTTCTGAACACCCTCCACCCGTTTGATCAGGTTTTGGATGTCGCCTAAAAAAGAGACAAATTGAGTGTCCAGTGACGGAGGGGAAGTTGTCACTAGACCAGAAGCAGGCACCACTGGAGCAATTGGAGGAGGCACATTAAGTGAAACCTCGCCAGTTGACTGACCAGGGGCAAGAGAAATAGAACCAGAAATGGGAAAGGAAGCAGGACGATGAGAGAGATCAATGTGTTGGTCATGCTGAGAATGCTCAGGTGTGACCAACAGCGGCGGTGGTGGTGGCATGTCCCTATTTCTAGGAACAAAGAGTGAAGAAAAAGGTGATTGTTGTTGTGGTTGTGGAATTCTAGTGAGCATATCTGGAGATGAAACTGCTGTTTATTCTGGGGGCGGATCAAGAGTGGAAGGGAGTTGATCTTGTACAGAAGCATCAACTATCTCTTGATCAGAAGTAGTTCCTTCAGAATCCGAAGACTCTAGCTGGGACTCATCAACATCCATGCCCAGATTCATGAATGATTGAGATGGCTGACCAGATTGGTCAGTCTGCAGATGACCTTCTCCAGTTTCCTGGAAGGTTTCATCTGTTGAAGGTTCAGTTACCAGGGTAACGTCACCAGGGACAGTGGTCACAGGGGTTGCCTCAGTTATAATTGCTCTATCCACAATCACAACATCACTGGCCGTAGAGTTTGGAACCTCAGTCTCCAGCTGTGACTGGCCAGAGACTTCGTCAGTTCGCGCAATAGTTGTGTCAAAAATTTGGCCAGACTCAAATTGTGCAGACACGGACTCTACTCTGGGTTGGGTTAGCCCAGTATTATCTTCACCACCCTCTTCTACAGAAGTTTTGAGGGTGGTTGTTTGCGGTTCATCCCTTTGACTATCTCCAGCTTCCTGTTGGGAGGAAACTGGAGGGCTGGATAGGTTTCTACTGTCAGTGGCAGTGGCTGACTGATTCCTAGGGCGACGTGTTCTTCTTGCCTTTGGAGCACCCTGGAGACCTGTTGGGAGGTCTCCAGTGACAGTTGTAGGGACTGACACGCTGGAGCTGGAGGGGTTAGACTGTTGCCCAGGTTCGGCAACTGTCACATTTCCAGCAGACGAACCGGTGGGTCCCTCATTGTTTTGAGGCCCGCCTAGTTGTCTTTCTGACTCACCTTGGACTGGTGCATCAGTTTTACGGAATGCCAGCAACATTCTTTGAGGAATCTCAACCTTCCCAGTTTCAGATACCAATGAGTCAAGATTCCTGAGCAGTTCTGGGACAGTGTAAAGTGACTGAGTGTTTTTATATTGTTCACTGCCCAGAATCAGCTTAAAACAGAGTGACAAATACCTGGAGAAGGGATGCAAAGTCCCCTGGTGCCCTTCAGTTTTTGTACAAGACTTATGTACAATATGTCGGCAAAGTCCACTCTGAGTCCATTCCACATTCAGTAAGCCATCTCTGCTTGTGAGGAGTTTATCTGGTCCAATCCACCAGAACTCCCACCCATACTCTCCACCAGATGTATGAAGAAGTACCTCCAGGATGGTGTGAGGCCCTTCATTGTCATGGCACCCTTTGTTTTAAGGACACCATTTTCAAGGCATTCTCTATGTCCCATGTCAAGGAGAACCTGCCTGAAATTTATATTTGGGGAGATAACTGTTGGATTCTCCCCTGGAAGCCAATAGTTGAGAGAGAGGGAATCTCTCAATGTTTCTGCCGATAGGGTACACTGGACCGTTCCCCCTTTTAATGTGAAGGAGATGGAAGAACAGTCAGAAGAAGGAGAAGCAGTGTACCAAAACTCACAAAGATAGTCATGATACATCTTTTGTGGGTTTGCAGTGAAGGTTGGACCGATTGGAGAATCTCTCAAGAATTTTTTGATTCTCCTAATGAGTGAATCGGCCCTTTGAGATCCTTGTAAACTAGCCATCGGATTATTAGGGTTTAACTCGATGAGCGTAGTATTACCAGGAGCACCAGGTGCCTGATGGACACCTGGTGGGGGAACATATGGGACGCTTAAGAGATTAATATCTCTAGATCGAGAAGTTTTAGGTGCCATTGAAAGTGAAATTGAGAATTTTGGAATTAGGGTTCTTGATTTATGAAGTTGAGAGAGGAATGAAGCAAATTTTGATGATTGGAATTGAATGAGAGAATGTGAAAAGGAAGTAAATGTGTTTCGGAGTAAATAAGGGGTATTTATAAGGAAAATTGTGATCCCAATGAAATACCAAGAATATTTTAATACCAAAAATCAAGTTTACAAGATATTTTGTAACTGAAAATTTGAATTTTAAAGTAAAAAATTAATTCTCCGTGTCAGCATTAAATGCTATGACGGCTTAACTTCCCCACTCGCCCACTAACTTTCCATAATCCCAATAAAAAGTGTTACCTTTTACAAAAAATGACCTTAACACGTCATATGACGATAGTGAGTGGGTTAAAACACTCAAGTACCATCACGTGTCACAAGTATTAACCAAGTATCTTACAACGTTATGAAATCTGGTTGACCACCAGTTTTTAGACAAGACTGAACATGTACACTGGAGGATTAGTCCAGTGCCAGTTTCCAACTGGAGAGTTCTCCAGTTGCAATTTTTCAAAAAAAAGAATTTTGGTCAGAAAAATATTTTGAGTCTTTCCCCCTAGAATGATGATCCAGAAATCAATAAGTGCCAGGATAGTATCACAAAGGCGTTCGATAGCCTGGTGAGCAAAGATTATCTGGATCTCCACAACTGGAGAACCTTATCAGTGTCACTGACGCGTTCATGATAAAGTCTCCAGTTTTAAGGATTTAACATTCCCAACTCGCTGATAAGATGTTTAAAAGTTTTCTCATCAAGAGGTTTTGTAAAAACATCAGCAAGTTGTTTGTTAGTGGAGATTAAATGTATTTCAATGTCTCCTTTCATAACATGATCACAAATGAAATGATACCTGATGTCAATATGCTTCATCTTAGAGTGCACCACTGGGTTGTGAGATATAGCAATTGCACTGGTGTTGTCACAAAACATTGGGGTCCTTGTATACTTTTGACCATAATCTAGTAACTGGTTCTTGATCCAGAGAATCTGGGCACAGCAACTGGCCGCAGAAATGTACTCTGCCTCAGCAGTGGACATAGAGACTAACGTCTGCTTCTTGCTGGTCCAACTTACCAGTTTTCCTCCAAGGAAATGACAACCACCAGTTGTCGATTTTCTATCTATCTTACAACCTGCATGATCTGAATCTGAATAACCCATTAGATCTAACCCTGAGCCTTTGGGATACTAAAGACCAAGGCTAGGACACCCTTTCAGGTATCAGAAGATGCGCTTAACAGCATGCAAATGTGATTCTTTTGCGTTAGCCTGAAATCTGGCACATAGACATGTTGCAAACATTATATCTGGTCGACTGGCAGTTAAATACATTAGTGAACCAACCATACCACGATATTCAGTGGTGTTCACTGGTTTGCCAGTTGGGTCAGAGTCCAAATTTAAAGGTGCTGCAATAGGTGTGTTTTTCGATGGGATTGAATCATATTTGTATTTTCTTAACAAATCTCTGACATATTTTTCTTGGTTTATAAAAATTCCATTTTCAGTTTGCTTAATCTGAAGACCTAAGAAAAATGTTAATTTACCCATTAAACTCATCTCATACTCAGATGACATGATTTTAGAAAATTTTTTACACATTGCATCATCAGTTGAACCAAATATAATATCATCAACATAGATTTGTACCAGTAAGATATTACCTTTCTCTTTCAAGATGAATAAGGTATTATCTTTTGCACTTCTTTGCAAGACATTTTTGAGAAGATGTTTAGTTAAAGTATCATACCAGGCTCTTGGGGCTTGTCTTAGACCATACAAATCTTTGTTCAGTCTATATACCCAGTGAGGATGCTTCTCATCAATGAAGCCTGGAGTCTGTTTAACATACACTTCTTCTTCCAATGTTCCATTAAGGAACACACTTTTGACATCCATCTGGAAGACTTTGAACTGCAGATGGGCTGCATAAGCCAAGAATATTCTGATGGCTTCAAGTCTTGCAACTGGAGCAAAAGTTTCATCAAAGTCAACGCCCCCTGCTTGACAATACCCCTTGGCAACTAATCTGGCCTTGTTTCTTATAACATTGCCATCTTCATCCATCTTGTTTCGGTAGACCCATCTTGTACCAATGGGTTCTTTCTTTAACCCTGGTGGACAAGGAACAAGTTCCCATACATTGTTCCTTTCAAACTGGATGAGCTCTTCTTGCATAGCTTCCACCCAGCTTGGGTCTGCCATAGCCTCGTCAATCTTCTTCGGTTCAATTAGTGATAAGAAGGTGGCGTTCAAGCATTGCTCACTTGTGGCTCTTCTAGTCTGAACCCCACTACTTGGATCTCTAACAATCTGATCAATTGGATGTGCTCGAGTCCATTTAGTGTATTGACTAGGCTGTTGCACAACAATATCAGTGCAAGTCACCTGGCGATCTTCTTCAGTTGCAGCAGCTTCTGGAGGAGGATCAGCCCAAACTACTTCAATATCCTCATCAGAGTCAATGAGGTCACGATTGGCATCATGAAATTCTTCATTTAAAGGCATTTTTTGAAGAACTGGAGAACTTGGAGTTTGAACTGGTGCTGATATTGGGGTGGCACAAACATCTAATCCAATCACCAGTTTCTGTGGTAAGTTGAAACTGATGGAGGGATAAAATGAAGTGTCACTGGTGGTTTTCTTTGTTTTTACTGGTTCCAGTTGAGTGTAACTGGAAGCATTTTCTGGTGAAACAACTGACTGATGAACTTGGTCAGTTTCACCAAAATTTAATGGAACGACTGGAGATATCAAGGCTTGGTCTCTTGTTGATTGCATCATTTGATTCGTCAAATGTGACATGAATTGTCTCATGAACCTTTTGGAGTCTATAATTATAAACTCTAAAGGCCTTTCGAATACCTGAATAGCCTAGAAACACTCCTTCATCAACTTTTGCATCAAACTTTCCAAGCTGAATGGAATCATTCAAAATATAGACTGGACAACCAAATACATGGAAGTATCCAATATTTGGTTTTCGATTCCTGAGTACTTCATAGGCAGTCTTCTTGTGTCTCTTGATGTAGACTGACCGGTTTTGGGTGTGGCAAGCTGTTGCAACTGCTTCAGCCCAAAAAGTGGTGGGAAGACCTGATTGAGACAACATACTTCTGGCAGCTTCTATCAGTGTGCGATTCTTTATTTCCACCACTCCATTCTGGTCTGGAGAGTGTGTTGATGAGAAGTTTTGAGATATGCCAGTGTCATTGCAAAATGTTTCAAGTACTTTGTTCTGAAATTCAGTACCATTATCACTTCGTAACTGACAGACTTTTCAAGTGTACTTGAGCTCAATTCTTTTGATGAGTGAGATGATTTCAGCAGGTGCACTTTTTGATCTGATAAATACCACCCAGCAGTATCTGGAGAATTCATCAACCACAACTAGAGTGTCTTTCTTTCCAGCTCTAGTTTGAACATTCACTGGACCAAACAGATCCATATGTAGCATGTGAAGAGGTTCAGTGATGCTAAAGTTTTGCCTGGTCTTGAAACTGGCCCTTTTCTGCTTGCCCATCTCATACCCTGGACATGGTTTTTCTTTATTGAAAGAAATTTGAGGTAACCCATCTACCAGTTGTTTGCGAGACAACTTGTTGATATTCTTAAAATTAAGATGGGATAACCTTTTATGCCATAGCCAGTTGGTGTCCTCATCAGCCTTGGTATAGAAGCACTGCTCTTTTTGGAGTTGGTTCCATATCCATGATATACACATTTCCCTTTCTTGGTGCAATCATCACCACTTTCCAATCCTTGTTAAATATGGTGCCTTGAGCAATATCGAACAATACCTTATATCCATCATCACAAAGTTGACTGACACTGAACAGGTTGTATTTCAAACCATTTACAAATGCAACTCTGGTGAATTGGACTTGTCCATTATTGATTACACCATATCCTTCAGTCTTTCCATTTTCATCATTACCAAACGTCACTGCCGGTCCATCTTGGACAGTGAACTCTTCCAGTAGGGGCTTACATCCGGTCATAGTCCGGCCAGCAGCGCTGTCCAGATACCAGGTGTTCTTTTTACGATCGCCCTGCACACCCACAAACATCATTAGTTATTTTTGTGAAACTATCTTTTATTGATGGGTTCACTAGACTTCACTTCGGAAGTCTTAGTTGATTGTTGTGGTGTTGAACTGGAGGATGCATCTGGAGCTTTTTCACCAGCTCCAGGTGCAGGAGTAAAAACGATTGGTATTTGATACTTATTCCTCTTTTTCTTATCAGATTTTGTTCCAGATGGAACATTCTTTTGTTTTTGTTTTGAAGGGCTTTATGTAACACCCGACATTTAAAAATATGGGTTTTCAAAAACTTTCACCTAACGGTGTCAAATTGCGGAAGAAAAGACTTTAAAGTCAAAACCGATAAAAACTGTTCGGTTTCTATGTTTAGTTGGTGTTACATGCAATACCATCAAATAGTTTAAAATGAAAACCCAACGGTTGCCCAACACAAAACAACCGTTCAACAATACTACATAAATTCAACATCAAGTACGAAATGTAAATAAATGTCTAAAGAGACAATCGTCTATGGGTAGCTAAGTCCTCCTGCATGCATCTACCCAACTCTCACTCTTATTCCTGCATCAACTAGTCCTTCAAGCTAAACCTGAGGGAACAACCACATTTAAGAAACAAGTGTTAGCTAACGAATTAGCTAAGTAAGATAACACTATGTTATTAAAGCATTTGTCCAATTAAAACAATCTTCATTATTAGACAAGTTTATTCAGGCACAACACACATCACACATTCACACATAACTGCATATCAACTTCATATCAATTAGGGTGAATCCCCTAAATGTGCCTATCCTTCATTTTATCCACACATTATCACACATATCTTCGTTAACTGCATATAAGTGTAACCTAAGTCACACCCGACTAGATGCTTCACCAAAAGGCTATTCATACTTCATCGTTAAGGAATGGCAAGCCATTCCAAGAGTAATCCGTATGTGGAGGTTGGTCAAACCCCTCGTATTACTCGCCCTGCATTATAAAGACCATGTTGCAAGGAGCCACCCAAGCAACAACTACGTCAACGCACTCGTCCAGCTAAGACTAGTACGGGTTAAGCTTAACACTTTCCCTGCATTATATTTACGAGCTCGGTTTGACACATATGGTTTAGGTAACACACATTCCTAAACCGTCACACACATATAGTCTAGGTAACACACATTCCTATACATTCACACACTTTATCTTCATTACGTTTGGATCCTTAAACGTGCAAGTGACATGGCAACCTACTAAGTCTAGTGAGCTAGGTGTATAAGCCATGTAAGCATGCATATATCACACATCAACTTCATTTCTACATTTCATGCATAAAAAGATACTTCGTAATACTACATAAACTGCATAACAATACACTACATTAAGCAATACTTCATTTCACTACATTAGGGACTGCATTTTAGGTCTCATGGTCAACTACATAACCCATAATACCTCCCGTGTAACCCCATATGCCCACATGCAATATAAAGATACCAAATGGAAGTATTTATGATTTGAAACCAGCTTTTCGTTGAATCCCCCAGCGTGTCAAAGTAGTGTATCTTACCTCGGCGTAGTTCACAACAATCACAACTAGTCACTGTGTAAAGCAACTATGCTCGTCTACCTATAATTAGTAAACGATCATTAGACAACTACATACTCACGTCATTAAGTCAATAACTAGACCCACACACATTAAAGACTCACTTAAGATTCAGGTCTAATCTACGTGTCAAACGTCGTTACGGTTCAAAAGTATACATTTTTCTGAAAACAGTTGAGTTGCGCCGCAACATAGAGTTGCGCCGCAACTTATCTTTCTGGAAACCAGTTGCGCCGCAACTGGCCCCGATTCTGCACTTTTACAAAAATCGTTTTTCAAACCATCACGACCCTATTCGACTCCAGGTCTCAATTACAGATCCAATACATCATAATCCTTCATATTTAGACCATTACAAAGCATTTCAATCATTAATTACACCATATATGGCTTTAATCCATCAAAACCACTATTAATCTTCATTAAACGATTCCCCCATAATCCAATAATTAATCCTAATGACTTATAATATCAAAAGGACCAGAAAACAATGATTCAATACCTGCTATACCTGTAGATGATAAAAGGGATGCAATATTCTTGACAAATCACACCCGAATCACACACAAAGGGACTTTTCGGCTTGCAATTTGATGGAGGAATGCTATGGGAAGGCTTAGGGCTTGTTTAGAGAGTGTTATGGCTGCAAAATATGATCTAATGACAACCCCTAATTCCTTAATCCCGTTTTTGACTTTGCCTCCATGTCAAAACTAGCCCCTAAGCTTCCTAATGCTTCATTATTAGTCACAAACTACTCTATTGACCATATACAACATTAATCCTTCATTAAATGTCACTACATAGACATTAATCTTCATATTTCACACATTTATACTACATTAACATTTAGGCTTTCAAACTTCACACATAACACACATTAACTACATATATGCCTAAAATCTACAATAGACTTAACGACACACACAATATTGACTTAACGGCATTAGTCAACTGTTAAATAAAAAGTTCAGGATGTTACAATTACCTCCCCCATAAGAGGATTCCGTCCCCGGAATCTCATCATTAAGGAACAACTCGGGATATTTATCCTTCATCACTGCTTCAGTTTCCCAAGTCAAGCTTTCTCCATGATTATGCTTCCACTTTATCAAGACAAGATCTATCACCTTTCTGCGTAACTTCTTTTGCTTTCTTCCAAGTATCGCTACCGGTTCATCTACTATTCTCTTCATTGGGTCAATACTCACGTCTTCAATGGGAATCACACTTGACTCATCGGCTAAGCATTTCCTCAAGTAGGATACATGAAAGGTGTTGTGAATTCCATCCAATTCCGGAGGTAATTCCAACTGATATGCCACATCTTTAATGCGCTTCAGAACTTTAAAAGGTCCAATGAAACGTGGACTCAACTTTCCCTTCTTTCCGAATCTAATAACTCCTTTCCATGGTGACACTTTCAGCATCACTAAATCACCAACATTAAACTCAATCGGTCTCCTTTTCTTATCTGCATATGTTTTCTGTCTTTCTCTTGCCACACGTAAAGCTTCTTTAGCTACATTAACTTTCTCCGCTGAGATCTCTATAATTTCAGGACCCGTGATTTGCTTTTCCCCGGGCTCCATCCAACAACTTGGAGTCCTACATCTCCTACCATAGAGCATTTCAAATGGTGGCATTCCAATACTTGCATGGTGACTATTGTTGTAAGCAAACTCAATCAACCTCAAATGATCATCCCATGCTCCACCATACTCTAGTTCACACGTCCTCAACATATCCTCCAATGTTTGAATAGTTCTATCACTTTGCCCATCGGTTTGAGGATGATAGGCGGTACTCAAATTTATTCTACTACCCAATTCCCGTTGAAGACCCTTCCAAAAGTTGGACACAAATCTAGAGTCTCGATCCGAAACAATAGACAAAGGAACTCCATGCTTCGACACTACTTCATCAATGTAAATCTTTGCCATCTTCGTTAAAGGCACATCTTATCGGGTAGCTAGAAAATGAGCACTCTTCGTCAATCTATCTACAATCACCCATATCATATCATTCCCTTTCGGTGTTTTAGGTAGCTTCGTTACAAAGTCCATGGTAATATGATCCCATTTCCACTCGGGAATGTCTAATTGATGCAACAAACCATACGGCTTTTGATGGTCCGTTTTCACACGTGCACACGTCAAACACTTTGCTACAAAATGAGCTACTTCTCCTTTAATATCCGGCCACCAATAAATCGGCTTCAAATCTGCATACATTTTGGTGACACCGGGATGAACCGAATATCTACTTCTATGGGCTTCCTCAAGGATCAATTCTCGGTTACCACCAAGCAATGGCACCCAAATTCGACCCTTGTAAGTTTTGAACCCACGGCTATTAGTCTCCATCACAAGACGTTTCTTCTTTCCAATGCTTTCTTTATCAATGTTATCCTTCATTAAGGCCCTCGCTTGTGCTTCTTTAATTCGATCAAGTAGCCCCGACTTGGCTTGAACTTGCATGCTCATCAACTTACAAGAAGAACTTTGCACCTTCCTACTTAGTGCATCCGCCACTACATTGGCTTTACCCGGATGGTATTTGATTTCACAATCGTAATCCTTTAGTAATTCCATCCACCTCCTTTGTCTCACGTTCATCTCCTTTTGATTAAAGACATGCTGCAAACTTTTATGATCGGTAAACAAAGTGCATTTTGTACCATAAAGGTAATGTCTCCACAATTTCAAAGCAAATACTACTGCCGCTAATTCAAGATCATGGGTCGGGTAATTCTTCTCATGTGGCTTCAACTGGCGTGAAGCATAGGCGATCACCTTATCCCTCTGCATAAGGACACAACCCAAACCCGTAATAGACGCATCACTATACACAACTAAATCATCGGTACCTTCAGGCAAGGCAAGTATAGGAGCTTCACACAACTTCTTTTTCAATGTTTGAAATGCATTCTCCTGCTTATCAGTCCACTCAAACTTTACTCCTTTCTTCGTTAGTTCAGTCATAGGCTTGGCTATTCGGGAGAAATCCTGAATGAATCTTCTATAATATCTAGCCAAACCAAGAAAACTTTTAATCTCAGTAGGAGTCTTTGGCTGCTCCCACTTTGAAACAGCTTCAATCTTTGAAGGATCTACTTTAATACCTTCTGATGAAATAACATGACCAAGAAACTGCACTTCTCGAAGCCAAAACTCGAATTTAGAAAACTTGGCATACAACTTCTTCTCCCTCAACACCTCCAAAACTGTTTTCAAGTGCTCACGGTGCTCATCTTCTGACTTAGAATAGATCAAAATATCGTCAATAAACACAATAACAAAATGATCTAGAAAGGGACGGCATACCCGATTCATTAAATCCATAAACGCGGCTGGAGCATTAGTCAACCCAAATGGCATGACCAAGAACTCATAATGCCCATATCTAGTCCGGAAAGCTGTCTTTGCTACATCCTCCTTCTTAACCTTCAATTGATGATAGCCGGACCGCAAATCTATCTTTGAAAAATATGAAGCACCATGTAGTTGATCAAAGAGATCATCAATTCGTGGGAGAGGATATTTATTCTTAACCGTTCGCTTATTCAGCTCACGGTAGTCTATGCACATACGCATAGATCCATCCTTCTTTTTAACAAAGAGAACCGGAGCTCCCCAAGGCGAGGAACTAGGTTGTATGAACCCTTTGTCAAGTAATTTCTGAAGTTGGGACATTAACTCTTTCATTTCTGTAGGAGCTAATCGGTAAGGTGCCTTAGCAACGGGTGTAGCACCGGGAATAAGATCTATCTGAAAAGTAACTTCACGATCGGGAGGAATACCGGGAAGATCATCGGGAAACACATCGGGAAAGTCGGACACCACATCAACACTAGCAATAGAAGGCTTCTCCTTTCTTACATCAATAACATAGGCCAAGAAATGACTCTTATTCTTCCTTATACATTGAATAGCCTTCATCATACTAATGATCTTTATCCCCCCTCTCTTCTTATCTCCATAAACCGTTACCACATTACCATCGGGTGTAGAAAAACGAATAATCTTTTGTGAACACAAAATACTAGCTTCATTTCTAGACAACCAATCCATACCTATCACTACATCGACACCGGCTAAGGTAGTAGGCAATAACTGGACCGGAAACAAACGACCTTCAATCTCAATGTCACAATTTTCATATCCCACACGTATATCACTAACCGTACCATTAGCAATCTCTACCTATATCGAGCAATCTAAAGGGGTAGTGACTCTTTCTAGCTTAGGAGCAAATAAAGTAGACACAAACGACCTATTTGCACCCGAATCAAATAAAACAGAGGCAGGTTTTGAATTAACAAGGAAAGTACCACTTACTACCTCGTCGTTGTTCTTAGCATCATCAACAGTCATCTGCAAGGCTCTCACTTTTGTTGCTGTAGTGGCTGCTTTCTTCCCGTCATTCTTCATTTGTGGGCAATCGGCAATGAGATGACCCGTTTCTTGACACTTGTAGCAACGAGTCTTGTCCCTACATTCTGTTGCAAGATGTCCCGACTTCCCACACTTATGACACCTTCTTGTCTTGTCGGAACATTGACCTTCATGAACATTCTTGCAAAAAGCACACCAAGACCCATTTTTCTTTTTATCTTTGTCACCACTTGAGCTAGAATTCCCACGTAACTTCTTATTATTATTGTTGTTGTTAGATGACCAATTTGACCTTCTTTTGAACCCTGCTTTCTTGTCATCAACTTTCTCCACAACTTTCTCGCTTTTGAAGTCATCATCCAACCTCTTTGACTCCTTAATTGCCGCCGACAAAGTCACATGCTGTCTACATAATCCACGATAACTAGCAGGAAGGCCATCACAATAAGCCTCAATTTGGTCCTCCTGCCTTCGAACCAAGTGTCCAACAAACTTCAACTTCTCCATAAATGAATGTGCATATTCAGAAATTGCACCAGGTTTCGCAACCAATGATCTAAACTCCTTTTCAATCAACCTTAACTCATGAGTCCCCACATACTCCTCTAGAAACTTCTCCTTAAATGTACCCCAAGGCATCACAGCAAGTACCTCAGGGGCCATGGAAACTGTAGTAGCCCTCCACCAATTACGGGCATTCTTCTTCAACGTCCTACTAGCACACAAAACCTTCATATCATCCGGACAGTAACAAGATGCAAATACTACCTCAATATCTTCAATCCACTCCATAGCACTCACTGCATTTTGGGTGCCATCAAACTCCTTGGCACCACATTTCTGAAAGCTTTCATATTTGAAGTTATTAACACGAGGTGCATTAACAACTCCAAGTCCTCCACCATTAACTCCATTAACACCCACGGCTGTAATGGATGGTGCACCACTTTGGGAGGGATTAGAGTAATTCCCTTCCGAACGTTCCCCTCTACTTCTCTCTGCATCTCTTTCGGCTCTCATTTGAGCCAACTCTTCTTCGTTCCTCATTAAAAGAGCTCGGATGGCTCTCAACTTTTCATGTAATTCTGCTTGGTTGGGAACCTGTTCAATCACCGGGTTTGCCCTATCTACTTCAGAGGCGGTTGGTGTACCGGGGTGGCCTTTGCTCCACTTCATTTCCAGCCCCGTTTCCATTAGGAGGAACACCACCACCATTTCCTCCTCCTCTCTGGTTACTATCTCTAGTGTTTGCCATTAACTCTACAACGCAACGACGACGGTTAGCAAGAGTTAAAGTGAGACTACATTTATCAAGGCCATGCATCATTTAGTTACATTATCACACACAATATTCAAGCCTTAAATTTACACTCTCACTCACTCCCCAACCCGTCCTATAGTACTTCATCTCAAAGCTAGGCACACCTGCATAAGCCTAACTTATCCTACATCGGTTTAAGTCCAAAATCCTACGGTCAAAGTCGAATCTTGGTTCACTTAAACCATTTCTCTGATACCAACTTGTAACACCCGACATTTAAAAATATGGGTTTTCAAAAACTTTCAGCTAACGGTGTCAAATTGCGAAAGAAAAGACTTTAAAGGTCAAAACCGATAAAAAACTGTTCGGTTTCTACGTTTAGTTGGTGTTACATGCAATACCATCAAATAGTTTAAGATGAAAACCCAACAGTTTCCCAACACAAAACAACCGTTCAACAATACTACATAAATTCGACATCAAGTACGAAATGTAAATAAATGTCTAAAGAGACAATCGTCTATGGGTAGCTAAGTCCTCCTGCATGCATCTACCCAACTCTCACTCTTATTCCTGCATCAACTAGTTCTTCAAGATAAACCTGAGGGAACAACCACATTGAAGAAACAAGTGTTAGCTAAAGAATTAGCTAAGTAAGATAACACTATGTTATTAAAGCATTTGTCCAACTAAAACAATCTTCATTATTAGACAAGTTTATTCAGGCACAACACACATCACACATTCACACATAACTGCATATCAACTTCATATCAATTAGGGTGAATCCCCTAAATGTGCCTATCCTTCATTTTATCCACACAATATCACACATATCTTCGTTAACTGCATATAAGTGTAACCTAAGTCACACCCGACTAGATGCTTCACCAAAAGGCTAGTCATACTTCGTCGTTAAGGAATGGCAAGCCAATCCAAGAGTAATCCGTATGTGGAGGTTGGTCAAACCCCTCGTATTACTCGCCCTGCATTATAAAGACCATGTTGCAAGGAGCCACCCAAGCAACAACTACGTCAACGCACTCGTCCGGCTAAGACTAGTACGGGTTAAGCTTAACATTTTCCCTGCATTATATTTACGAGCTCGGTTTGACACATATGGTTTAGGTAACACACATTCCTAAACCGTTACACATATATAGTCTAGCTAACACACATCCCTAGACATTCACACACTTTATCTTCATTACGTTTGGATCCTTAAACGTGCAAGTGACATGGCAACCTACTAAGTCTAGTGAGCTAGGTGTACAAGCCATGTAAGCATGCATATATCACACATCAACTTCATTTCTACATTTCATGCATAAAAAGATACTTCGTAATACTACATAAACTGCATAACAATACACTACATTAAGCAATACTTCATTTCACTACATTAGGGACTTCATTTCAGGTCTCATGGTCAACTACATAACCCATAATACCTCCCGTGTAACCCCATATGCCCACATGCAATATAAAGATACCAAATGGAAGTATTTATGATTTGAAACCAGCTTTTCGTTGAATCCCCCAGCGTGTCAAAGTAGTGTATCTTACCTCGGCGTAGTTCACAACAATCACAACTAGTCACTGTGTAAAGCAACTATGCTCGTCTACCTATAATTAGTAAACGATCATTAGACAACTACATACTCACGTCATTAAGGTCAATAACTAGACCCACACACATTAAAGACTCACTTAAGATTCAGGTCTAATCTACGTGTCAAACGTCGTTACGGTTCAAAAGTATACATTTTTTCTGAAAACTATGTTGTGGCGCAACTCACACCTATCGTTGCGCCGCAATGCGCCCAATTGCACCGCAACTTATCTTTCTGGAAACCAGTAGCGCCGCAACTGCCAGTGCGCCGCAACTGGCCCCGATTCTGCACTTTTACAAAAATCGTTTTTCAAACCATCACGACCCTATTCGACTCCAGGTCTCAATTACAGATCCAATACATCATAATCCTTCATATTTAGACCATTACAAAGCATTTCAATCATTAATTACACCATATATGGCTTTAATCCATCAAAACCACTATTAATCTTCATTAAACGATTCCCCCATAATCCAATAATTAATCCTAATGACTTATAATATCAAAAGGACCAGAAAAAAATGATTCAATACCTGCTATACCTGTAGATGATAAAAGGGATGCAATATTCTTGACAAATCACACCCGATCACACACAAAGGGACTTTTCGGCTTGCAATTTGTTGGAGGAATGCTTTGGGAAGGCTTAGGGCTTGTTTAGAGAGTGTTATGGCTGCAAAATATGATCTAATGACAACCCCTAATTCCTTAATCCCGTATTTGACTTTGCCTCCATGTCAAAACTAGCCCCTAAGCTTTCTAATGCTTCATTATTAGTCACAAACTACTCTATTGACCATATACAACATTAATCCTTCATTAAATGTCACTACATAGACATTAATCTTCATATTTCACACATTTATACTACATTAACATTTAGGCTTTCAAACTTCACACATAACACACATTAACTACATATATGCCTAAAATCTACAATAGACTTAACGACACACACAATATTGACTTAACGGCATTAGTCAACTATTAAATAAAAAGTTCAGGATGTTACACTTTAATATTTTGTTTTTCAACTGGAGGAGATGAACCCCCTTTCAGATTTTAAATTCTGGCAGTACAACTCTGAACCTGTCTAGACAAAAGTTGGAGTTGACTTTCCAGTCTTAACAAAACATTATTTTCAGTAGGATGTTGAACCTTGGACCTAGGTTCAGCCGGAGTCTTAGTCTGGAGGAGATGAACCCCCTTCCAGAACAATTGCCTTGGCACTGGGAAACAACACAAGTGTTGGAATTAGATCTTCAGGAACGGCTCCAAGGATCATATTTTTCAGTCTGGTATCAAGGTTGTTTGAGCATGGATTGTCGAGCTCAATCACGAATGGATTTAACCACGAAAATCATCAAAATCTCCTCAAATCAAGAGTGCAAACCTACTAAGTTCTTAACGAACCTAAGGTGAATGATGATTTTCCCAAAGATGTTTGAATCTTTGGAGGATGTGAATATTATGTGATTTTGTGTAATGATTGATTGATTGATGATGAATGCACTGAATATACTGAATGTGTGTGTAAAATGTGTGAATGTTGAATTGTATGAATGTAGAATCAATCTGACAACCAATGATAAGGAGTATTTATAGGCATCAGATTAGGTCATATCGTAATTTGGGCCTGTCAGAAATGGGCTAGGCCCAGTACGAGGTATAGAAGGTTCTAGAGTACGTGTCAAGGTTTGAACCCTGAGAAGTCTCGATAACTTTTATTTATTAGAGTATATGTATATATGTATATGTATAAATATATCTAGCATTTCCATCCTGGGTGTCGACTGCTTCTAGTTTTAGGCCCAGGATTTATTAAGCTTCGTCTGGGCCTACTATGAGGGCTCGCTGGCCGGGCCCCACTTCTAAACCTCGCTGCCTAGCTATCTTTGGTCCTCGCTGCCTTCCTTTTACTTTCTAAGTTTGACTGGGCCCCCACTCCTTGCCCAGGCTCGCAAACTTTCTTTCCTTTGAAGCGATAAAAATTATAAAGATATATATATATATATATATATATATATATATATAATATATATATATATATATATATATATATATATATATATATATATATATATATATATATATATATATATATATATATATATATATATATAATATATATATATATATATATATATATATATATATATATATATATATATATATATATATATATATATATATATATATATATATATATATATATATATATATATATATATATATATATATATATATATATATATATATATATATATATATATATATATATATATAT